>OU342736.1:323526455-324058703 GCA_910589765.1 Avena atlantica | reverse complement strand
ACCATTCTGACTCAACAGTGGCTGTGTCTAAAGCAGTAAGTTCTGCTTCCATAGTTGACCTCGTCAATATGGTTTGTCTACGAGACTCCATTGACACAGCCCACCTCAAGGGAAAACACATACCCGCTCGTGGCGTAGAGTTCATCAACGTCAGAATCCAATTCGAATCACTATATCCTTCAAGACACAGCAGGATTTCCTGAATAGTGAATCCATAGTCATTGTACCACATAGATAGCGCATGAACCTTTCAAGTGCATGCCAATGATCAATACCCCGGTTAGACATGAACCTACTCAACTTGCTCACAGCAAAAGAGATATCGGGTCTTGTAGCGCTTGCTAAGTACATGAGAGAACCAACAACTTGTGAATATTCAGCTATCTGTTGGTTCCTTCTTATTCTTTCGTAATGTCAAATGGGATCATAAGTGTTGGAGAAGTCTTGCCATCAATAAAGCCAAATCGGCTCAAGACCTTCTCAACATAATGAGATTGCGTTTAAAGTAATCCCATCTCATTCTTAATAAGCTTGATGTTCAGAATGCATCAGCCTCTCCCAGATCTTTCATATCAAACTCTTTGACAGGAAAGACGACTTCATTTATCACTTTCATGTTTGTACCAAAAGATCAGAATGTCATCCACGTACAAACATAAATATAACGCTATCCCCCACCATGGCGATAGTAAACACACCTATCAGCCTCATTAATGACAAAGCCAGAGAAAGTAGAGTTCTGTCAAACTTCTCATGCCATTGCTTAGGTGCTTTTCAGGCCATATAAATATTTCAATAACTTACACACCTTGTCTCTTCACCTTTTACCACAAACCCATCCGGCTGATCCATATAGATCTCCTCTTCCAACTCTCCATTAAGGAAAGCTGTCTTCACGTCCATTTGATGAACGAGAAGACCATAAGAGGCAGCCAGGATAGTAGTACTCGAATGGTGGTTAGTCTAGCGACAGGTGAATAGGTGTCGAAGTAATCTTCGCCTTCTTTCTGTGTGTAGCCTTAGCTACAAGCCTGCCTTGTACTTCTCAATAGTACCATCAGGCTTTAGCTTCTTCTTGAACACCCACTTACATCCCACAGGTTTACAACCATAGGGTCGTTCTGATAATTCCCAAGTTCCATTAGAAAGAATCGAGTCCATCTCATTTTGGACAGCTTCTTTCCAATCATCTGCATCAGGAGATGCATATGCCTCAGTAATGGATCTGGGAGTATCATCCACAAGGTACACGATGAAATCATTGCCAAAGGATTTTGCAACCCTTTGTCTCTTACTCCTCGTGAGAGTTCATCGTCATCCTCTCAAGAAATTCCTCATGGTTGTTCAGAATTATCAATAGATGCACTAGATTCAGGAAGTATTTCAGAAGAAATCCTACCAATGCTATGCATATCTTTCATAGGAAAAATATTCTCAAAGAATGTTGCATCACGAGATTCCATTATAGTATCAACATGCATATCAGGTACCTCAGATTTAACCACTAGAAATCTATAGCCTACACTCCGTGGAGCATCCTAGAAAGATACAATCCACTGTCTTGGTCCGAGCTTGCGTTTCTTGGGAATCGGTATGTTGACCTTCGCCAAACAACCCCCAAGTACGCAGATACGAAAGTGATGGTTTTCTCCAACCCACTCCTCATAAGGGTCTTTTCTTTATTCTTGTTAGGAACTCTATTCAGGACATGACATGAAGTCAACAAAGCCTCCCCCCACCATCCCTTTGATAAACCAGCAGTGGCTAACATGGAATTCACCAAGTCAGTCAGCGTGCGGTTTTTCCTCTCGGCAACCCCGTTTGATTGGGGCGAGTAAGGAGGCGTCCTCTCATGAATAATTCCGTGTTCCTGACAGAATTCATCAAATATTTTGGGAAAATACTCACCACCACGATCCGACCTAAGACGCTTGATCTTTCCTCTAGTTGATTTTCAACTTCGGCCTTATAGATTTTAAAGTAGTCTAAAGCCTCATCTTTAGTTTGCAACAAGTAAACATAGCAGAATTTAGTAGCATCATCTATCAACGTCATGAAATATCTATTTTCACCTTTTGTCAACACACCATTCATCTCACATAGATCAGAATGTATGAGTTCTAGAGGTGCCAAGTTTCTCTCCTCGGCAGCCTTGTGAGGCTTTCGAGGTTGCTTTGATTGCACACAACTATGGCACTTAGAACCTTTGGCAATAGTGAAATTCGGAATTAAACTCATGCTGGACATCCGAGACATCAAACCAAAATTAATGTGACATAAACGAGAATGCCAAACACTGGTATCATCATTAACACCACCACAAATATGATTCACGGATTTATTACAAAACTCTGAAAGTGAAAACCGGAACAAGCCTCCGAACTCATAACCTTTACCAATAAATTGTCCATGTTTCGAAACAATGACTTTATTAGACTCTAAGACAACCTTAAACCCATCTCTGCAAAGAAGGGAGCCACTAACGAGATTCTTGTTCATAGTAGGGACATGCTGCACGTTCCTCAGCTGCACGATCTTTCCGGAAGTAAACTTCAGATCCACCGTGCCAACACCACGAACAGAAGCATGTGATCCATTCCCCATTAGGACGGATGAATCCCGAGCGACCTGATAAGAAGTGAACATAGAGATGTCAGCACACACGTGAACATTAGCACCCGTATCAAGCCACCAACAAGGTGATTGAAATACTGAAAGAACAGTAAATAAATTACCATACCCATCAGTATTGCTAGCGGTCACGACGTTTCTCAATTTCCTGACAGATTTCAAACGTCTCTTCACGTGTCTTGATGACTTCGCGTTATCCTTAGAATTGTTCACTTTGACAATAACAGTTTGGTTGTCACAATTCAAAAGGATTGCCGGCACAGGTTTCTCAACCACAGGCAAGTCCATCAAGAGCTCACGCAGCCATTCTGACTCAACAGTGGCTGTGTCTAAAGCAGTAAGTTCTGCTTCCATAGTTGACCTCGTCAATATGGTTTGTCTACGAGACCTCCATGACACTGCGCCACCTCCAAGGGTAAACACATACCCGCTCGTGGCGTAGAGTTCATCAACGTCAGAGATCCAATTCGAATCACTATATCCTTCAAGCACAGCAGGATTTCCTGAATAGTGAATCCCATAGCTCATTGTACCACATAGATAGCGCATGACCCTTTCAAGTGCATGCCAATGATCAATACCCGGGTTAGACATGAACCTACTCAACTTGCTCACAGCAAAAGAGATATCGGGTCTTGTAGCGCTTGCTAAGTACATGAGAGAACCAACAACTTGTGAATATTTCAGCTGATCTGTTGGTTCCTTCTTATTCTTTCGTAATGTCAAACTGGGATCATAAGGTGTTGGAGAAGTCTTGCCATCAATAAAGCCAAATCGGCTCAAGACCTTCTCAACATAATGAGATTGCGTTAAAGTAATCCCATTCTCATTCTTAATAAGCTTGATGTTCAGAATGACATCAGCCTCTCCCAGATCTTTCATATCAAAACTCTTTGACAGGAAAGACTTGACTTCATTTATCACTTTCATGTTTGTACCAAAGATCAGAATGTCATCCACGTACAAACATAATATAACGCTATCGCCCCCACCATGGCGATAGTAAACACACCTATCAGCCTCATTAATGACAAAGCCAGCAGAAAGTAGAGTTCTGTCAAACTTCTCATGCCATTGCTTAGGTGCTTGTTTCAGGCCATATAAAGATTTCAATAACTTACACACCTTTGTCTCTTCACCTTTTACCACAAACCCATCCGGCTGATCCATATAGATCTCCTCTTCCAACTCTCCATTAAGGAAAGCTGTCTTCACGTCCATTTGATGAACGAGAAGACCACGATCCGCATCGGCTCTGCACATGATGCATATCGGGAGCGACCCGAATAAGTGCTAACCGTTTGACACGTCTGTCAATTTTCCTGAGCAGCAAAATAAAGCTCGGCTCGGCGAGATTCCCGCAACCCGCGTGACGTGACGAGACGAGCGTGCGTGCGAGCGGCGGCGTCGTCGGAGGAGGAGCGCGCGTGTGTATCTCTCTTATTCCCACTCACTTACAAAGTGGTGCAACACTCCACCTTATAAAGTGGTGCAACTCTCCTCCAACTTTCCATGTGGGACTAAACTTTAGCTCCCACTCCACTCTCATGTGAGCTGCCACAAACATGGGCTTTGAGATTTAGGGAAAATCTGAAACACTCATGGGCCTAAATGGATTAGCCCCATTATTTCTAACAAGTACTTCCACCGGGAATCCGGCTCATGGCGCCCCGCGCCGGCGGGCTCCTCCACCTTGCTCGTGCACGTCGGGAACTACCTCGAGGTTCTGAGCAACGGGCGGTACAGGGCGGCGCTGCACAGAGTGGTCTCGCGGCCCGGTGCCGCGGCGAGGGTGTCCGTCGCCAGCCTGCCGAGCTTTGCCATGGATGAGAGCGTCGAGGTGGCAGAGGAGCTGGTGGAAGACGGCCACCCGCCGCTGTATAGGGGCAGCACCCTCAGTGAATTCATTGAGTTCCTTTCGGCCGGAACCAGAGGCCGCGACTTCATGGAGCAGAGTCTCAAGATCACAGGACACAAAATGCATTCTGATCCATGACTCCATGAGTACTTTAAACAAAGATTAATTACTATACTCACCATTTCAATTGAGAGTACTGTCCATTACCAACAACAGGTTACGAAATTTACTTACGGAATGATATGGATGAAAATCAGAGAGGTTGCCGTGAAACAATAGTGACGGACAACTTGCCACGGAAACTTGCTTACGAGAGCATGTACAATGGTTGATAAGACAATTTTATTTTATACATGTCATGTGATTTTGATACGATGATAAAAGATGATGTACAATGAGTTTTTTCGTCTTATTTTTAACGACATATATCTCTAAATACGGATGTGGTGAAACACATCAACAAAAAGAAGTTAGAGATTTTTTTCTCTCTTCACTAACTCAGCAATCATCCTACATTAGATTGATAGGATAAGACCACTGTACAGGCCCTTGCTCATGCTGAAATCACCGGACGTAAAAAGATTAGAACCAAAAACAGTATGCAGGTTCGGTGGCGGATCCACAGGGTATGCCGGGTATGCCGCGGCATACCCTGCGGCCCAGCCGTCGAACCGTGCCGTAGTAGTAGGGGAATATCTGATCGATATGCAAAACCGTTCAACTTGATACGTCCTGTGGGTGCTCTCTAGTACGAGAAAAGAGGAAAACTGTGATCGATTGGCAACAACTTTGATGAGGATCGGATCTCCAAACGCCTCCTTAATCTACGCAAGTGTACGCCGCCACCACACCTAACACTATGGCACGTCCAAAAATTAGAGGCACTTTCTTAGAGGCACTGTTTATAACTGCCTCTAATCGTAACTATTTGTGGCACTTTAAATAATAGTGCCTTAAAATGTGAGATTTTAGAGGCAGTTTCTAAAATGCCACTAATAATATAGTATTTTGAGGCACTATTGATAGTGCCTCTAATATTTTGAAAAATAGAGGCACAATTTAGAGCCTCTACGTTAAAGTATTAGTGGCACTTTGACTTGTGCCTAAAAAAGATAGATCTTTTAGAGGCACTTTCTATAAAAATGCCACTAAAAAATATTTTAATTGAGGCACAATTAAAAGTGCCACAATTCGTTACCATTTAGGGCACTAAAATATGCCTCTAATAAGTGACCAATTGTGACACTATTCGTTGTGCCTCCAATGGACAATTTTTTGAGACACATATGATAATGTGTCTAATAGTTTCCCGTTCGGAGCATCTTAAATACCTTAAATGGGTGATCATTTGAGTCAATATTGACAAGATGCCACAAAAAATATAGCACTTGAGTCATAGATAAAATTGCCTAAAAAATATATCTTTAGAGACACTCAAATATGCCTCTACCGATAGACCAATTATGACACTTTTCTTTGTGCCTCAAATGGACAGGTTTTTGAGGCACATCTAATAATGCCTCTAACATTCCAAACGAAATCTTTACAAACTGTTAAAAATATGTTTTCAAATAATTTTTTTAGGCATCCACCGCATCTTCCTATTCCCTTTGTTAACCTTTTCCCTGAAGCCGCAATCCACCTGGGCCAGCGTCGCCTGCAGCGCCGGTCACGTCGCAGGGATCCGCCTCGCCGGGCTCCGCCGCACCCACGCCGGCGCCCGCATCGCCGCCTTCGCCATTGACGCGCTGCGCGGGGTTGCGACGCTCGAGTTCTTCAACGCCTCCGGGTTCCCGCTCCCCGGCCGGATCCTCGACTGGTTTGTCCACGGGCTCCCTTCGTCGCTCGCCGTTCGCTGGTTTGTCGCTGGCGTCGATGGCGAGCTGCCTCTCGACCTCGGCACGTCCGGGAACTTGACCACCCTCATCCTCGCCAGTAACAGCCTCTCCGGCCGGATTCCGGCGTCGGTTTTCGCCAGTAAGGCTCTCCGGTTCCTCGATCTTTCCAACAACAATCTCACTGGAGAGCTCATAGTCGTGTCTGTCTCCGCTGGTGATGGAGCCGGAGTTCTGTTTAACGCTTCGGGGATTTCACTCTACGGTACGATTGGTCGATGTGTTTAGCAATTACTTTGGCCAAGTGGCCGGAACTGCCCTTGGGAATGGCTCTGATGGAACAGTCCATCTCAAGATGAATTGCTTGACAGGCATGCCAAGCCGGCGCATCACTTATTGCGAGGATTTCTATAAGAGGAATGGATCGCCATTGCCGGAACCACCACAAGCATCGCCATCACCAGTCAAGAAACGGGTCAAGTGGAAGCGTGTACTAGCTGGAGTTCTTGGAGCTGCGGCAATCGTGGTTGTCCTTTTCCTTACAGCACTGCTGCTGTGCTGCTGTTGATCCATTGTTGGGGCATTTGGTCAAGGATGACGAGCAATTGCTAGTGTACAAGTACACGACAAAGGGAGATTTGACAACCACACTACACATGAAGCCAGTGGATGCCGAAGAGGGGTTGCCTTCATTGGATTGGATAACAAGACTGAAGATTGTCATTGGTGTAGCTGAGGCATTGTGCTTCCTTCATGATGAATGGAGGCCACCATTGATTCATAGGTATGGCTATGCACGTCATGTACTATTTTTTTTGGGAGTACGGTGATTACAGAATATTTTATTGCACAAAACATCCAATATATCTGCTAAGCTAGTTTAGCATTTTGGAGTATTGATTCATAGGTATGGCTATGCATTTTGAAATGGTTCGTAGTTGCAAATCTCATTGGGTGCATTTCACAGAACCATTTCTGCAAATAAAATTATCCATTAACATGTAAGATTTTTTGACCGGACATTTCATAGCGAGAACCATTTCGTAGTTGCATGTTTCTCTTGTGCTACTATGTTTATGTTGTGTGCTAACCGTAGAAACCGACGAAACCGATAAAACGTGCCCCTCCAATCATGTTTGAGCCTATGTTCACCCGGGGCCCAAAAAGGAGAATTCCGGAATGCCTGCCGACGTTCAGATAAGGTGCATCATATGGAGAAAAAGCTACCTTCAATCCATAGTGCCATCTTTCTCTTAAAATGACATTAGTTATGCTTTCTTCAAGATCGAGATCATCTAAGACCTATGTCTGATCCCGTCCAATAGCAGGTTTAGTGAGCACCACAGACCAATCCACCTACTTTGATAGCAAGCCCTCGTTCGGGGACAGCCCATGTAAAAACACCTGCGCAGAGCTTGGAGAGCAGAGCACTCGGGGTTTTCTAGTACAAGTCGCTACCGGTTTTGCTATGACTTTTTACTACCGCCCAACGGTTACAGAGGCTTTTTCTTCGGTTCAATACATAATGACCGAGGCCAACTTTGGTTGGTTAATCCGATCAGTTCATCGATGGTCAGCAAGTATGATGGTTCTAATGATGATCCTGCATGTATTTCGTGTGTATCTCACAGGTGGGTTTAAAAAACCCCGCGAATTAACTTGGGTCACAGGTGTGGTTTTAGCTGTTTTGACTGCATCATTTGGCCTGACCCTCAGCTGTTATATGTTAGTTTTCTTCACTTCATGGTACGATAGAGTCTACTGTACTCGAAAAGGTGGGCTAAGGTTACATAGATTGTCTCCTTTCTTCGGGAGCGCAATAGTGTACGTAATCCAGCCCAGGAGCTAAGGGGCCAATACCTCTGACTTTGTTTCAGGAGTCCACTCACGACAGTCTCCGTGATAGAAAGGGCCGTATTCCAAAATTCTCCGGGTCTGACAGGTGTCCTCCAAAATCCCCTAAAATTCGGCTTTTTCTAAAAATATAACTTTTGCTATAAATATCCCGTTTTGCTACATATAGCAGAAAACGGTTCGGCCCAGAAATAGAAAAACAGATTGAACTTCATCGGAGATTTCGCCAGAGACCTCGGCGGTGACCGTGTAGCAAGAAAGTTGACTAACATAGCATATTCGACCTCGCTGTTAACCTCATCGGAGACCGTGTAGAAAAACGTTACGCTATTGTAGCAAAACCGCAAAACGGTGGTAGCAAAAAAGATGTGCTAATATAGCAGATCCGATCTCGCCGGAGACTTTCGCCGGTAGACCTCGCCAGAGACGACCTCGCCGGAGACCGTATAGCAAAAACTCAACGTTATTGTAGCAAAATCATAAAACGGATGTAGCATAAAGTTTTTTCTAATATAGCAAAGGGAACATCGCCGGAGACCACATATCAAAACCATGGAAATTGGTTGTAGCAAAACAGTTATGCGAAAGTAGCAAAAAAATATGAGTACATAGCAAAATAAATTTACTAAGGCAGCAACACTCGTAGCAAAGACATACACAAACGTAGGAGTAGCAAAGCTCTAAGCTATGATAGCAAGCACTCTAAACCGTGCGGCCATGACGACGCCGGGCGGGAAAAGCACCGGACGCGTGTGGCCAGGACTACGGATGCTGGGTGGCAGCCAAGGTTGGAAAAAGCGTTAGGCGTAGGCGAAGCGTTTGGCCTTCGCCTAGAGCCTAGGCGGTGCTTAAGCGCCCTAGGCGTGGCCTAGGCGAGCATATAGTTTTTACCATCAAGGGTATATATGGGTTATTATATGTGATATACATTAATTTAGAGCATGTAAATGAGTAAACAACCAACGACCGCCATTGGAATATGGCCCAGCTAGCTAAAAAGTGAAAAAAATTAATGATTTCTTGCTCGATAATAAAATTTATTAGTTATCCTGCCTAGACTTCCGCTTATGTTCTAGGCGAGGCGTTTGTCTACCGCCTAGTGCCTAAGTGTGCTTAAGCGTTGCCTAGGCGCCGCCTAATCCAACAGTGGTGGCAGCGCGCGGCCAGCGGAGACGGAGCGGAAGGACGGCGCCGACTGGGAAAGCGGCCCGTGGCCAGCGGCAGCGGAGGCAGGCGCCCAGCGGCGACGCGCAACAATGCCCTGGGGTGACATGCGATGGAGAATTGCTAAGAAAAAGGGGAAGAGATAGGGCCCGACAGGTCCCACCACGATGAAACATCCATGCGCGGGGGAACCGGACGATGGAAGTCACGGATCCCCGGGGGACTAGTATCATTATCCTAGAGAAAAACATACACATGACATTCCAGCCTCCACGTTTCTTCCTCGACTAGTTGACTCCCGATTCCCCATCCATTTTCTAGCCCTAGCCACAGGTGTGCCGCCTCCCCTCTTCAACTTGGTTGGCGTCATTGGCCTGCAACGTACACTCGTTTTCTTTGCGCCAGCTGACGGCAATGATTGTGGCATGCAGCCGACGCTCCTCTCCATTCCGGCAGTCCGCGGTGGCCTGCAGCCGACGCTCGTTCTCTCCACTTGCCGGTAGTGGTAGCGGACTAGCGGTGGCCTGGAGCCGGCATTCCTTATATCGGATTTTCCGCCTTCCACTTGATTACATCGTGATGGCAACTTCTTTACTTTTTTTTATTGTACTGAGATCTGATTAGTTTGCATCACATTCTTTCTTGGACAATCTGATTTTTTGACTTGGATCTTACTTCAACCGTGTGCATCAAATTTATTTGCACAACAATTTTGGAAGCGTGTATGTTTTCCCTTTCTCTGATGTCTTGGTCCATTCGGTCTTAACCGAAGACGGAACCAAAATCTTGGGGCACCGAAGTCCTCGGTTAGTGTTTTCTTGAATGACCGATCGGTTCTCACATTTCCAGGACCGATTTTTTCGAAAAACCGAACCGATCGGTTCGGTCTAACCGAATGCCCAGCGCGACTCACGCACCCGGCACCCCGCCCTCGATCGATCCCGGTCCCACCCCACCGAGGCACCGATCCACACCCCTCTCCACCTGCCTCGCGCCCCTCTCTCCTCTTCCCCGACCCACCTTCTCCCAGCGGACTCAGCTTCAGTGACTTCACGTTATCAAGTCTCGCTGTAACTTGGTGACTACATCCACCATCAATTCCAGATCGGATGGGTAAGCTCTAGTGGAGGCAAAAGTTATAACTCTTGTCCAATTTCTGAAGCTGAGTCCGCGTGGGGGAGGCGTTTTGGCAGGGACTGAATTGGATTCTCCCGCCCGCCACGAGACGGAGGCGAGCGTTCGCCGGGCCAGGGGAGCATCGCCATAGAGAGAGAGAGAGAGAGAGAGAGAGAGAGAGAGAGAGAGAGAGAGAGAGGCGAGCTTGAGCGCCAGCGCAGCCCCGCTCATCCTCGCCACGGATTCCCCCATAGCCTCGCCCACCACGCCGCCGCAACTGGCGGCTTCGTCCCCTTGCTCGAGGATAACGAGCCGCTCGCCCCCTGCTCGTAGACCAGGCCGTACCATCGACGGACAGCGTCACGTTCGTATATTTTATTATACATTCTGGTAAAGTTTCAGTCTATTTGTACATACAGTTTATGAGTAAGCATCATTTTAAATTTCTGTCCGAACTTTGAACTTGAAATTCAAACTTTTCAGAAAATTTTAAAAAAACTCTAGTAAATCATAGACATCGTATTATCCATGATGGAAAATTTTCAGCACATTTGAGTCTACGGTTTGGGAATAATAAATATTTGAAGTTCTGAATCAGCTAGACGTGCTTGTCCATCCGTTCGTGCTTGTCCATCCGATTAAGAATAGATGGTGGATGAAAGGGGCAAGTCACGCCGAGACTTGATAACGTGAAGTCACTGAAGATGAGTCCTCTCCCAGCACGCTCCCCGCCGCCAGAGCCTCACCCCGCCTCCCCTCTATTCTGGCCGCCTCCTCTCGCAGCACACCCCGCCGCCGGTGCCCCTCCCCTCCGAGCCGCAGAGAACCCCGCACGCCGCTCGTCGGCCTCCCTCTCCCTCTACCCTCGTCGGCCCCGTCCTCTTCGCCTCCCCGTCGTCCCTGACCCGCGCGGTCGCCGCTGCCAGGAGCCGGCCGTCTCGAGCCGTCTCCCCGCTGTAGAGGCCCTCTCGAGTTCGCCGGCCCCCGCGCGTCCCTCCCGCGTCGTCTCGGGGCGCTTCCGGCTGGTCACCCCGGCGTCGTCACCGGCGCTGGCCATGCCCGAGAGCCCCGTCGCCTGCTTCAGCTTTCTCCGCGAGAGCCCCCTCCTGCGGTCGCGGGAGCCTTCCTCTCTCTATTGCTTTCTGAAAATTTCTCTGATCGAGTGCATGTAATTGGTGTCATGGTTTGTCATTTTCGTGCATGGCACGTGTTTGTTATTATGCCTATAAGTTATCTAGATGATTCCATATAATTGAGTGGTGGCTGTTATGGAACCTCCTTTACTTGCAGCCTATACTCCATCCTTTGCCATCATTCTGCAAATGCGCTTTATGATGTTTATTAGGTAGAAACGTTGTCATGTTTCATTATCAGCATTATTAGCGGATGCCCATCCTAGCATCATTGGGGTGTGACCATTCTGTTTCATTTACTTCAACAATTTCACTAACTTGCATGTTAATGAATTTCATTTGATTGTAAACTATCTTATTAGTGCTGAGTGCTATATTTATCGTTCACATCACAGTTTATCCGTACCTCACTGACTGCAATGTTTATACAGGCGTGAAGTGTTGTTTTTAGATCATTGTACTATGTCTTGTAGCCTCCTCAATTTTATGCCCAGCTTTGGCATTCAGTTACCTATCAAAATATTTGTAGGCTTGTTCATTTGCTTCACCTGTCCTTTGGTCAGGGATACTCAGTGGTGTGGTATTGGAGGTAGCATGCTGCTTTCGAGGTGTTGTAGGCCTCCTCAATGTGTGCTTCATCTGAGGTGAGTTCATTAGGTGATTTTTTGTCTTCTTCTCCGCTGCCTTCACAATTCTGGATGCATTTAGGTGGTTTGAGTTATCCATGCTTCGAAATGCCAACTTGGTTTACTACTTGTTATGGACTCTTCCATCCAGATTCATTATGCAATTTTGGTAATTTTGTCTAGCTATGTATATGCTCTTGTGGTCTGGCTGTAAGAAACACAATGGTTGATCTTGTGGTCTACCTATGTATTTGTGTCTAGCTATGTATATCCATAGCTAAAGAATGGCTATAGTAAAGTGTCTTCTAAGACTCCTTGGTCTTTGTGTGTACCTCAGTCTGACCACGTCTAGAGCTATCGGCTTTTGGTTACCTTTTGTTTTCACAAAACACATGTTAACTACATATGATCCAGAGTGTGTTTTACCCGTGCGAAAGGGTGGGGTCACGTCTTGCCATGCCACAATTTCGTTCTGATAATTATGTATGGTTAGGGCGTCCTCTTCATTACTGTAAAGTGTTCTAATAAACGTTTATTTGTGTGGAAGTCGGGGATGTGCTTCGAGAGGTGTGCTCCTAATAAATCCTAAGTATAATATATCTGGCGACCCCAGGCTGAGATATCAGTGATTAACTGCTTGAAGCGACGTTCAAGCGTTTGTTACTTGAATCAACAGGAAATTATAATGATCTGTTTTGGTCCAGTTATGCCAGTGTTGCTAAATATAGTGATATATCCAGTTCTGCATCTATCGTCATATGAATATTGTGTTTGCTTATAACCATATGAAAGTTTCTTGGCAATTACTTTGATTTCGTCGGTGCGACACCTGCCATACCTAAACAAATAATTAGTATAGAGCGGGAGCTAAACCTCACTTCAGGATAGCTATACTTCCTGTCAGTTTAATTTGTACAGTTAGTATTTCACCCGGTATATTTTGCTAGGTTTTATCTTTGCTGCGTGTTGGCTATATTTTTTGGGAAGAATAAGATGACCAGGATTAAAGAGTATCAAGGTGTTTTTGTTTTTCCTCCTTTTGGTAAATAGTTTTATTTATTGGGAAACTAAATTACTTATTCATGTTGAATTGTAAATGCTCCCTCCTCATTTTTTGATTCTTACCTTAACAAGATAAACCTCATGTCATTTTCTCAGAAGCCACTCCTTTTGTTGGTGGAGAGATGGTGGCTTGAGATCTGAGCAAGGTTGCACCATTGAGCTCATGAGTGACATTTTAAATACGGTAATCACCTCTATTCTGTATGAATTTATTCAGTTGCGTTCTTTCTAAGTTGCAACGTGTAGCATGGTTTTGCTCCTGTTAGTGAACTCTGTACCATTTCTAGCCTTTTTTTTTGTTTATGCTATATATACTCCATTTATGTCTAGCGTGGTTTATGCCTATTTACAACGGATTTCAGGTTCACTGATAGTATTGGAGGAAATCAACAACTTTACATCAAAATATAACTCATCAATCTCATATTGCTTGAATTATGTTTTGAAGCCATCCTTCCAGATCTTATTCAGTAGCCTGCTCATGCTTCAGGCTCTCATTGATTCTATTTCTTCATGTGTTTTCGTGTTCTCAGTTGCTTATAGTGCCAATTCCTTTATTTAGATGCCAACATTATTAAAGAAGAAGTACCTATCTAGACATGTTCAGCTTTCATGAAGATTTTGTTCTTCTAGGAACAAATCTGCAAACAAATTTAGACAATATTTTCTAAAAAAATTCATGTTACGGACAATTTAATGATCCCTTTGTAGCATGTATTATTCTATAAATATATTTTGTAAATACTACAGCCAGGCATTAACATACACTATAGTCTATTATGTATGTTCCAACAAAATTATGATCACTCTACTAACTAGACTGTTTTAAGATGCATTTAAGGTACGTAAGGACGGCTGCGAGGTTGCCAAAGTCTGTGAAGTACCGATGTCCTCAGGCATGGCAGGTAACGTGGCAGGAGAAACACAAAGACCAAGAGACCAGCGGTACGCCTGCTTACCCTCATTTCTCCTTCGAAATAAAGGAAGTAGAAGCCTACACTATTAAAATTGTTTTTCTCACAATATATGTGTTTCGCTTACTTTCTTAGCTCACATAGTGGTACCTGAAAACCTTCTTCATGACGAATTTCTTTTCTGTGTTCTACTTTTGCTCAACTTTTTTGGGTTTCGAAATATGTTCCCACGAGCATAATATTTAGATGAATCCGAGATTGTTCTGTCTTGCCATGCATTGCCTAACATGCTGGACGCATCGAAGAATTGAGTTCGGTAAATGTTCAGGTGAGAAGCGAATGAATGTTCACCACTTCATTTCTGAATCTACTATCCTAGCATTGGATTTTTTATGTGTTCATTTTCCTCCACTGCTCAGTCCCAATTTAGACTTGTGTTCGGAGATATGCACACACTTCAAACTGTATTGTTACTGTCTTCTATCAAATTGGAGATACAGAAATCTTTAAACGATAGAGATAAAATGATGGTATTTAAGCTTCATTCGTAATGCAATTACTTGAAATATACTTTTTTATTTTGTTTTCACATCCTGGAATGTAGCATCTCTGAATAGCATATACAAAACCGTGTATGCTTACTGCTTACTGCATATACAAAATTCATGTGTACATGACCAAAGAGTTGAGTTAAACGAGTGTTGATTTTATGGCAGGTAAGATGGTTCCAGGTAGCGTGATGCTGATGGACTGTCTCGAGGTCGAGGGAAAGAAGGCATGTCCTTCATATGAGGTCACGCAAATTACTGTTGATGTTCACTTCCAAACATTATTGGTTTAACAAAGAGCGAGAAGGTGAAGATGCCATATAGCGCAGTTTGCTGCACCATATTTCTGTTCATTTCTATCTCATGGAGTACCACCAGGAGCAACCAATCATTGTAGTAGCTAGCGGTTCCTAAGATATCCCAGCAATTTCCGACAGTCAAGGTAACTTTGTAATGAGAGTTTGAGTATCATCAAGTTTGATCATCAGTTCATCACTTCCCAAAAAATTCAGGTTACGAGTACCTAGATTATGGACCATATCTACTTCTGATAGTTTGAGTAGGAGTCTTACTTTGTTCAACTACATCAATAAGCCAATTATCTCTTTGATTTTGTATCACGCTGGCACATAGTTCTGTCTTTGCTTTATCGAAAAAATTTACCTAATGTCACTGTAATGTGGTTTGTATTGATTTAATTTGAGTACATTACCTAATGTAATTCGATTGATGTGAGCCATTTTTAAAAATGTACAATTGCTTCTATATTAGACCTCTATGGTTGGCTTTTGGCTAGGATTTAGAGGCACTTGTTATAGTGCCTCAAAAAGTTGGTTTTTAGAGGCACTTGTCATAGTGCCTCAAATGGTTGGTTTTTAGAGACACTAGTCATAGTGCGTCAAATGGTTGGTTTTTAGAGGCATTAGACATAGTGCCTTAAAAAGTTGGTTTTTAGAGGCACTAATCATAGTGCCTCAAATGGTTGGGTTTTAGAGGCACTATAATTTGTGCCTCAAATGGTTTGGTTTTAGAGGCACTAGTCGTAGTGCCTTAAATGGCTAGGATTTAGAGGCACTCTAATTTGTGCCTTAAGTTGGTTTTAGAGGCACTAGTCATAGTGCCTCAAATGACTAGGATTTAGAGGCATTAGTCATAGTGCCTTAAATGACTATGATTTAGAGGCTTTTTTTAAACTGCCTCAAATAACTTTTACCTATACGACCGTCCCCGGCGATTTTTTTAGTGCCTCAAAAACTTATTTGTGGCATTAATTTGACTATTGGAGGCACTTTAGAGTGTGCCTCCGAATGATGTACCTGCCATAGTGTAACGCGCGCCCACTCCAAGCCAAGTCGCCGAAGCAGCTCCGAGCAGACGAGCATCCGATCGCCGATCAGAACGGCAGTTTGTCTAGATGCCAGCACGTCGGGAGGTCTCCCGTACGCCGGCACGCCGCACGCCGGCAGGTTTCCCCGACGCCAGTAGCCCGACGATTGCCGCAACGCCACGGTGAGGTTGTATCTGTCTGTCTGTCGCAGGTAGCAGCGAGCCCACGACCACAAACAATTATCGTCCTCTAAGGTAATTATCCAAGTACCCGATTTTGTGAAGTAGATTCATAGTATTTTAGGATTAAATAGTTTTTTAGGATTAAATAGTTAAATAAAAGAAAATTGCCAACACATATTCATGATTATCTGTTTTCTATTTCTAGAGAGGGATTATATATTCTATGACTATGAATTATGATTCAACCAGACATGAAATCATGAATATTGGTGCACATCGTACATAGACAACTACCATATTTGTATAGTTTTATTTTTAATTATTCAATTATGGAGAAAAGAGGTGGAGACATTGTATCTCTTTTTCAGAAACACGCAGCAAAGAACCTGACGCTGCTTCAAATCCTTCAACGGTTACAATTTTGACGGCAGGGCCACTATCACCGCCTCCGCTATTGCCACCGTCGCCACAACCGCCACCACCGGTTTATGACATCAACAACCTTCCACATGATTGATGATCTAGGTGAAAAGCAGCCCATTCAAAGTTATCATGTTAATGATCAAGATACAATTCAAAGAGCATATTTTCTGGCCAGACAAGTTAAACAAATAGCATTGTAAGTTTCTTTTAGGCATATTTCAGACTATTAGTTTTGTTTGAACTATTTGTTCAGTAATTTGTGCAACTTCTGAAGTTAATCTTTCAATTAGATATCATTTATTACTTCTATACCATTTTACACTCCAAATTGTACACTTATTTATTTAAAATGCCCACAAAAAATTTATGGAGGCATACCCATCGGTAAAATTCTAGGTCCGCCACTGGGTTCGACCATATAACTAGTAGCATTATTGATTACAAATTTCTAATCATCTGAGGTAGAATTTGGGCCTAAAATTAGAAAACCACGTCAATATGTAATTATTTCAATTTTCAATTAAGAACCATGTGTTGCAGCAAAACGTTTTCGCGTTTTTGCCCGGCTATAAGAAAATTACCAAGGGAAAATCAGAGTGGATCCTGCCAACTTTGCCACGTGGCAGAAAAAAACAAGGCTCACCGTACACTTAAAGGTCCACGTGCCAACTTTTATGTTTCACTTATCTGTTCATTTACATATTATTAGTCCTCCCTATGCCATAAAAGGATGTCGGAGATACAGTTTAAATTTACTTTTACAAAAAAAAAATCCATAATACATCCAAAACGCTTTAAAATACCTTTAAATTTGAATTTCAAAATGTAATCTTGTCTTCGTCTCGACGCCCATTGTCAATCGCTCGAGGAATCAACTTATCGTCAATCATTCGAGGAATCAGCTTGTCGCCATCGTTCTAGAGGATCAGCTGGCCGTCCAGCAAACAAGACGGTGGCGAGGTCAGCAAAGAGAGATCGATCGATCTGGGATCACCGTCGCCCCAGTCGCATACCTCGAGCACAAAACTCGTGGTGCTTACCTCGCTCGCTGCCGGCCTGCTCTCTGATTTGTGCGCCGCTGGTTGAGCTCATCGTCGTCATGGACTTCCTCTCTACGCCGCTGGTCCTCTACTCCGCTGTGTCGCTACTCTGCGCGCGTGCTTCGCTGCTCTGCACGCTCACCGCTAGCCTACTTGCGGCGCCACGCCTGAGCTCGCCATCGTCCTCGATCTCCTCCCTGCGCCGTTGAGTCGCATGTCCTCCTCTGCTCTTCTAGCCTACTCGCAGCATCGCGGCCAAGATCGCCATCATCCTTGACTTCCTCCTTGAGCCGTTGGGCCGTCAGTCCTCTGTAAGGCTTATGCTACCATCTGGTGTCTAGGATACAACCTCAGCGTCACGTCGAGTTCAGATACGGATCTCGCGATCAGTTCTGAGAAAGAAGAAGGGGATTGGGAGGATTATTCAGCGTTTAGCTGTTACACAATGAATACTGATCCCAATGGATCAACCACTCTTATCACAGGACGTCGTGGTTGATGGAGCGGTGTCTTGGCCGCTCTCCATGATGGGCCCTTCTTGGGGTTTGGCGGCCCAGTCAGCTTGCACTAACTTCACTGCGGCCTGCTTGATCTTTCTGCTTCTCTTCCTCTGCTCCCTCTGTCTCTTGTCATGTAGAAAGGTCGTGACAATGCCGTCCTCTTGAGCCGCAGCATGCCCCCATGCTGGTGCTTCAGGATGCACACGTTTGAGCGAATGCAATTCATCCCAGGTGCTGAAATCTTCTGCCGCTCCTTGCCACAATACCTTGTCCTGAGGTATTAACTTCTTGCCGCGACGGAGCAGTCGTTCTTCAATGAATAGATTTGGCACAGCTAGGGCAATTTCATCATACGATCTAGGAAACTCAGCACTTACAGTGTCTTTAGGATGTAGCGCCTTCTTGAGTTGCAAAACATGGAACACCGGGTGCAATTGGCTATGCGATGTCAACTCCAATTTGTATGCGACCGCCACCACTTGTTGGAATGGCCCAAAGAAACGAAAGCACATTTTTTGTGACGATCGCTGCGCCACCAAGTTTTGTATGTATGGTCGCAGTCGCAAGTAAACCATTTCTCCAACATCGAACTGGTGCTCAACTCGCTTCTTGTCTGCAAATTTTTTATACATTGCAGAGCACACAATAGATGCTGCTGGATCAACTGTTGCATTAGTGCTCTGTTAGATAACCATTGCTACAACTCCAATGGTGCCAGCCTAGCGGGAGGATTAGTGCCAAAATGTCTCGGCTTCTATCCATACATGACCTTAAGTGATGTTCGTCCCAGAGCAGAATGGAATGATATGTTGTACCAGAATTCCACATGTCGTAGCCAATGAGACCAACATTTTGGATTTGCGTGAACAAAGCACCTGAGAAATGTTTCCAGACACTCATTCACACGTTCTGTTTGACCATCTGTTTGTGGATGATGGGCAGAGCTTAGGTTTAGTATGGTATCTACTAACTTGAACAATGTCTACCAAAGCTTGCTGGTGAAAACTTTGTCCCTGACAGATATAATTGCCACTGGAAGGCCATGAAGCTTATAAACATTGTTGATGAATACCCGTGCCATTGTGAGGGCTGTGAATGAATGTTTCATTGGCAAGAAATGCGCATACTTGCTGAATTTATCCACTACCACCAATATTTTTGTCATATCCTTTTTTTTTTGCGAACACTATTTTTGTCATATCCTTGTGACAATGGTAGCTTCTCAATGAAATCCATACTTACAGTATGCCATGCTTCTAGAGGAATGGACATGGGTTGGAGTAAACCAGGTGTTTTGACATGTTCTTTTGCCTATTGACAAATCTAGCATTGCTGCACAAACAACCGCACATCCTTCTTTAGCCTTGGCTAAGCAAACAACTATTGGATATTTTGATAAGTGGCATGCAATCCAGAATGTCCTCCAATGGCACCGTTGTGCATAGCTTGAAGAATGGCTTGGTGGGCCTCTTTATGTTTTCCCAACCAAATTCTTCCATGTTGCCTTATTATCCCATTCTGCAAGGAATAACCAACCTCATTTGGTGATTTTAGAGTCAACTCAGTTAGCAACTGTTGTGCTGCTAGGTCCTATTGCTAACTTTCTTCTATAATTTCTAATCAGCATGGCTCCATATATGATATGTGAAACACCTGTTTAGGATTCAGCCAACGAGATAGAGCATCTGCTGTCCTATTATCAACCCCCCTTTTGTAGACAATTATGTATTGAAATCCCAGGAACTTGAAGAATGCCTTCTGCTGCATAATAGTGGTTGCTCTGTTGTCCCCAATATGCACCAAGCTCTTCTGATCAGTGTGAATCAGAAACTCTCTAGACTGCAGGTACGCTTGCCATTTTTCTAATGCCATCAGTATCATGAGAACTCTTTGTTGTAAGTAGATAGAGTTCTATTCTTGGGCCCAAAGGACTTGCTCAGGAATACCACTGGGTGTCCTTGTTGCATCAGCACTGCTCCTACTCCAGCATCATTGGCCTCGGTTTCCAGCACAAACTGCTTGGTGAAGTCCGGAAGCACAAGGACTGGAGCCTGAACGAGAACATTTTTCAGTTCTGTAAACGACGTCTCTTCTTGATGATTCCAGTGAAATTGGAGACCTTTTCTGAGCAATTGTCAGGGGTCTACTAATCTGTCAAAGTTTTTGATAAATCATCGGTAGTAGCTAGCTAGTCCCAGGGAACCCCGTAACTGTTTGACATTGCTGGGCGACGGCCACTGTTTCACTACTTCAATCTTTGTTGGATCAATCGAGACACCTTTGTCACTGATGATGTGTCCTAGATATTCAAGCGATGTTTGAGAAAACGAGCATTTTGTTCTTTTTACTAGAAGTTGGTGTTGGGAAAGCACCTCAAACACTTGTCGCAGATGCGTACAATGGTCCTGAAGATTTTTGCTATAGAACAATATGTCGTCAACAAAAACTAGGACAAATTGCCGCAAGAACGGCGCAAACACTGAATTCATTGCCACTTGGAAGGTTGCTGGCACTGATGTGAGGCCGATCTCATTACACGAAACTCAAAGTGACTGTGGTGAGTTCGGAAGGCCGTCTTGTGTTCATCTTCAGGTGCCATGCGAATTTGATGATACCGCGACCAGAGATCCAATTTGGTGAACAGGGTTGCGCCCGTGAGTTCATCGAGTAGTTCCTCAACAATTGGTATTGGAAAATTTTCTTTTATTGTAATAACATTCAATTGCCTGTAATCAACGCAAAAGCGCCACGTTCCATCCTTCTTGAGCACCAAGAATACAGGCAACACAAAGGGACTTTGACTGATATGAATAATTCCTTGCGCCAACATATTTTGGACCTGAGCTTCCAATTCGTCCTTCTGCTCTGGCGAGTACCGATATGGTCTGACAACAGTCGCAGTCACTCCTGTCAGTAATGGAATGCGGTGATCATATTCCCGCGGCGGTGGCAACTCAGATGGCTCAGCAAAACGCTCAGCATGTTGTTGCAACACCTCCTGTATCTCATGTGGCAGCTCTATTGTTACTGGTTGTTCAGTTGTGGGCAATACTTCTAACAGCTGAGCCACCTCCCCATGTTCTAGAATTCGATGTAGCTGTTCTGATGATATTTCTATACAGAAATGCATTTTGTCCTTGATGCCACACATGGTTATTCTCTTGCCACAATGATGGAATCTGAATACTTTTTTCTTCGAGTCTATCCACATCGGCCCCAAGGATTCCAGACAATCCATGCCCAGTATGATGTCATAACATCCCAGCTGCAGCACTCTTAAATATGTGTGAAACAGGTGCCCTTGGCATTTCCACTCATCTTGAGGCAACATTGATCGACATGTCATGTCCCACCATCAGCAACTGGGACATTAGAAGGGTTTGTAGCCAGTGTTGGTGTCTGCATTTTATCAACCATTTTCTGACTCACAAAGTTGCTGGAACTTCTAGAGTCAACAAGGATCAATATAGGGTGCCCTTGCAATATGGCATGCAGCCTGATGGTCTTCCTGCGCGTGGTACCTGTCACCGCACATTCATACAGGTACATCAATCCTTCAGTATCGCTGTCATAATCCTCTTTCTCCGAATCACTATCTAAATCCTGATCAAGTTTGTAATTTACCAGAGACAATAATTCGTCAATAAACTGCAACTGTGTAGATGGAGCACAATTATGCCCTCTCTGGTATTTCTCGCCACATTTGAAACACAGCCCCTTGAACTTACGTATGGATTTGAGAGCATCCAATTTCTGTTGAATTTTTGCTTTCTCCTCAGTGGACTTCTTGTCTTTAGGAATAGCCGGACTTTCTAGTGATGGCTGTGAAAATAGCCATATTTCTCTGTGTTTAAACTTCGTTTTTAGTCAAGCAATTGACCAAAAATCTCTCTAGCCTTGCTATTAATGACTAATTATTATAAAGATATGCAATCTATTATTTTTAATTGTGTTATACAAAAAATCATGCTTTTAAGGCGAAATCAGGAGCCATAAATAAAGATTTTGAGAAAGTCTATATGGCCAAGCAACCCTGGTACCAAAACCAGTCGACGGAGATCGCCCATACCAGGTGGCAGCGACTTCGTCTTGTCAAACCCTACAAATTTCGTGAAGGCGCCTATATATTTTGAGGTCACAACCGCCACGCATGGACGGATCTTGCATGGGGCAAGGGTGTATAAATGTACACCCAATTTTTTCAGAAAAAAACTCTTATATAGTTTTTTGCCCAAAAACTCTTATATAGTTGTACGATGGATATATACAACAGTAGTAGCATGTTTTCTCTAACATATATAGTATTTCCCCCAACCACAAACTAAGTGAAAATCCTATAGTTTACTACTCCCGTCGCTCGGAGATAAATGTTGTAGATTTGTCTAGATACACATGTATTTAGCCATGTTTTAGTGTGCATCTATATGTGTATCTAAATAAATTTGCGACATTTATTTCGGAACGAAAAAAAGTACAGCCTAAGTTGCAAGCGGCCAATTAGGCAGTAGCCCTTGTATATCTTTTTCAAGAAACATTTTTACCATTAACAAATTTGTGTGATGATTTTGTGATATTTATTCCTTGTCCGTTCAAAAGAAAAATCCTTATAGGCTCAATCATCACATTTTTTCATTCGAGGGAAAGATGATCCAAACATTGGACTGACAAAACCACACGGAACGGGTGGCATCGAAGTGGTGGAATCGATAAAACTTTATTTTTCTTCTTACTTTCTGTAATCTGTCACCTTTTAAGATATTTTCTATAAAAAAAATCCTAGTATATTGTCATAAAATGGTGTAAATTATATTTTTACCTATGTTATCACTTGACCTTTTTGTGTTAGTTAAAATTTATACACCCAAAGCTCAAATCCTGGATCCATCCTGCCGCCACGTAGAGGGCCGCCATTCTCAGATTACAGCACAACACCACCGAAGGAGATCCACCACCATAGTTCATCCTCTCCATAGCCATAGCCATTAGCTTATACTTGAGATCTCCTTGTGATTCGATGATTATTGTAAGAATATTTATTTTAAATCTAAGTATTTCACAATATTTTCTATCCTTAATCTTATTGTTATGAGTGAAATAATCCTCACGGGCTGCGGGTTAGGGTGAAACCTCGCAGGAATTATGAGCATCTAATCCATGAAAGCATTGTGTATTATTTGAATAGAGATTTCTATCTTTGTTTCTTTGTCTTTTGTATCGATCTATGGACTTGTAGGTATCCAAGATCATAGAGATTGATAAAGGCTTGGCTTGAGATGAGATACTTGGTTAGCAAAATCCTAGATTGGTTTGGTGTATTGTGGTGGAGGCCGCGCAGGCTCTTATATAGATCAACTCGGAAAATCCCGTACAAGACACGGTGTCGACCAAGCCCACGTTGTGCACATTCGGTTCGTCGAGATTTCCACAACCCGTGACGCGCGTCGTGACGAGCGGGCAGGTGGCAAAAGAGCACGTGTGTAGCTCTCTTATTATCACTCACTTACAAAGTGGTGAAACACTCCGCCTTATAAGGTGGTGCAATTCTTTTTCAACTTCTCATATAATACTAAACTTTAGCTCCCACTCCACTCATATGTGAGCTGCCATCAAATTGGGATAAATCACACATGGACTTTCACACATATAAGCTTTAAAATTTAAAGAAAATCTGAAATATCACATGAATATAGTGTTTTAACCCATTAATTCTAACAGTAGTCGTTGGGGAGCCCTTCTCGGGGGGACACCATGTAGCTTGATAACACGTATAAGCTTGGTTCCTTGAAGATGTGTATTTTGTATGTATGTTCACTCTTCTTAGCCTTCTGCCTACACATCAGAGGAAGTGTAAATATAGACTCGACTTACCTTTGGTCGTGTCGCCCACTTGGCCGGTCTGATCGAGCTTCCGGCCATGCCTGAGAGGCTGAGTCACGTGCTAGCCTCATGCCATTGTGCAAGGTGAGCTAGCCCACGCGCCCATACAATTGGGGGTACCCATGTATCCATTGTGCCGACAACTTTCAAACAGCTGCTATCGCCCCTTCCCAATACGATCGATCGCCGTCTATTGCAAGACCTTGATCTTCCAGGCGCGTCGCTGCATGCTCGGAACTCCCAAACTTGCTCACAATCCCCCAACTGTCCGAACGCCAGCGTGCACAATTGTGGAACGACGGCTCATGGCGGTGTCAAGAGAAGGAGGCTCATGGCGGTGTCAGCCAGCGTTGGTGGCGGCGGATGGCGTCGGGGGCGGTGCCAAGTGTAGCGGGCGTGCGGGATGAGGGAGAGCGACGGGTGAGAGTTTTAGAGAGAGAGAGACGTGGGGAATCGAAGAAGTCGCTTAGGGCGTTTGGCTTGTCGAGCTGTATGAGCAAGCCGCGAGCCCCTCCTGAGCCGAGCCTCGAGCCCATTTTCCGGGTGTTTTTGAGTCGCAAGCCAAGTCAGGCTCGGCTCAAGTTTTACCGAGCCAGCCCGAGCCAAGCCATGAACTAGCAAACATATACTATTTTAACTCTTACAGTTTGCTGACAGAGCCTTATTATACTTGCTCTCATTGTAGTAGCACAATTAGCTATACAATCAGTATTACTAGCACATTAATTAGTAGCATGAAACACATTCTGGTACATAAAACTGAGAAAAGCTTCAGCAAACCTGAAATTAGTGCAGATTCAGACCATCCGTCCGCCCCTTTGATCCTGACTCTTAACCAGCTCCTGACTCTTAACCAGCTGGCCGCCACCACGCAATAGGGTGAAAAAAAAGGAAAAGCTAATTTACCTCGTGGGGGTCTAGATTTGAGAGTTTGGATTTCACGAGAGCTAGGCCACATACCATGGTGTAGTCTGATATTATCATCCAACTTCAGGCATCCATGATGTGTTTCGTGATGTATTCCATTTTTCATCACAGAAACATGGACTTTTGAGGTCCTCATGCAGCTAGTGACGAACTGGTTTAGTTCTTGGTGGATTTTTGGTCATTATGCGACATTTTTATTTATATCATCAACTTCCCAAATTCTTGTAGTGTTTGCTCCTTAGTGTATGGTTGAATTTTGGCGAGTGACAATAGGACGTAGAAGATAAAGTGCATGCTTGTCGTGACAGTGTGCTGGTAACCGTAGGAGATCTTTATTCATTCGGGCTAATGCCCTTTTTTGACATTCATATGACGGTAACACTTATGTGGCACCGTAAGGAATCAGTGATGTCAGCTGGACGATTTAGCATTCGCAAATTACACATTGGGAGGTAACGATGTTTAGGAGACCCCTAGACAGGTAGTAGAGTGATAACAGTGATCGCCCAATTACTACTAGTGAGGCCAATAATTGGCCGCCACCTTCACCTGAGTAATCCTTTTGTTAACTCTTTTTAGTTTTGTTTATTTTTAATCCATGTTTGCTGCTAGTTTGTAGTTTAGTTCATTCCCTTTTTGTTGCCGTGTTTGAATCAATGGATAGAGTAAGCCATTTCAAGCTTATGGTTGGGGCGAAAGAAGAGCTATATTAGATGACAAGCGAAGTTGCGGAATGAAAAATTCCTTTTCATTAATCAAAAAAAAAAAAATCTTTTTCGCTCCCTTGGTTGGATATAAGGCTGAAGACATTGCGTGAAAATATTAGTGACTTAGTGTGCCTGCCGACCACTAGAGGTGACACATTTTCCTGGGCTATCTCGATCCAAAGGTTTCGCCTGTGCATTATTCTCTCGTGGTGTCTTCAGGCCCAACAAAGTCAAACTTATGCTTTCCGTAGAAATACAAAGTTTTTAGCACAAAATACTAAAAAGATAGCTGTCAATAGATACAACAATAATTAGCCATTAATGCATTAACCTTGGAAATCTTAGATATCTTAGATAAGATTACGCGCATCTTGAATGGTACGCCAGGCTGTCTGGGGCACACAGAATAGATTATATAATATTTGGTCTATATTAAATATCATAAATACATATATCTATATCCAAATTATATCTGATCAAACAGCTAAAAGTATCTCTATTTACAATATTTGCTTACCAATATTAAAAAGATTTACTCCATATATATGCATTCTGAAGTATCCATTTAAAACCATGCATTTATTTTCTTCTAACGTATCTTGTCGCCTTGATGCATATTTTCCACGCGGCACGTCTACCGTTAGAGATCAATTACTACATCGGACAAAAATATTCTGGGTACTATGGTCATTTTTAATGGTCTCGAGGCCTATAAATGTCGACGGGTACGGCCATTCTGTACCACAATATAGTTTGAGAACCCCATTCGAATCATCTTGTAGTTTTGCCATATAGTGCTGCACTTGAAAGGACGGATAACTACTGAAGTCAAAGGTATTGTCTTTACCTATAAGAATTTTAGTATTGTTATACTTCTGCAGTGTGAAAGTTGAATATGAATTCTCTGCCACAGATGGTAGAGTTGATCACACCTTCTGTGTAGATGATATGTGTCGCATAGATTAGAAGTTTGTAAACTGACTGTGTATACAACACGTAGCAACATATATGTCATCAGGACTATTGGGTAACTAGTGTGATTATGCATTATTTATCTAAATGATGATGTTGTATCTTAACATAGCTATTGTAGACGGATATATATTACTTCCTTTTGACTATTGCATATCTTTGTCAGAGGCAACATTACCTCCATAAATATTTCTGTAGGTCTTGAAGAATGCATTATGAAGTTTCACATATACACATAAACAAAATCTAAATAGTATTTATAACTTCTGTGAAAGAACTTTGTCTTGTGTGCTATTAGTACTGCCCCAAGTAAGCTTTAAGGTCTTATTTTTTCTTCGTATTAGAGAAGAGTTGTGCTTGATCACATAGATCTAAATGTGTAGTTACCTCCAAAATTATTATAGTAGACGTGATAATATTATTGCTGACTCTATAAATTTCTTTGTAGTAGTAAACATCACTTGGTTTCCCTTGTCAGTAGACATATAAGATCATATTTGATCATAAGTAACTAATAAATTAGATGACAAAACTTTCAGTTCACATACAAATGAAGATGTCTGGGTCATAGGTTTCAGGTTTGGTAAAGTAGAGGCGAAGTCTGAATCAATTCATCAACCATATGCTTTTTCCCTATTGACCCGTTATAATTTTTAGACATCCTTGTCTCTATAGTTTGGCAATGCATATATTTCCTTTTGTGCTTTCTATCTTTATTTTAGGATTTGAATCAGTGAAAATGAAGGCCAACAGTATAATATATTCTCCACATGTCTTTTTTGGTGTTACATGTCTTCCATAAGGCCATGTACACTAGACAAACGGGGCAATGGATTTTCTGTACTGGCTTGATACCCCATACTAGTAGAAATAAAGCAGTAACGGATAAACATAATCTGAAAAATAAATACCAAAGGGAAGATTATAGTCCAATGGATATCCAATTCAAGGTTGCACAAATAAACTGATATTTAAGAAAATATCAGACGACTAATTAGGGATATATGGTCTCATACCATCATACTTGTTTGAGTACTTACGAAAACCCTTCTCTAGCATGTTTTATTTTCTTGGTTTGCTCCAGACTATACTTTATTTTTCTCTAACGCACACTTGGAATCTGAGGAGTGTGCAAAATATAGACCCCCCTATAGTGAATATGTAACTTATACAGAATAGCAATAAACTAGTTTTCACTACATTGAACACCATGAACTTGGAATGTTTTTCGAATAAATGTAATTTCATATGCTGATAAGGAGGTAATAAGAGACATATACATAAAAAGTACCTAGGCTATTTCCCTTTACATCCACTACATAATGGTGTTCGCATGTTGTTTTCTATTTATCAGGTCACCATGGACAGAGAATGGCAGCAACAAAATGGCAATATGCATGATGAGCTCGACCTCACCATCCCAAGCGATGACAAAGACTCGTTCTGGAACAATCTAGCCATCGTTGATGATGATAATGATGACGATGTAGATAGCACGGACGAAGACTATACTGGTGCCACGAGTTCTAGGAAGAAGAGGAGGGCAAGCAGGCATCCAAAGCGTCATCACAGAGAACAGATTCAACAACTTGAAGCGTATAATATATATACTTGATCTTGTTTTTCTTCTTAATTCAAACAAGATATGAACATATCCATTCTGGTGATATGCAGTGTGTTCCAGGAATGCTCCCACCCTGATGAGAATATGCGTTTGGAACTTGCGAAGAAGTTTGGCATGGGTGTCCTGCAGGTCAAGTTCTGGTTCCAAAATAGGCGCTCCTCGGAGAAGGTAGATACCAACCTTTTCCATGGTTAGCTGTTTACAGAAATTTTGGTAAAGTAGTTCTAGTATGGGATTACTAAGTCTATTCTACTTTACTAAGATAAGATAGAAATAATACTGCTTGTTTTGTCATCTTTTTTATTATTATTGTTTTTTGATGCTACTGTCAGTAGACTAGATTCCTTCGATTTATGCTATGTTGAAATTGAACAGTGTGCACACCTCATAATTAATAAGTGCAGAACCAGCTTGAGAAGTATGAGACTAAGGTGCTCAGGGAAGAGAACAAGGCGTTAAAAGCTGAGCATCAAGCCATCAGAGCGGCGCTACTGACGAAGGCCTGCCCCACATGCGGAGGCCTGATGGTGCCCCGCGAGGACACCCCGGAGGAGCAGCACTTGCGCCTAGAGAACGCAAGGCTCAAGGATGAACTCTTCCACAAGACCTCGTTACTCAGTCTGGTCTCTGGAAAGGCACCGATGCCTATGCCTGGCAGCTACGGCCAGCTCGCTGCCGATCTCGACATCAACGGCCCTGATTACTCGCATCTGATCGGCCCAGCCGTGCCACCGCCCCAACAGCACGCTCCCATGGACACTATGGTGCAGGGCTGCGTGTGCGGTAGCTGCACCATAGCCAATGTGCAACACACTGCGCTTCTGGAGAGAGTGCTTTGTGCACGGGACGAGTTCATGATGATGGTGACGCGTGATGACACAATGTGGCTGCCTACGCTGGACGGCGAGGTACTCGACTACCAGAGGTATCACGAAGTCACGTTCCCGGGTATTCTCGGGCTTTGCCCACTGGGGTTTGCCATGAATGGCACCCGGGACACTGACATAGTTAAGGGCACTGGAGCCGATATTATCAGCATCCTCACTGACACAGTAATACACCTCTATATCTCATCCCATGACGTTAAATTAGTCCAAAAAATGTCACTCTGCTCCAAATATATAAAACCTTTTTTGTGTGTTTTTGCTTGCAGTCCCGCTTGTGGGAGGCGTTTCCCGGTATTGTGGGAACTGTTACAGCCAAGGACATTGTCCTGCCTACTTCTCACCACGGGCTAATTCAACTCGTAAGTTCTAATGCACAATATATAGCTCATCTACTGTGGTTATGGCTGAATTTCTGAGTCTGTGACACACTTGCAGATGAATGTAGACCTGATGGTGTTGTCGGCCCGAATGCCGACCTGCAAGGTGCTGTTTGTGAGGCAATCCCAGCTGATCGAGCCAAATGTGTGGGCCGTGGTGGACGTGTCTGTCAATGACATCTGCAGGCAGGATGGCACATCTGGTGCCGACACATGGATCAACGTTGGCGGTCCCATGGCCTGCAGGCTGCTGCCCAGTGGATGCCTTATTGAGGACATGGACAATGGTTACTGCAAGGTACGTGCTCTCTGCCTCTATACGTGCTTCAGGAATGTGCACGTTCATTCCCTCATCATGTCGTTCCCTTGCATGCACTTTCATTTGTTCCAGGTGACATGGATTGTGAACATGGAGTACGACAAGAACGCGGTGCCCGGGCTGTACCACCCGCTGCTCCGCTCAGGCCACGCCCTCGGCGCACGCCGCTGGCTGACATCGCTCAAGAGGCGGTGTCAATACCTTGCTCTTCTGCGCTCGGGTTCTGCTACTTACGTCGACAAAACAAGTGAGCACTGCACTGGTGGTCGACCAAACAGAAAATAAAACCACAACACACATCCTCCTAACCTCTGGGTTTCTGGAATTTTGCAGTAGGCCTTATACCTCCCGAGGGAAGAAACCGTGTCATGGAGCTGTCGCAGCAGATGATAGCAGCCTTATGCGCCACTCTCTGCGGAGCCAGCCCCATTGGCCAGGCGTGGGGCAGCATCGACGAGTGGCGCAAAACCAGCGGCATCATCGGCGCCCAGAATTTCGAGGTGGCTGTGCGCATGGCAACTCTGCGCACTGCTAGTAATGCACAGGGAGTGCAGGATGGACTTGTCATCTGCGGTGCCACGACGGTGTGGCTTCCAGGTATACCGGCGAAGCACGTCTTTGACTACATCCATGACCGCAATCGCCGTGGTGAGTGGGACACCTTCTGCAATGGTGTGCCCGCGCAGCAGGAGGACTACGTTGCCGCTGTCCAGCTTCCTCGCTACACCGTCTCTGTCCTGCACCCCAGGGTATGCACAGTTTTGCATCCAAGTTCCTAACATTCTTTTTATCGCTACTGCAATAATGTAGTATCATTCTCGAGAAATTAACCTTAGGAACCATATTACACTACCTCCAAATTCTAATTGTTGCACAATTTGTTTTCAAAATATTTTGCAGGCTGCTCATGGAACCAACAACAAGAAGCTGATCCTTCAGCAGGTGTGCGCCGACGAATCGTGCATACTGGTGGCATATGCTCCGGTTGAAGAGCACTCCCTGAAGGAAGTCATGCATGAAGCAGGGAGCCTCGCCAGTTTCTACCTACTGCCCTCCGGGTTTGTCATCCTCCCTGATGGCCACGGCGATCAGCAGATCCCTCCAGTTGACACCAAACACCCATCCAGTGCTGCCATGATCCACAGGAACAATGATGGGTGTCTCGTCTCCGCTCTGTTCCAGACATTCCTGAAAGGACCAACACCCGAGAGCCTCGTCGCACAGACCATCAACGACGTCGAAAATCTGGTATCCCATTCCATCGTAAAGATCAAAGACGCAGTCCATGCCAACATCGTCGTCGCCGCCTGAAGCGTGCGACTTCTATAGTTCGGGATTCATTATCCCTCAAATATAGACAATCAGAATGATATAAATTACACACTTCATTTCGAGTTCCTTTCAAAGACTAGATGGATTGGATTGCCCATCCACTTCACTGCATATGTTGTAACCATTGCACCGTACGTGCAAATCCGTTGGCTTTTTCGAAATACATTTTATGAATCGATCACTTTTTTCACTTTGTTTGCCTAATATCTGACTGCATATGTTGTAATAATTGCACCATGCAAATGTGTTTGCTTTGCTAAACAAATTTATGAATTACTTTGGTTTCGTTGGGACTAGAAGCAGTCTTCTTCTTATGGCTGTAAAATTTAAAATGCATTTATTTGAAGTGTTTGTTTGGTGTGGTGGGTTATTAGTGGGCCTTTGGCTCTTTCCTGGTCAAAGATTTTCCCTTGTATTATCGTGCGAGCTGAGTAAACGACACAAGCAACCAAGGACTCCAAAAGTGAGAAAGCCAGGAGTTCTCAAGACACACTTTTTTCTTGACTTTAGATGTTGTGGTGATAGTTTATCTAAGAAAACTAAATGCCTAGCCCCAAGCACATAGCCACATATTAGCCGAGATCTAGCTTTGTCTGAAGTAGGTGAGATGGAACTCGATTCAAATAGCTCACCCATTTTCCGTACTGGTCGAGCAAAGATCTACTCTAGCAATGATATATGTAACTGAACTAACAGTGTTGCGTCTGACAAGTCCTAGCATATAATTTTCAACGGAACGAAGGACACAACATGCATGAAAAATAAGGTCGATAAAGATCCTACTCAATTGAAACAGTATGATTTTGACGACACTCACAAAAGATAGGCGATACTGGAAAACGATATCATTCAACCTCTAATCCTCCATAATCCATAAATTTAACAAAACAAGTTTAAATTATTAACTGAAACCGAATGGCCAAATATAATTTACTTTAAGTTGCTACTTTAATTAATTAATTATGCTCTCTTACTTCACGCATCGGTCAACCACTTGATCAATGTGAATTTTCTTAACTTTTTCTTTCTCCGCGTAGTAAACAACATTATCACTCAAACTATCATCATTGAGGTGATTACACAAATAAGTTTTCCTCTTACCTAGTTCTTGAGATTAGGATGATAGTCTTCTATTATTTTTCTTTTCCTTGATCAACGTGGCGATAGATGAAACTGAGACCAAATTCAGACTAAGAGAGATCAATAGGGTCTACATCAACCAAGCTTTATCAAGTCCTTTTTTCCAGAAGTTAGTAAGAACATAAATAAATAAATATCAACAATTCAATGTTATGATCTTTAGTTCTTTTGATTGAAATTTCCAAAAAAAAACTTGAAAAAAAGAAGCATAGAAAATAGCTACAGTCCAAATTAATCTCTAGTAGGTCGGAAAATAAACCAACAAACAAAAACTAATGGCAATTAAAACAGTAGTAAAAGAAAATAATCATGGAAACCCAACTCTCCATAAGATGCTGGAGTTGTTTAGTCAATAGTCCAACCAGGATTCAAAACATGGTGCTCACCTTTATACATGAGGATGTCCTTTACAGCCTTTTTCTAAAAGTAGACATGATTTTTGCGAAAGATGGATGTTGCACCGGGTGACTAGTCTAAAATAAGAGTTCTATTTGAAAGATACTAAGCCTGTACAATAAGATATTCATCTTTAGCGAAGTTAGTCAAATAACAACCTATCAACTCATCATTATTTGTTATAATCCTAGTTGCTAAATTGAAGAGTTACACATGGATACATAACTTCACGAAAGTAATGGTAGGACGTCAAAAACAACATCCAAATTCACCTCGTCAACAACTTTACCAGGCACTTTATTGAACATGCCTGAAGTTATTTCCTCAGTTGTAACTCCATCAGCTACCTTGGTGCTCCGTACAATGAACCCACCCAGGTGCTGCATGTCCTTTAATGCCTTGCCTTGTGGTTGTAATATTATGTCAATGGTACAACTGGATTGTGGTGGCACAATTTCTTGTTTTGGATGTATGCAGTATGGCATGGGGCTCATCGATTGTATACTGAAGGCAATGTTAGCACCCGTATCATTGCTTAACTGAAGTCGGCATGACATTTTTTTATCAAGATAAAAAGGAAAATGTAGGTTGAGGTGTTCAATAGTAAGCATATCATCCTCCCAGTAAGGACGTATCTGCAATAAAAGAGAAAGATATGAATGACTGAGCTAACATGCTCGCTTAGGACAGTACTAGTTTTCTAAGTTGTTTTTCTGCGAAGGAAAAAGGTGCATATACAGTAATAGTCAGGTCTTGATGATATAGGGAGGATACAGGCTTACCTCGTCAACATCAAATTCATCGGCATTGCTGATCTGTTCAATAGTACTTTCAATTTCGTCGATATCACGAATTATATCCCATATGAATGGCCGCTTGAATGGGTCATCTTCCTGACAACGTAGCCCTATTCCGATGCATTTAGTTATTTGTAACTCTTGATAAGCCCATGGAGTTTCCTTGCGCGATTTTCTCCATCTATGTCTCCATCTTCTAAGTACCTATCATTTCATATAGGTTATTTATTTTTTTCGAAATGCAAATACATTGTTATTTCATATAGGTTATTTAGGACAAAGACATAACACGTGATACTTTTGTAAATGTGCCGACAGAATGAATCTACATTGTTGTAAACTAGCTTCCCACACAAAAACCTACACAGGATTTATTTTCGCAAAAACGCAAAAAGCTTTGCGTTTCGATTCATTGATAGAAAAAGGAGTATAGTTTACAAGTCCGAGAGAGGACCAACACCCGCACCATACAACTCAACTCAGGCTAGACTAAGGGAGTATCTGGCGCAACCCCCTGGCCCCCGCCTCCGGCCTCCGCCCATGACCTGGCCTCAGCTCTGATCGTGTCGACTAGGGAGGGCACCGAGGGGATCTCGTTGTTGAAGACAATCGCGTTCCTATGCTTCCAAATCCACCACGCCGTGAGCATGAGCATCGACGAGGTTCCTTTGCGCATCTGACGTGGGATGGACTTCACCACCATCTTCCACCACTCCGTGAAGGGGCCTTCCACAACCGGGGAGCCCGCAGTAGATCTGATCCATGATAGCACCTCGTGCCAGATAGTCCGAGAAAACGGACACCCGGTGAGGATGTGTGACATGGTCTCCGCAGCCTGTTCACAGAGCGCGCAGGACGGCCTATGGGGTAGGCCCCGGCGCTCCAACCTCTCACCCGTCCAACATCTGTCTTGGCAAGCAAGCCAGAGGAAGAACTTCACCCTAGGTGGCGCCCAAGATCTCCAAATCAACCTCCAAGGTCCTGAGACTATGGATCCCTGAAACAGGGCATAGTAACAGGATTTGGAGGAGTATTGGCCATCCGTCGTCTACCGCCAAACTAGCATGTCTGGCGCACCTCCCAACTGCATGCTCTGCAGCTTGATCCATAGTTGGACATACTACCAGAGCGCAAGGGGGTCAACAGCACCCGAGATGTCAAAGATCCATGAACGGTCAACCACCGTCTGTCGGATCATCCGTGTTCTCCAGAGTCGCCGTGGGACCAGCGCTAGGAGGTCTGGCGCTATCTCCCCAACCGACTTCCCATCCACCCATCTATCTGTCCAGAACAGCGCGGTGGTCCCCTCTCCCACCACCATAGAGGTGGAGGCGAAGAAGATTTCACGCTCATCCTTGGTGAATTGCATATCCAGCCCGCTCCAAGGTTGCGAGGGGTCTGTATGCATTCGCCACATCCATCGGGTCCGGAGAGAAGTGGTCGTGCGAGCCAAGTCCGGAATCCCCAGCCCTCCAAAACAGAGGGGCCTGCACACCTTTGCCCAGTTGACGTGGCAGTGCCCACCCTCGGCATCCTTCCTGCCCACCCAGAGAAACCCGCGCAATATCTTATTCACTTGCTTGAGTGCTTTCTTGTTTAGGGAAAGCACCATCAGCTGGTGAAGAGGAATCGCCGCGAGCACCGACCGGATCAAGGTAAGACGCCCTGCTTTGGGCATCATAGAGGCCTTCCACGTGGGCAGCTTATCCGCGATACGATCAATGACCGGTTGGTAGGCTTCAGTCGGCAACCTACGAATCGCCAATGGTATGCCAAGGTATTTGACGGGGAAGGGGGCCAACTGGCATCCCATCAACGTGGCCGCCTCATTGGCTACCTCCTTCGAGCAGGCGATCGGAGAAAACGAGCATCTCGCAAAGTTAGTGCGCAGCGGAGGCCTGACGAAAAGTGTCGAGGATGCTCCGGATTGTGCACAGCTCACCCTCATCCGGGTGACAGAAGATCACCACATCATCCGCATAGAGTGAGACCGAGGTCGTCAGCTCCCGTCGCGCAAGGCGCTTCAGCACACCCCACTCCATAGCTTTGGCCATCACCCTACTAAGTGTATTCATCATGAGGACGAATAGCGTGGGGGGAGAGAGGATCCCCCTGCCTGAGGCCCCTCCGGTGCCAAATGGGGGGTCCCGGCTCGCCGTTAAGCATCACCCGTGTGCTGCTCGTCGAAAGCAAAATAGCGATAAGCTCACAGAACCTCGGACCGAATCCCACTTTGCGGAGGACCTGGAATAAGAACCCCCAGGAGACCGAGTCGAAGGCCTTGGCTATATCAAGCTTCAACATCACCCTGGGTTCCTTCTCCCGATGAAGGAACCTCGCCGTCTGCTGAACCAGCATGAAGTTGTCGTGGATGCTGCGCTTCCTAATGAAAGCGCTCTGGTTGCGATCCACCAACGACGCCACCCTCGGAGCCACCCTGTTAGCCAAAGTCTTCGCCACCAACTTTGCGAAGATATGGATCAGACTAATGGGGTGGTAGTCCCCTAGCGCGCTCGCGTCCGGACGCTTGGGCAGCAGAATGAGGAGGTCCTGGTTAAGACCCTGAAAACAGCGCCCGCACATCGCGAACAACTTGGTGAACGCCGCCATGAAATCATCCTTCACCGTAGCCCAGCAGTTCTGTAGGAATTCCGATGTGAACCCATCTGGGCCCGGCGCCTTCACGTGAGGGAGGTCCTTCACCACTCCCCAGATCTCATCCTCCGAGAACGGGGCCTCGATCTCAGTCAGGTCTTCCGAGGGAAAGCCTAGAAAGTCCAGGTTGAGCGAGTACTCCCGGTCAAGAGAGGTGCCCAGGAGCCCCTGGAAGTGGTCAAAGGAGGCCTCAGCCATGGCCGCATGGTCCGAAATGACCACGCCGTCAACCTGCAAACTGTGGATCACCAATAGGAGGGTCAGCCAACAACGGCGACCTAATGGAGAGCGTCCTGGGAGTGTGGACCTCAGCCATGCGGGGTGGAGGAGAGTCTACCTCGATCTCCTCGTCAGTCTCATCATCCTCAACCACCTGGGATCCGGGCTGGGCGTCAGAGAATACGGCCCAGGGGTCGGGGTCCGTCTCCTCATGCGCCCTCCCAGGGTCCTCAATCATGGGCTGGAAGGCATCTAGGCCCAACACCCCAAGGTTAGCCCTAAAGCCCCCCGCACCCCATCCAGATCATGCAACGGACCAGCCCAGTCGGCAGCAGCCCGGCCCAAATTGGGCTCGCACCCAGTTGCCGGCCCTGTAGGCCCAACAGCAACCACGGCCCCAGGCGCAACCACGGACCCAATCGCCATCTCCTCCAAGCCACCAGGGATGACAGAGGAGAGAGAGAAGACAACTGGAAGCGCCCCCCGCTCCCTCCGGTCACCACTAGCCGCCAAAGCCGCGAGAGCACCCTCCACTCCCCCGTTCGAATTGCCGCCACCAACGACCGGCGCAACTGGTGCGGCGTCATCCACGACGCCAACCTCCACCTCCCTGTTCGAACCGCCGCCAACAACGACCGGCGCAGCTGGCGCTTGGCTGTTTGCCGCCTGGTCCACCACCCCGTCTTGGCCCTTAGCGCCAGCTCCAGCAGCTTCGGCAGCTTTCCTAGCCCTGCTCCCTTTCCCTTTGCGGCCCGACCTCCTCCGACGGCGCTGTCGCGCGCTAAGCGATGGAGCAGATACAACCACCCCCGACGAAAGCGCGCGCGCCCCACCATCCCACCTTTGACCGCCCGCCGCGTGGCCAGTGGAGCCGCCCGCCAACGAGGGGCCACCTGGCACTGGCAGCCCGTCCGGGGACCCTGGCGTGTAGGGGTAGTGGCGCAAAGGGAAAACCTACACAGGATTATAGGAGGAAGAAATAGATTATTCCCTATAATGGCCAAATTTGTCGGTAAAGATGGCTGCACCACAGAACACATGTCCTTGCGATTCTAGTTCCTAATGAAACTCAAAAACAATTGGTGATAGAGAACAAATAGCAGCAATATTTCTTATGTGAGCAAGAGAGGTCACGGGAGAAGATTTAGGAGGTGTTTTATTTTGATCATGCGACAATCGGTAAGGTGTCAAGTGGGATCCTACCAAAATTCCACTTTTAGTTCATTTTAAATTTTGTACCGCCAAAATTTTACACTAGAAATTTCAAAATGAACTAGAAGTGAGACTTTGATGGAATCCCACTTGACAGCCTAGCCAATAATCCCTAAGTTGAGCAACCGTGAAAGCTCTCTGATCAAGGAAACAAGTGCAGAGTATCGTATATTTATAAGTATATATAGTACTCCGACCATTCGCTAATGTAAGATATTCTAGATATTTTAAAGTAGACTAGATCCAGACTAAAATAGATGAACCTAAACAATAAAACATATCTAGATACATGCATTTAAAAAAAAAGTTAGAAGTTCTTAAATTAGTGAATGAAGGGAGTACTCGTTTTAGCAAACTATTTACAGAGTATCTATTATATACTAAAAGTAGCTAACAACTCTTAGAAAAAAGATGGTAGAAGGCTCTAAATTCCCACAAAAAATAGAAAAATCTAACAATTAATAAAAGTGAGCCGTGTAATCGCAACCATCAAGCATCCATAACCTAATCCCGCTAACCTTCCCGTGCACTCTTCCGCATTCAGTCTCCACATGACTATCAACAATCCTATCTTTGAGAAACTCATTCATGGGAAATTTGGCACCAATCAATGTAGCCTCTCATTTGTCGATCCTGTAATCCTGTTCTGGTGGCTCTCCATGACATCATCTACTTCATCTCAGCATCCGCCGATTCTTCCATGCAGGAAACTGATTGCCACCAGAGTTCATCGTGTTCCTGCTATTGTCTTCCCCAGAGATATGGTATGTTGGGCAGTATTGCTCTTCGTATGACAAACGGAATCGTCGTGTAGGCAGCGACTTACCCTCGCACCGGTACTCTTTTCGTGGGCGTCCGTGGATAGGGGCGATGTTCCCTCGCCGGGATCTCGTGATTCTAGATTTGCATGTCTCATTGACAAGGAGATCAAGACCAGCTCGTCGGATGGAGATCATGTCGCCATGTAAGTAAGAAAAAGTCCGACAAGGAGTTGTTGGACGAGTTCTGGGCAGATGTTGGCTACCCATCTTCCGCCGTCGAGGTTTTGGCATATTTTAAAACAGCCGGCTATTCCATTTAACGGTGGCTTTTTTAGAGGCTATGAAAAGCTATATCGCAGCTATAGCGGGCTATTCCGTTTTAGCGTAATTTCAAAAACAGAGGAAACTTTAGTCAAATCTTGTCAAAAGAAGGGAAAAACTATGGCTCAAACAAGATTCAAGCTACAACTCATGGAACTATTCAGTGCAAATAAGTATTCAACCAATTAACTCACAAGTTTTTATGAATAAGATTGAACATAAGTTCAAAAAAGAGAAACAAAAAGGAGAAAAGAAAAGACAAATTCTGAAAGCATAAATTTAGAGCTAAATTGGAGGCTAATTTAGGGGGTAAATGGAGCTATAGCTGGCTATTAGCGGCTATTCTCCGTTTAGCTTGTGAAGGGCCTAGTGGTAGCAGGAGGCTTCTCGAAAGGCTACAGCGCACCTATTTAAAACTTTGGGTTTTGGAAGAAGAAGGCTTAACGAGACGGACGGACATCCGCAGGTCAAACCCACAGAACCCTAGAAGGGTCTGCTAGGCAGACGCTAGATCCGGCACCCCAACCATGCCATTGCTAGGAACCCCTGAAACCCACACAGGGCCAGCTCTGCCATCCACCGTCCATGCGTTTGTCGGCCTTCCCAACCCTAGCCACCTCCAGCGTCGGATGGGCGTCGCCCTCGACCCTAACACGGCATGCCAACCGAGATCCCTGCAGCTCCAGTAGACCACCGATCCCCGGGGAGCACACAACCGTCTGCTGCCTGTAGACTTGAATTCTGGCCGAGGCCTGGCCAACCCAGAACAGGCCCAAATGGGCCCAGATCTGGGCTAGCAAGACCCCCCGTGGAGCTCTGCTGGAGTCCCCACCCACCGTCGGTGATGGACAGCAGGATCTGCACCACCTCAAGCCAAGACCGCGCCCATCGAGTCGTGTCCGGCCACCATGAGCCGCCCAAACCGCAAACCACCGTCGCCTCAAACCTGTGTGAAGCCGTCCCTAACGCCGCTCACCGGCCACCGCCGTGCCAAGCCATGCCGACCTCCGCCCATCAACACCGCCGCCTAGGAGCTCGCCATCCCACCCGGAGCTCCTCGCGTCGAGTAGAAACAGATCCGCCGCCGCCGGCACCGCACAGGCTTTGCCCGCCGGCGCACACCGGCGGCGGCCAGGGAGGGAGGGTAGAGGATGGCTGGGGTTGGGTAGGAGCTAGGGTTCTGCCCCCGGGGTCGCGTGGGGGCGACCGAGGGGGGGGGGGCAGGGGGGACTCTTCCTTTTCCACTTTCCACTCACCATACCCTCGTAAAATCAGCTAAGCTCAGCAAGGCACTTCTTGACAACTCATGACGGCCCAATATTTATTTTTATGATAGGTATGGTGGATATGCTACTCCAGTGCTTAAAATCCATTTATTTTGATTGTGTTATTAATATATTGTAAATATCTATTTCGATTCACTAGGAATGTTTTCAAAGTATAATGCTGATGGCCAAAATTGATGTGTCTCCAATCAGTTCATTTCAGTACGAAAACACTAGAAAAAGGGCGCGCTTCCGATTCTCTTTTTCTTTTGTGGAATGGAATACGAAAAAATAAATATCTTTCAAACCAAGTGTTAAAATCACGATCCGTTTCCACGGCTGCACTCATCGGCTGCACTCATCGCATCAAGATTTACAAAACTAGATCCCATTTGATAGGTTTTGACAAACTCTTTTTTCACATTGCCTTTGGTCCCTAGGATGCACTGCCTAGTTTTCTGTAGTGTAAGGGGCGGTGCACTAGTAGTGCACTGCCTATGCACTGCCTCCTTGTTCCATGTTGCACTGCCATGGGTCATAGTGCACAGGACGGTACACTAGTAGCTTTTAGTTGTGCACTGCCTTCTTGTTCTTCGTTGCACTGCCTCGGGTCATAGTGCACGAACGATGAAGTGGCAGTGGGTTGCCCGAGTACTGCTTTTATGTTTTTCTTTGCACTGTTTTCGGTCGTCGCGGTGCATGGAGCCGGCGCGGTTCCAATGCACTGCCCCGTGCACCGCCTGTTTGTTTTGTGTTGCATTGCCTTCGATCTCAGTGCACGACGTGGTGTCATCCTGCCTCTTTTTTAGGTGTATCTTTTTTCTCCTTTTCTCTTTTTTCTGCGTTGCACTGCCCTGCTGTACTGCTTTGTACTGTTTTAGTCTCAGTGCACGAAGTGGTGTCCTCACGGTGCATCACCAATGCACTGCCATGTTGTACTACCTTGCACTGCTCTTTTTTAGGTTTGCAATACACTATCTTTTTTTGGGTGTGGTATTTTTCTCTTTCTTTTACTCAACTTTTGCACTGCCTAGGGTCATAGTGCACGCCGCTATGTCCCGGCAGTGCACCCTTGTTGGAATACGTTGCACTGCCTTCGATCGCAGTGCACACCGTAGTGTCCTGGCAATGCAATGTCTTATTGCACTATGTTGAACTGCCTTTGGTCGCGATGCATGTGTGTTGTCCTGGCTCGTGCACTACCTTATTTGTATTGTGTTGCACTGCCGTCGTTCGTGATACACTGTTTTTTCTTAGTGCACTGTTTTTCTCTTTTTTTCATTGTTTTTTGTAGTTGTGCTTTACATGAAAAAAATCATAAATAAGAGTATACGAGTGAGCAGCTAGTTTGTACTGCGTGACGAGCTAGGCAAAGTTGCTCGCGTGTTGCATGATCAGCTAGCCAGTGTAGTGGACACACGGGTCACATCCGTGGGGTGAATTTCCACACGCCACGTGTCAGTGTCAGGCTGCCGTACGGTCGGAAACTCGCGCTTTCTGGAGCGCACACTCCCGCTAGTCGTTCTCATTTCAGTTTTTATAATTTTTAAATGTTATCTATCTTCTACAGCCCAAAAGAGTACCAAGGAACAATAATTGTAACAATCGTTTTTTGTTCCAAATAAACTTGATTTACCTATTCATTTGAAACGAAGGAAAAGTTTTAAAATGATGCCCACAGAACTGTGTGGGTCACCATGCTAGTTCAGCTATAAAGACAGAAATGCCATAAAGCAACAATTAGTAGTACATGGGAAAATACTAACAATATAGCCAGCATGGAAAAAGGGACCATGAGAAAGCACTCTTACATTACTGATGTCGGGGGTACCTTTATATCCTGTCACCAGCTCGATGATTATTACGCCCAAACTATACATGTCTAACTTGAATGTCCTCTTACCACCATGTATATATTCGGGAGCACAATACCCACTGCAAAAATATACAAAGATTTGAATTTTTGTCCCATAAGGGGAATGCAAGATAGTAAAATCCCAGGAAAAAACATTGGTTCCTTCAATGCATGTCTTACAAAGTTACATAACGAGTCGATTCCATAGTTTGTGAATTTTCATCGAGTCTTGATAATCCAAAGTCTGTAATTTTTGCCATCATGTGATCATCAAGAAGTATATTGTCAGGTTTCAAATCCATATGAAGAATATGCTTTTCCTGGTGAAGATAAAGCAAACCATCACAGATTTGCTTTATTATCTGATAACGTCTATTCCAGTCAAGTCCCCTTAATTCGTCTGTCCAAAGGAAAAAATAATATTAGGGAAGGGGAAGCATGATAAGTTCAAGCATTTGATTTGTGCATGTACATACTGTTCTATCCCATCGTTATTTATTGATTGTAACTTCAAAAGTAGAAGAAAAAGAAGATGGAAGATAAAATGTAAAGAGAAGAACTGAATAACTTTATCATACCAGTAATATGTTCACTAAGGCTTCCGTTGCTGATATACTCAAAACAGAGTATTCTTTCTCTCATCTCGGCGTAAATGTATTCTCTTACTCCTTCAATTCTCATTGCTTTCTCCTCAGTGGAAGCACAGTAGCCAAGAAACCGAACAACATTTTCATGGTTAACATCTAAAAGATTGTTAACTTCACGTTGAAATAACTTCACATCAATTGTGTGGCTGTTGAAAATCCTCTTCACAGCAACCGTCCCATTTTTGAGTATACCCTGTTTAACTTCTCTTATGAGTATATATATGGAGCATGTTCATTTCAGTTGTGACAATTTTAACATTGCCAAATAATAACTTTTGTTTGCAAAAAAATTGGTACCGACTCTGGTAATAACCCAAAACAAAAAAATCTGGCTTGACAACATGCCACAAAAACAGAGAGGAATACTTTGATGTTTCATCGCACACATTGGTTTGCTGTTGTAGGTGTGCTATGTACCTAATTTTCTCTAAAGAAAAAATCAGTGTTACCTTATAAACACTTCCGAATCCACCCTGGCCGATTTTTTGCTCTTCAGAGAAATTGTTGGTGATATTCTTCAGAAGCTCAAAGGGTAGATTCGTTGGTTCCATTGTGCCATCAAGTATATGCTCCAACACATCATATTCTATGGACCTGTTAGGAAATCATTACACTTCGAAATTGGTCGGAATATTAGTACTCACGATGTAAGATAGATCATTGCATAGAGAGCAAACCTGGAAATGGTAGCCTTAGAGATGTTGTAATCAACTTTGTACCTTGCATGCCGCTGACCCACCTCAGTTACTAGGGCATGGAGATGGTCGACCTGTGTTAGTATTCGATGGCGAGTCCTCACACCTTTGAGTCTGGTTGCCGCTTTTCTTATGAAACCTTTTGGCTTGGCTGGTTTATCATCTACTGGGTGCACAAAGTAGCTGATGCTGTCATGAATGTCTTGGGACAGCTTCTGCATCTCCTTCATCCAGTACTCATCATGCTCGTCAGGCTCCTCTACCAGGGACATCTTCAATAGGAAGGCGTGCATTGCCTCGATCTCAGATTTGATGAATACGATCTTGTTGCGCGTTGTCTTCAAAAGCTTGGACTCCTTGCTCAGAAGTGTAGTTAGCTTCCCCAGGACAGCTTCTAGGGCTTCCGTGGGGTTGCGCAATGGGAGTTCAGTCTCCAGCACATTATGTTCCATTGGCCTGTCACCAAATCATGACACTTTGAGAAATAGCATTCCCAAGTGTGTTCCAATGGAGCTCACTGGTCGGCATATCATTAAACTCACTCGAGATAGATAAATCCTTGCAGAGAGAGCAAACCTGGAATTGGTAGCCCTGGAAATGTTGTAGTACTGAACTTTGTACCTTGCTTGCCGCTCCCCAACCTCAATTACTAGGGTTTGGAGACTATTGACCTGAATTGCAATCCTATGGCGAGCTTTTATCTGTTTCAATAGGTTCATAATCCTGATTACGAAGCCCTTCAAACCTTTTCCCTTGGTTTTATCATCTTCAAGGCGCATGAAGTCGTTGATGCTGTCGTGAATGACGTGTGATAGCTTCTCCACCTCCTTCATCCAGTACTTATCTTGCTCATCAGGCTCCTCTACCTGGGACATCTTTGAGAGGAAGGCGTGTATTGCCCCGAGCTCAGCTTGAAGGAACACAATCTTTTTGCGTAATGTCTTCAAATAACTGTATTCCTCCGCCAGAAGAGTGCTCAGCTTCGGCAGGAGGGTCCCCATGGCCCCCGTGGCTACTTCCATTATAACTTTCTCCTAAGACCAGGTAAATGTTCCGGAGCCGTTGTTCGTGTAGCATCAGATAGAAGCGACACGAAGCAACTGAAACAATTTATCGCAAGATGATAATTAGATGCTTAAATTCAGATCTAAGTTAACTAGATGCATGTGGATAAACTACAGTTGGATTCAAATGCAGAACTAAGTACTTGAATGGGATGGGGAAGATCCAATACTCTTCTTACATTGATTTTTTTAGGACAAACTGATGGGGACTAGCAAAAGTAGCCGGATCTGCCGTCCTCGAAACTACTCCGAGACGGGATTGGAATGGCTCTGCAGCTCTATGGGTGTGCGCGGTCCAGTCTGTTAGAGCTTACTATAGCCAACAGCAACGAACTTACTATAGTTGATTACATGAGTAATTACCTGGAGAAGATGCACTTGATGCGGAGTGATGAAGAGTTTCAGTCTTTCAGATGCTGTTCTAGGATCTCAAAGCCATGAACGGGAGGATGTGTGATCAGCTCGGACTGAGGCTGCACTAGATCTAGATCTAAGCTAAACGGACCATTTGCAACTTTTCGGCCTCTGTGAGATAACGCGTCGATTCTGTGAATGCAGGCCACATGCTGCGTGCATTTCGAAGTGCTGCAGACGGGTATGTCTGCCAATTTTTGGATTCGGAGGCCTAGGGCGTGTATATTACTCCTGAGGTGGGGATTGAACTATAGTAAATAATAAACTACTCTTTTGTATTGAAAAGAATGTCACAAATTTATCAAAATTCAGATGTATCTATATGCTACCTCCGTTTTTGAAAGCTTTTAAGATTTTTTTTTTCAAAAGTCAAACTAAGTAAGGTTTGACCAAGTTTTTAGAAAAAATATTAATACTTATAATACAAAATCTATACGATTTGATTCATTATGAAACATATTTTCACATGGTACCTATATAATAATATCATAGTTCTTGATACTTTTTATAAAAATTTGGTCAAACTTTCCTTAGCTTGACTTTTCATTAAAAAAATATAAGACTTAATCTTAGAAACGGATATGATGCTAAATAATGTCTAGATACATCTAAATTTTGACAAATCTATGATATTTTTTTCAAGACCGAGAGAGTACTTACTAATGTTAAACATCATTAGATAGAAAAGTGAATCATGGAAAAACTATGACTTTGTAATCTGAATATCTCTTCAAGAAAGGTTAAATACTAATACTAAGTATTTAAAAGACTTGACTTAAATTTCACAGTTAGCAGAAGGGGGACTCACAAAACCGGTTACCACGGTGTCGTTCTAAGTTTTACAAAATCATGCAAAGGAAAAGTTGATTCAGAAGTTTATCATCTGTCGAATCAAATTATTTGGAATTGATTAGGCATGCAATGGCACAACTGAAATCTGGAGTCCATATTCAGCGATATTGCCAGACTGTTTCTTTAAAGGTTGTAATATTGGATCAGTTTCCTTTGCAGTGTCCATGGAAGGCAAATCAAGTGGTGCACCAGTTGGCAAAATTTGCTTTTGATTCCAAACAAACTCTTAGTTGGGATAGAGATCCACCAAGTTTTATTTTACCCGCTACTTCCTCCATTTTAAAATATAAAATGTTTTAGCTTTGTAAAAAATATATATTTAGACTTTTTTTAATGTATAGGTTCGGAGTAAATCTCTATGAACCTACGTACTAAAAATAGTCTAGATATATTACTTAACAAAGCTAAAACATCTTATATTATAATACGGAGAGAGTATTTTGCATGGTGTAACACTTCTATCTATGAAATAAAGCGTCAAGAGGCTTTCCCTTAAAAAAAGAGTATCGGAAATGTATAGAGTACCAATTTTCATGTTTAAATAATTGATAGAGGCCTAATGTGACCATTTAGCAAACACATAAGCAAGGTCTAAACAACATATGTGCACGCTTTGTCCTTAGTTAAATCATATTTTTCTTTCTTGCTCATATCGCGGCTTCGAGGTGTCTCTTGTAATTACTTGGTAAACTGCACGTAGTGATCGTGTGGAACTAGTATTCTACTACACAAGGTCATCGTCATTCCATTGCGCTAAAATAATGTGAAGAAAAAAAGAGTAGAAGGCCGACAAGAAGTTCCACACGAATTTGTCTTTTGAATGAAACGAAACCATCAAGTTAGGTCATTTTGTAACCGAGTTTTGCTCCGGTGTCCTCTCTTCCTCCCAAACTTAGAAAACCCATAACAAAAGGATGAACATAATTGTTCGATACATCTTCATGAGCGCCGAACCGAATGGATATAGGTCAGGACTTGTCCTTCTTGTGTTCTCAATTTTTTAAGTTTGGGAGGAGGGGAGGATACCAAAGCACACCTCTTTGTAATCACATATTTGCCTTCGAGTCCAAATTTCCTTGGCAAAAGATATTCAAGTTAACAAGTGTGACTAGTAGTACAGACCAGGCCACTTAAGATCCTCTCACACACGGAAGGACCTTTTTAGTGTGTGCTGCAGAAGATCGTGACGCCGCAAATTTTGTATATCCACAGGGACATCACAACATAATACTTTCTATGGTCGTAACTATTACATAGCACACAGCCTATTCTGGGAAACCGTCTACTTAGTGGCACCGCATCCCCACGAATCCATCTGGAAAAATCTGGTGATTTATTATTGCGATGTTTTGTCCAGTTTAAACGTTTCTTTTTTGTTCCCTGTCTCACACAGTGAGTCATAAACCATGGTGTGTGTATTGAGTTCTTGATGGCTTGTCTTTTTTGAAAAGATAACTGCGCCCCTGACCGAAAACTGTGGCTTCTTCTCGCGTGCCCGTATCATAAATCCTAGTGATGTCGTCCTCTTGGACACAACACTAGCTATGCGGTAGACACACACTTCGATATGGCTCGCACCAAAAAGAGATCCCGCATATCTTGTGTCTGGCAGTGCCCGACGGCGCAACGTCACCATGTTGAGCATGCATCTATAGTGGTGGTGGATGATGAGAAAGCATCACCGATTGGGGAGGAGGAACACCCCTCCCACCGCTAGACCATGATGGAGGATCCTCCGCCTCATACTCCGGCTTGTCCTCCTCAGACGAGGAGTACGAGGATGCGCCGATGACCTATATGGGATGGCAGAACAGATCCGGGAGCATATGGTGGTGGAGTGGTACTACAAGTCTCCATTGCTCAGCTTTCTCATTTTACTTTTATAAATTTTGTTTTATATAAAATCATAATCTAATTGTTATAAAGAGTAGTTAAACTTATTTTACATATTATAAGAAGTCAAAGGTATGCTCAAATTGGATAGTATTGGAAAGTATATGCAACACATCACAAAACATAAAATCGTTAACTTTTAAGTTTAACTCCCTTCCTATGTATTGACATTTTGTATATGAATAAATAGCAACAACTTTGTAGTAGCCAATTTATATAATGATCAGTAGCTTGCATCGGAGTAAATAATAGTGCATGAAATTTTTGGCCGAATATGCTATCCACGTCTCCCTGATGGCTCAGTTGATGAGGAGCCTGTTGGGAACGCTAAGAGCAAGGTGTGAAGCAGCACAGCAGCAAGTCTTCCCTCGGTAAGAAACCGAGGTTATCGAACCATTAGAAGGAAGGAAACGTCACACAGGTGTTGCAAGCAACGCAGAGACCTACACAACACAAACTCAAGACTTTGCCCCAACTAACAGTGAGGTTGTCCATCTCACCGGTTGCCGTAACAAAGGATTAAATATATAGTGTGGAAGGTAATGGTGGTTTGCAGCAAGTAAACAAGTAACAGTGGAAAATGTATCAATGGTAAAGATTGAACCGGGGTCCATAGTTTACTAGAGGTGCTCTCCTTAGATAAACAACATGGCATGAAGGGTAAACAAATTACAGCATGGCAATTGACAGAAACTGGGCAAGGCATAACAATGCAATTACTAGTCAGAAAGATCCTATGAGATTTGATTGGGCAATACAACAAGATACATAGACCGCCATCCAACTGCATCTATGACTAGAAGTCCACCTTCAGGTTATCATCCGAACCCCCTCCAGTATTAATTTGCAAGCAAAAGACAACTGCTTTAAGCAAAGTATGTAAAGTAAACAGTCCACATGTTCCATGAATAAGAGACCGTTATTTTCTCCCTAGTAGCAACATCACATCTACAACCGAAGAGATTTCTGTCACTTCCCTTGGAAACTAGAGGCATGAACCCACTATCGAGCATAAATACCCCCTCTTGGAGTCACTAGCAACTACTCGGCCAAGATAGATACTAACAACAGAGAGCATGCAAGATCACAAACAACACAGACATGATAGAATCATAAAGACAAAACCATTAATCAAACCAACATAATAATCTCAATATCCATCGGATCCCCGCAAATATGACATGCATGATTACAAATAGATTAGATCTTGATCATGAACGGAGCTCACAAGATCTATACACGAAAGCACAAGGAGGAGATACAACCATCTAGCTACTACATGGACCCATAGTCCAAGGTGGAACTCCTCACGCATCATACCTTAGAGAAGGCCTCCGAGATGATCTCCCCTTCGGCAGGGTGCCGGGAAGAACTTTAGATCCCCTTGATCTAAGAATGACGGTGGCGGCGGCTACAGAAGGTTTCGTGGAATGTTGATCGGGTACTTAGGGTTTCTGCATCGGGGCTTCTTATAGGCGAAGGGGGAGGCCGAGGCGGTGGCCAGGGGCCCCACACCCTGCCTAGGCATGTGGCAGGGTCCACCTGTACCTAGGGGGTGTGGCTGCCCTGGCATGCCTCTCCGTCTCCTCTCTGGACTTCTTGTTCCCTACGGAAAGTTATTGACTTTGACGTTTGTCCCGTCCAATTCCGAGAATATTTCCTTACCAGCTTTTCTGGAACCAAAAACAGCAGAAAACAGGCAACTGGCACTGTGGCAACTTGTTAATAGGTTAGTACCAGAAAACATGTAAAAATCACCTCAAAGTGTAGACAAAGCAAAGCAAAATAGATACTAAACAAGCATGGAGCATAAAAATTATAGATACGTTTCTGACGTATCAAGCATCCCCAAGCTTAACTCCTGCTCGTCCTCGAGTAGGTAAGTGATAAAAAGAATAATTTTTTAGGTGACATGCACCCTCACAATAAAGATCTAACCATTTGCAAACATTGAAAGTTGGGATCAAAGAACTCTAAACATGTGCATGAAAGATGGAGTTCTAACAATAGGACATAGTAACTATGCATGCAACATGAAAGGCTACAAACAAAGGTCATGAATAACATGCATTGAAAAACGTTTATTTGTTTCACATACAGAAAAAATAGCATAGTGGTAACCAACTTGTCCCTCATAGAGTAGCAAATAGATGCATAGGATACCTTCAAAGTTCACAAGGGTGACTAGAAACAAATAGCACAAGAACAAGTAATATCACGGTATGCATCAATCAATAAGCTTTGGGACACTGCACATAGAATGACAACTATGCTCTCTTAATGGTGCCTAAAGGTAGAAGGTGGAGACTCAAAAGTGTGGAAGAAACGCCTTTTATAAAGGAAGCAGGGATTTCAAGTTTCAAAAAGAGCTTCCAAAAATTATGGTACTTGTTAGCTTTCAGCCCTCATTGCCCCTATCATAAGCATCTTGAAGTGATTAAGGTTAAAGTGAACAAACTATAGAGTATATGCTTGACGAAGTATAAGTTGGAAATCTTAAGTCCCTTGAATACGAGGTCCACACCTTATGCTACTCAACTTTAGTCACCTGTAAGTTCTTGTCATTGTAAGTATTTGCATATCATTGAGAACCACCAACGGGGTACCCCTTGCACATGGTACAAGAGCTATCCCATAACCAAAATTACAAGGCAAGCAGACAATAAGCATCTCAGCAATTTTTTTATTTACCATATACATAGATTTTTATTGAGGATATTTCATAGATAGCTCACTATGGTGATGCTACAAGTTTCCACCATGATTAGGCATGGATTAGGCTAGCGGCCCACACGTTTCTCTAACACAGAATACAAACTCCATGAACTTACAAGTTTCCTCTTTATTTCACACCGGTGACATCCATAGACAAAAGATCATGATATCAACTGAGTACAGAGTACAAGTGCAATGTTGAAAACATTCCCCGTGACAGCACGGTTCTGCTAATTCCAACGTATAAGTGCAAGCATATACAACATAGATAACACAATGGTTCAAGTTTATTAGGGGCAAAGAATATAAAGTGTGCCATCAAGTTCGTGAGGGCTTTAATCACTAAGTTTTCACATAAAAAATAGTTTTTAATTGGAAGATAGCTGAAAACAAGAACATACTTGGAATGGTGTAACACACCATGCATAATAATTTATAGTGGACACTTTGGAATAACTTGGTTTTCTTGGGAGTTGGAAGCATGAGTAGAGATTACTCATATAAGTGGAGGCTAGCAAAAGACTGGGAGCAACCAAATAAGAGAGTAATAATGGCCATAATCATGCAGTGCAACAAAGCATTACTAATCAAAGATTAGAGTGGTACTACAAGTCAAGGACTAAATTATCATAGAGGCTAATGGTGACTTGTAAGAGTTATAACATGGTGTGAGCATGTGTCAAGTCAACCCAAGCAAAACATCAAAGGAGAATACCACAATACTATGCTTTTGCATGCTAAAACAACGCATAATTTCTTCAAGGCACACTAAGCAATCCCAATTGTTTGGAACAAGACATGCTACAACAATAATCACTAAGCATAAGGTCAAAACAACACCTAGCATGTCATGCTAAAGTCTAAGTCACGGTCAATGCAAGCTCCTCTTGCACTTACAAGCAAGAACTTACTACTCCTTTCCAACACCAAGCAACTTATTTGCAAAACAACACAGCGAGAACGGGGGTCCAAACTACTTTATTCAAGCAAACTAAACAACTAAGCAAAGCAAACAAAAACTAAGACGCTCCAAGAACAACACAATAGTGCATGAAACAATAAAAACGAAGTGTCTAGACAGACCTAGGCTTTTTATTGATGAAGAAGGGGATGCCTTGGGCATCCCCAAGCTTTGACGCTTGTACCTCTTGGATATTTCTTGGGGTGACACCGGGGTGGCATCCCCAAGCTTGAGCTTTTGTCCATTCTTCATCTCATTACATCATTCTCTCTCTACACCTGAAAATTTTCCTCCATACGAAACTTCACACAATCTTCATTAGCAACATTAGTGTATTCAAAAGATATTAGACCTCTGGCAAAGCTTTGGAACAACAAAACTTTTCACTAAAAACACAAGTTACTGTAGTAACTCCTTAAAAAACTCAATTCTCCAAAAGAGAACTCAAAAAGAAATCAATATGAACCAAATGCAAAAAATGGCAGAAATCTATCAAAACAGACCAGCAGGTAGAACCGATTTTTTGATTATCTTCGGTTGCTCAAATAAAAAAGAATTGAACTAACGAAAGTTAGCTAACATACTGGGGGATTTATTCGTAAATTTTGAACTCAATCCGAGTTACAGAGACTCCTCACAAATTTTTATGGTGGAGGACAGAAATCTGTTTCGGGACAACAACTCCCCAAATCTTACTTCCCTCTCATTAGAGGTCATTATTGCCACACAAAAAGCAAACAAAAAGGATAAGGAGAGGTCAATACTTAAGTAATAACTTCCAAGACTCAAGGAAACTCTTGGGTTATCTCCCAACAAGTACTTTTCTTTAATGCCTTTAAGTTAGGCACAAGAAGCAAGAAGAATCAAGTATTTTCAAATGAGGAAGCATTAACATCAAACCTTGCTTTCAAAGGAGGAGGAAAAAGCAACTTCTCTCTCCTCTTAGGGAATTTTTTCAATACCTTTATTGAATGGAAAATGATATTTAATGGTGCCTTCTTTCATATCAATGATGGCACCAACTGTTCTAAGAAAAGGTCTTCCCAAAGTAATAGGACAAGAAGCATTGTATTCAACATCCATAACATAGAAATCAACAGGGACATAAGCATTGTTAACCATAATGAGAACATCATTAATACTCCCCATGAGTTTCTTCTTAGCATTATCTTTGAGTGGGACATCTAAATAACAATCTTCCAATGGTGGTAAATCAAGCATTTCATAAATCTACCTAAGAATAATAGAGACACCAGAACCAAGATCACATGAAGCTTTGAGATCAAAGTCATTCACTTGTATATTAATAATGGGTTCCCAACTATATTCTACTTTCCTAGGAATAGAATCTTTGTGTTTTAGCTTCTTTTCCTTAATATTAGCAAGAGTATCTGTAATGTGTTTACTGAAAGCAACATGCATATCACTAGCATCAGGACTGAAAGTACCGACTTGATACGACTAGAGGGGGGGTGAATAGGCGTCTACCCAATTTTAATTTGTTTCTCACTTTTAGGCTCAACGAGAAAGGAAGTTATCTAGATATGCAACTAAGTGAACAACCTAAATGCAAGAAAGCAAAACACCAACAACAAAAACAGTAAATAGCAAGGAGTAAAGGAGGGGAACGAAGTAACCGGAGAGGGGACTCGGATATATAATTCCCATAGTTCACTCCCAAGGAGCTACGTCTACGTTGGAGAGGTGTCGGGGCCACACAAGGTCACCCGAGCGCCACAAAGGCCTCACCTTCTTCTCCGGTGAGCTCCCCCACAAAGGAGGCCTCACAATCCACTAACCGGTGACCTTGAAGGTGCCAACCGAAACCTTTACACCAAGGTTGAGGGGGAGGCTCCACAACTCAATTGGAGGCCCTCAACGACACCTCGAAGCTTTACAACCCACGCCTTAGCTCCGGGGATGCCCTACACCGTCTAGGGTTCCAAGAAACCCAAGAGTAACAAGATCCACAAAGTATGGGTGGGGAAATCAAATCTTCTTTGGAAGTGTAGATCTAGGTCACCTCCCTCACCTCTCAAAAGATCAAGTCATTTGAGTGGCTAGAGAGAGAGATCTAGTGAGGTGAAGCTCAAGCATTAATGGAGGAGAGAGAAAAAATCGAGAGGGAGTGGGAGGAAGAAGAGGGGTGCCTTAAATAGGTCCCCCCGCGCTGAACCGTTACAGCCCCCGCGACCTCACCGGAAGTTCCGGTGAGAGGCCGGAAGTTCCGCCCATCCTGGCTCCAACGGTCATCAGACCATTGACGCCCGCTCCAGAAGCGCAACCGGAAGTTCCGGTCAAAACAGACTGGAAGTTCCGGTGAACTTCCGAGCAAGTTCCGACCAAGTTCCGGCAAATAGCACACTTCAAAACAGAAGGTTACTGAGCCGTCACTGGAACTTGGGGCGGAACAAGAGGCGGAACTTTTGGGTCGCGAAGCGAATCTGACCGGAAGTTCCGGCTTCTGGCGGAAGTTCCGCTCAGGAACTTTTGGCAGGACAGGTTCCGATGCAAGTTCCGGTCAAGTTCCGACAAATAGCACACTTCAAAACAGAAGGTTACTGAGCCGCCACCGGAACTTGGGGTGGAACTATCGTCGGAACAAACTGTAGAACAGCCCGCAGAAAAAGTTTGAGCGGAACTTCCGGCCTATGACCGGAAGTTCCGGTGAGACACAAAAGGCTCCAACAGAACAGGAACACGCTCTCTCACGGGATAATGGGATGGCTGTGGCGGTGCATATAGGTTTGTGCAAGAACAAGTGATTTCCCACAGCCTTCCAAAATGGATCCCCTCTTAATAGTACGGTGACCTAAAAACAACAACCGGAGAGAAACTAGGAGAAGACTAAAAGGCCACCGTCTTCAAAAGAACACAAGAGAGCATCCATCACAATAGAAGGAGACATCAACGACGTTTCCCCTGAAACTCAAGAGCACAATTAAAAACACGGTTGGGATTGTCATTTAACACCAAAAACATCATGGGAAGATATAGTCCTTTCAATCTCCCCCTTTTTGGTGTTAGATGACAATCCCACAGATTTGCATAGAATCAAAGCAATATTTGCAATGGACGGGGCAAGCTCCCCCTGTATGTGTGCAAGGTAGAGAGAAGACCTCTAAGGACAGGACTAGCACACATACACGAAGGCTCCCCCTAACAATTGCAAAGATAGCACAAGTGCAAGGTACAAAAAGGGATAGAGATCATACCAGAACCAACTAAATGAGGTGGAGACAAAAGTAGTAATAATAAAAATAAGAGCAATGAGGCTCCACCACCATATGCAACAGCTCATAAGTTGACAACAAGATACCACACTCACGGCATTGTATAAGATACCACAAAGATACCACATAGTCTCAAACATAGCATACCACATGGTCCACAAGCACACATAAGTTCACGGACATAAAACCACAAGCACACAAATAAACTAGAGAGTTCGCGAGCAAGAAAAGATCAAAGGCAAGAATAGGCTCGCGACTCAACCCATGCAAATCCCGTAGACAACCTAATAGACATCTTTCTCCCCCTTTGGCATCGAGACACCAAAAAGAAAGAAGAGATCAATCTACTCGTCCCAGCCACGAGAAGGGGGAGGAGGAGAAGACTCAGGGACCCAGTGACCCCACTCAGGCGGACCAGTGACCTCCTCCTCAGACTCATCCTCGGACCAGTTGCAGTTGTCGCGAATCCAATCCTCCTTGGGAACAGTGACAGAGCTAGTGACCGGTGAGCAAGGAATGTTGAGGGCTGCCATGATGGCCTTCTGGCGCTGAATATTGTGACGCTGATCAACATAAGCCTGATACTCGCGGTCCTGCAGAAAGCAGAAAGTTTTCTTCACTTTCCCAAGCAACTTCTTTGCCCAAGATGGCTGCCTCCGGAGAGAAGGACCACCAGCACTAGGGCCACCAGGAGCAGAGGAGGGACCACTAGCAACATCTCGAGCCTTCTTGAGAGCAACTTCTTTTTCTTCCTGAGTACGAGGCTTCTGGTGCTTACTCACACGGAGCCTTTTCTCTTCATGAATGGTGATGTTGTCTTGAGGGAAGGGGTTGCCAGTCTTCTCAAGCCACTTGTGATTGATGAGAGTCTGAATGTAAGGAGCATAGATGCAGGAGCGCTTTTCAATGAGAGCCGCCCACATCTCTGAGTAGATGAAGTGCATAATATCCATTGACCTGTCAGTGTCCCGGCGAAGATAAGTCTGATGCATGAGGTCAACCTGATACCCATGAAACTGATCAAAGTTGCCAGCCTTGGGAGAGATGGTGTTCAAGTATACCCTGCGCATGATGTCAAAAACTGGCAGCAGATGATTCACAAATCCAACAGTTCCCCACCCTTCAATGTAGAGAGGCTCCAGGACCTCAGGATCAGCAGCTTCAGGACCATGAACATGCCAACCATTTGTCCCGCGGCCAGGCTGAATGGGATAGCCAAGAAGCTCACAAACTCAGACCAAGTGGCGGTAAGAAACACGTCCTTGGTCATCCACTTCATCACACCTTCAGTAGAGGACTACATGTGAAGAAACAGAGTTGAGTAAAACTGAGCAATAACAGTCACATCAAAGTTCTAACGGTGCTCCATGAGGGGAATCAGCCCAAACTTCTGGCAGATATCAAGAGCCTCTCCAAAGTAAACTTGCTTCTCTTCCATGTGAGTCACATTGATGTACTTTTGAGGAGCAACCACGAACTTCTTCTTTGATGCATAAATTTCTTCATAAATCTGTTCCTGACGGCAGGTGTGAAAATGAGGGTCCAAGCAAAGACGATCATGAGGCACGAGGTAGGGATCCGTAGCCCTGAATGCAGAGTAAGCTTTCTGAGACCACTTGGAAATCTTGGCTTTGGTCATGTCTGGCCCAGCAGCAGTGGCCTTCTGAGCAAGAGCAGGCCTCTTCCCTGTAGCAGCAGCACGGCGAGCAGCAGCAGCCTTCTGACGAGTAGTCTGAGCGGTCAGATGCACAACCTCAGCATCTTCCTCATCAATCTCAGGAGGAATGTCAGAGGATGGACGGCGGGCATGCTTGACTTGGCGGGAATCTCCTTGCCCTGAGAAGAAAGCACAAGAGTAGGGAGGGAAGGTGGGATAAGTGCACAAGTTCGGAAGAGGAAACAAAAGAAATAGATTGGAAAAATACAAACAAAAAAAGTTGCATTGTCGCCGGAACTTCCGCTGAATCGCCGGAACTTCCGGTGAAAATGGTCCACCGGAAGTTCCGGTCGTGGCTCACCGGAAGTTCCGGTGAGGCCACGAACTGACGGTTCCAAACAGGAGTTCAATAGATGCAGATCTAAAAGCCACAAGTGCATAGATTTTCTAGGATGTATTGGACCAATCTACTCAAGCATGATACCCTAGGCCTACCAAGATCTTCCAACAAGTTATAGCCAAAGAACTATCCTAGACAAGGTGTGCCCTAACTCAAGCCATGGTGAGAGCAAGATCTCCATTAATGGAGGGAGTTGAGGGCAAATACCGGAGTCCATGGCGGGAGATCGAGGTGGGGGAGGATACCACAGAGCAGATCTGCGGACGAGAGGTTGGAGACGAAGGGGCCGGAGCACCTTCGTGGAGAGGTCCTGGCCGCCGGCGCTCCAAATAGAAGATGGGTCTTGGGGGAAAAAGGAAGAAGATCCCGTTTTCCCCCAGGGCCTACCTTATATACGACAGGGAGCACCACCGGAAGTTCCGGTCAGGGACCGGAAGTTCCGCTGACGCTAGGAAGACCATCTCAGGTTAGGAAGACAACAAGGAAGAGCTTGTGCATGGAATAGAGAGGGCTTGAGGTAAGGAAAGGCTTAGGATAGATAGCTCAAACTATGAAGAACCAAAGCCAACAAAAACCAAGAAAAACAAAAAGGTTAAAGACACAAATAAAAATGAGTCGGTGGCCGAGGCCACCTTATATAAGAGTAAATGGCTTGACACCGCGAAGATATATCTTGGGTCCATTACCAACACTCATCATGAAGCTCAAATGGTCTCCTTTAGAGACTATAGAGTATGAAAACTTTAACGTGCGCATAATAGGGATAGTGTTTGTTCATAAGAGGAACTACACTCCTGAAAGAGCATTTTTCTAATCCCTCTGATTTTGATGTTTGATAACAATACATTTATCGATTTAACCGTGTACTAAGTTTATCACAGGATTGACAAAAGAAGGCACAAGTCATGGCATAGCAGTTTTCCCCTTGCAAAACTTCAGTGTCAACCGGTAGTACCGGACCTGCAACCGGTACTACCGCTTGACACCGGTACTACCGGTTCTAGTACCGGTTGGCGCAGATCAAATGAGAGAAGGGTGAGTACTAGTCAGTACACACCGGTACCACGGAGCGGCACTACCGGTCCAACCGGTAGTACCGCTTGGTACAAGCGGTACTACCGCTTGAGGCGGTCGTACCGCTCATTGGTACCGCTGCATACTGACTAGCACCCTCCCCTCTCCACTTTGGTCAGTACCAAGCGGTACTTGGGACCGGTACTACCGCTCGAATCGGTAGTACCGCTGACAGTGCCGGTACTACCGCTTGGGGGTAGTACCGCAAGGGGGTACCGCCCAAGACTGAAGGTTTAACACAAGGGCAAGGTCTCCACCGGTACTTGGTCCGGTACTGGACCGGTACTACCGCTTGAGTACCGGTACTACCGGTCATTTATTGCTCCAACGGCCACCTGTTTCGTGGAGGGGTATAAATACTCCTCCACCTACCTTGGGACAAGTTGCTCAGTACATTAAAGTCATTGCCCACCATTGGAGTCCATTGGAGCCACTCAAATTCGCAAGATCTCATCATCCAACCATTCAAAGTCCTTGATCTTTTGGGATTCGAAGGAGGAGTCCCCGATCTACTACTTCACCAAACAAGATCTTCATTTCCCCCTCATTTCATTGAGGCCCCCTTTGCTCTAGTGTTTGTTGGAAACCCTAGCTCAAGTTTTTGTTCTTACAATCTTGTCTTTGTTTGCTTTGACAGCTTGCTTGTATTTGGGAGCCTCCGATTAAGTTGTGGATGTGTGCCCCAAACTTGTAACGGTGCCGGCTTCCACCTTAAAGGTTGCCGATATAGTGGAAGGTGAATTGATCCCATTGGGGTGAGATTCATCGGAGAACAAGGGAGGCCTCTTGTGGCGTTGGTGGTTTGTAACCACCCCTCTCCAAACGTAGACGTACTTCCCCTCAAAAGGAAGGAACTACGGGAAACAAATTCTTGTGTCTCCGTGTCCACTTTTCGGTTACCTCTATCCTTTACCGCACCTTACTTACTTGTTTCTTATATGTGTTGTCGTAGCTCTTGCATTTTGTCATATAGGTAAATTCACCGTAGTTGCATTATCTAGAGAATTTACCTTATTGTCAAACCTTAATTTGAAAAAGAAGAAAATTTGAAGTAGCACCTATTCATCCCCCCCTCTAGGTGCCCATACGATCCTTTCAATTGGTATCAGAGCCTCGGCTCTTTATTCGGGCTTTACCGCCTAAGAGAATATGGGTAGCCAAGAAGGGGAAGGTGGTAGTGAGTCAACTCCGGTGACCATGGAAGATCTCAGAAACTTGGAAACAAGATTGAGCTCTTCCTTGGTCAACGAAGTTAAGAAGATGCTTGAGCAACTTCTTAAAGACAAAGATGGCTCATCCCCCCCTTCCCCTCAAGAGGAACTACCATACGCACCTAAAGGGAATACTCCTGTATCCCCCGAAGGTATGGTGGTAGGGGATAAACTAGACACTACTATTTCCTCCACACGACCGGATGGAGGGAAGGGCGAGCACCGTGACACTTGGTACTCTCCCGATCCTCCCATCCCTCACCCTCATGTGTACAATAGAGGTGACCCACCTAAGCTTGAAGAGTCTGCTACTTTTGCTCAATGGCAATCACTAATGAGAACTCATATGAGCAGCTCTTGCATTGAACTATGGAACATCATCGAGCATGGACTCTTTATTGGGGATCCAAACAACTTGACAAGAAGAGAGGTTGTCAACACTCAACTCAATGCCACTGCTTTGCATATGATTCAACAAGGATTGGGAACAAAGGATTATCCACACATTGAGCACTTGAGCATTGCCAAGGAAGCCTGGGATGCTCTCACTGTGTTGTTTGTTGGAAATGAGAGTATGAGGAGGAACAGATATGATGCTCTAAGCAATGAAGCTGAAGGTTTCTACATGAAAGAAGGTGAAGATCACGAAGACATGTATCGAAGGCTCAAGACCACCGCCACCGCTTTTAGGAATGTGGGTGCCTCTCATGTGGATGATGCATGGATAAAAAGGAAATATGTGAGTGCACTCATGCCTTTTGAGCCCACCGACTTGAAGAGCCTACAAGGGAGACACAACTACCATCTCATGACCTCAAACGAAGTTATGCAAGAGATGGCCGCTTTCAAGGTAGCCGCCAAGAACGCCAAAGATGCCCGTGCTCGTGCTCTCGGTATGAGCAATGTGGTCAATGTGGCTTTAAAGGCCAAAGTTGTGAACTTTGAAGATGAAGATGATAGTGATGAAGGCCTCTCCTTGGACCATCCCGATGATGTCAAGATTGCTCATAGTCAATATATGGCTTTCTATGCAAAGAACTTTTGGAAGAATCCCGCCAAGGCCAAGATGGAAATGCAACGGAGAAGCAATCCAAATGGGAAAAGAGAGAATGCCACTAGATTGAGAACTTGCTTCAATTGTGGTGACCGCTACCACTTTGTGGCAAGCTGCCCCTATGAGAAGAGAGAAGATAATGGTGGGAAGCTTGTGTTGAAGAAGTCTCTCAAGGCACCCTACAAGAAACCTTTCGTCAAAAAGAACCCCATCAACAAGAAATCGGGAGAAATTGTCTTGATCACTCATGAAGAATACTCCTCCGATATTGACGATGATGAAGATGAGGAAGAAGAAGAAACCGCACATGGTATGGCTGCTCTAGCCACCACCTCTACTCCGACACTCTCACTCTTCGACTCTCCAAATGAGAACTCCTCCTCCAAGGACGTCACTTGCCTTATGGCAAGAGGAACGGAGGTATCCTCATCATCCCACTCTACTCAATTAAATAATGATGAAATTGATGATGAAATGTCTCTTGATGTTAAAAAGGAATTAATTGCCTTTGATGAGTTCATGACTAACCTAGAAGGTGATGCTAAACTACATTTTGGGAACATCTTAGATCAACTCTCCCACACTCAAGAGCTTCTAGATGTTAGATGCAAACTTGGGCATGAACATATGATTGAACTAGAAGCGTTAAGCAATGCTCTAGAAGAAGAACAAGAGACTAGGTTGTCCCTTGAGTCAAAACTTGAAGGGCTTGATGAGGCCAATGACATTATTGTTAACAAACTTATTAAAGAGCGTGATCATGCTATTGCCAAATACAAAAGAGCTAAAAAGGACAAGGTTGAGTTTGGTGTGGTTCATGAAAAACTTGTCGAGGACTTTATCTTGCTTAACAAGGCCCACAAAGCCTTGGAGAGTGAACTCTTGTCTCTCACAAAGTCCCATGAAACGCTTCAAACTCAATTGGCCAATATTCCGTCACCTAGTAACTTCATTCCATCGAGGAGCACGACTATCCTTGAAGAGAATGCTAGGTTGAAGGGGGAGCTTGCAAAGACCACATTTCCACAAGGTAACAAGTCCATTGATGATCTTTTGAGCAAGCAAAGGCGTAGTGGAGATAAAGGTGGCATTGGTTTTGTCTCCAAAACAAAGAAGAAGAAGGACAAGCCCGCACAAGAGACCAACAAGACCATTGTGGGAAGTAAGACCACAATTGGCAAAACTATGTCTCATGACGATTTTGCGGGAAGTGCTAACCCTCACTATGTTCTAATGCGTGATTACTATGGTGATGTGTATGCACAATATGTTGGTCCGTATGATGGTTATATTGCTTGGTCTATTTGGGTTCCCAAGACCCTTGTTACTAACAAAAGAGGACCCATTGAAAAATGGGTACCTAAAAAACTAGCTTGATCTTTTGTAGACCTATGCTTCCGGAGGTTCAAAATGGGTGCTTGATAGTGGCTGCACTTGTCATATGACCGGAAGCTCGTCTATTGTCAAGGACTTAGTGTCAAATGAAGATCAAATCACCGTCACATATGCCGACAAGTCAAAATCTACGGTAATGGGTTTCGGCAAGGTAGTGGTGGCTCACGACATTACACTCGTGAACGTCATGCTTGTCGAAACCCTTGGTTACAATTTACTTTCTGTCCGTGCACTTGGAAAGATGGGCTTTGCCGTATTTATTGATAATGATATTGTGGTTCTCTTATGGAGCAAGTCTCTCAAGGTCGCTTTCGTTGGGTACGTCGAAAATGACTTGTATGTGGTGGACTTTTCGGGGCAAGCCACTGCAGGTCCGATGTGCTTATACGGAAAGGCCGATGTGGGCTGGCTATGGCACCGCCGACTAGCCCATGTCAATATGAGAACTTTGCAAAGTCTCCATAAAGAGGGCCATATTGTTGGACTAAAAGAAAATGTTTCCTTTGCCAAAGATCGTGTTTGCAGGGCATGTGTTCTAGGGAAGATGCATGACGCTCCTCATAAGCCCACGAACCAAATCAAGTCTAACAAGATCTTGGAACTTCTTCATGTGGACCTATTTGGTCCTCCATCTCATGCAAGCCTTGGTGGGAAGAAATATTGTTTGGTGATTGTTGACGACTTTTCAAGATACTCTTGGGTTTATTTCTTCAAGTTGAAGAGTGAAACTCAAAGGACTTTTATCGACTTCATCAACTTGGTTCAACGGCAACACAATGTTCCCGTGATGATTATAAGAAGTGACAACGGCACCGAGTTCAAAAACTACACCTTGAACGACTTTCTTAGTGATGAGGGGATTAAGCATCAATATTCCGCCGCATACACCCCTCAACAAAATGGTGTGGCCGAAAGAAAGAACCGGACTCTTATTGAGATGGCTAGGACCATGTTGGCGGAGTTTAAATCTCCATACAACTTCTGGGCCGAAGCCGTCTCCACCGCTTGCCATGCTTCGAACCGGCTCTACTTCCGCAAGAAAATCAACAAGACTCCATATGAGATACTTACCGGTAACAAGCCCAACATATCTTATTTTCGGGTGTTCGGTTGTAAGTGTTTCTATCTCATCAAAGGTGTTCGTTTGTCCAAATTCGAATCAAAAGCATTAGAGGGTATTTTTGTTGGCTATGGTCTCGAATCTCACACTTATAGAATCTATGACAAGCTCTCCGGAGCCGTCATAGAATCTTGTAGTGTGACCTTCGAAGAATATGATGGTCCCCAAGGGGGGCGTGTTGATGCTTGTGATGCAGATGTTGAAATGCCTCAGGATTCCATAGGAAGAATGGGTGTGGGTTATATTCGCCCCATTGAGGAACCCCTTATGGCGGATCGAGAAGAACTATGCTCCACTCGAGTGGAGCCCTCATCTTCACAACCTCAACAAGCTCCATCTACCGAGGAGGACGTTGACTCAAGCCAAAGACAAGATGTGGACCCTCGACATAGTGATCAATGTGTGAACTCTAGTCAAAGGGAACATGATTCATCTGATGGGGTGTCAAGTGGAGTCAAGTCAATTTGCCAAGGAAGATCCATCCAAGCTGCTTTGAGGGATGCTCAAGTTGAGACTAGAAGAACTCTTGATCAATACCAAGGTCAATCTGTGCCTCCCAATATAGAGGATGAATCCAATAATGATCAAGGTCAAGTTGATGGTCAAGACGAGGATCAAAATGATGAAGAGGGTCCTCCAAGAAACAACAAGGAGATCCACGCTCGTCGCGAAGCTAGAAAGGAAAGAATGTTGGAAATAAGAGACCACTCTCTCCAAAATGTTGTTGGAGATTTAAGGAAAGGTATTTCCACACGAGCACAATTGAAGAGGTTCAGTGAACATCAAGCTCATATTTCCATGATTGAACCAAAGAAAGTGTGGGAAGCTCTTGAAGATTCGGATTGGTTAGAATCTATGCACAAAGAGCTCAACAATTTTGAGAGAAACAAAGTGTGGAAGTTAGTTGAGAAGCCAAAAGATTGCCGCAATGTTATTGGAACAAAGTGGATATTCAAGAACAAGCAAGATGAGCATGGGATTATTGTAAGGAACAAGGCTAGGTTGGTTGCACAAGGTTTCTCCCAAATTGAAGGCATTGATTATGGAGATACTTATGCACCCGTGGCTCGTCTTGAGTCCATTCGTATCCTTCTTGCTTATGCGGCACATCATAACTTTAAGTTACAACAAATGGATGTAGAAAGTGCATTCCTTTATGGTCCCTTGAATGAATTGGTATATGTCAAACAACCCCCGGGATTTGAGGACCCCAACTTCCCAAACCATGTCTACAAACTTGATAAGGCGCTCTATGGGCTCAAGCAAGCCCCACGCACGTGGTATGAGCACCTTAGAGAGTTATTGTTTGACCGTGGCTTTGAGGTTGGGAAAATCGATCCCACTCTTTTTACTAAGAGAGTTAATGGGGAGCTTTTCGTATGCCAAATCTATGTTGATGATATTATCTTTGGCTCTTCTAACAAATCTTTTAATGATGAATTCTCAAAGCTTATGACTAGTAGGTTCCGGATGTCCTTGATGGGGGAGTTGAAAGTATTCCTTGGGTTTGAGATAAAGCAAGTTAGAGGAGGAACCTTCTTCAATCAAGCCAAGTACACCCAAGATATGCTCAAGAGATTCAAAATGCAAGATTTGAATGGAGCCCCAACTCCCATGGCAACAAAGACTCATCTAGAACAAAATCCAAATGGTAAAGATGTGGATCAAAAGGTATACCGGTCTATGATTGGTTCTTTGCTTTACCTTTGTGCATCTAGACCCGATATTGTGTTGAGTGTAGGTGTGTGTGCAAGATATCAAGCAGCTCCTAAGGAAAGCCATTTAATGGCGGTCAAGAGAATCTTTCGATATTTAGTTCATACCCCATTTTTTGGTCTTTGGTACCCTCAAGGCTCAACATTCGCTCTTTGTGGATACACTGACTCGGATTGGGCGGGAGACAAGGATGACAGAAAATCAACCTCCGGGGCTTGCCAATTCCTTGGTAGGTCCTTGGTATGTTGGTCTTCTAAGAAGCAAAATTGTATTTCTCTCTCCACCGCCGAAGCCGAGTATGTTGCTGCTGCTAGTGCGTGCACCCAATTGCTATGGATGAGGCAAACTTTAAAGGAATACGGTGTCCATTGTGACAAAGTGCCTCTTCTATGTGACAATGAAAGTGCCATCAAGATTGCATACAACCCGGTGGATCACATAAGGACAAAGCATATTGAGATTCGACATCACTTTATTAGAGATCATGTTGCTAGAGGTGATATTGATCTATCCTATGTATCAACCAAAGATCAACTTGCCGATATCTTCACGAAGCCTCTTGATGAAGCAAGGTTCTGCTACTTGAGGAATGAACTAAATATCGTAGATTCTAGGAGTTTGACTTGATTATCTTGCACTCTCACCTAATTCTCAACCCATGTTTGGTTTAGGTGTAGGCATGGAAATAGGGGGAGTGCGGTCCTAATTGATTGGACTATCCCTCCCCCCATTATGCGCAAATTAAACAAAAATCATTCCTCTTAATATCATTTTGTGATATGTGAGCTCAATGATGAGTTTCGGTAATGGACCCAAGATATATCTTCGTGGTGCCAAGCCGAGTATACTCAAATATGGTGGCCTAGGCCACCGCCCCCTCTCAATCGAGAGGTTGGATGTGCTTACTCATGTTTGTCACTTGGTTGTTTTGGTCCTCACTCTTATTTGCCATCTATTTGGAGTGTCTCTTTCCCTCTTAGTCTCGTGCACTCTAGTTTGGTTTTTAGGTGTTTCCTCCATTTGGTTTTAGAGTGCATGTGTTTCTCAGCTCTCGTGTCTTAACCCAAGCCTCCGTACTCCCTCATGAAAACTCTCTCTCTTCCCGCACAAGAATCATCCTTGTTCCCTGGCTTTGGACTCAGATGGAACCGGTACTACCGGATGTGAGAGCGGTACTACCGCACCTGGGAAGTTCCCAGGTCATGTCCTGGCAAACTTCTCCAGGAACGGTACTACCGCCCGCGTGTCCGGCCCTACCGGTAACCGGTACTACCGGTCGTAGAACCAGTACTACCGCTTCCAAGCGGTAGTACCCCTCCAACAACCGGTACTACCGGTTGACGGTTCCAGGTATATAAGGGGCGCGTGGGGAGAGGCACCCCTCAGTGCCTCATTATTTCCCACTTCCCCCTGTCTTACCTGCGCCGCCACCGGAGATCTTGAAGGCCCCGGAGCTCTGCCGCGCCCTCCTCCCTCCGGATTCCCTTTGGATTCGGCCTCCGGGAAAGCTCCAACTCCCTTCCACCGCCATGGATCCCGGTACAACCGCCCCTCCTCTTCTTGTTTGATTTCCCCATTAGATCTAGGTCTTGGATTAGATCCGTGGCGAAATTGAATACTTGCAAGGTTGTACTGCCATATTATTCCTTGTTACCGCGTAGAATCTTCAATTTAACAGTATATATTGTCAAGTTGGGCCGCTCCTTCAGATCTGACCACCTGTGCACCGCTCAACCGGTAGTACCGGAACTTTTTCCGGTACTACCGCTTGCAAGCGGTACTACCGGTTGTAAGGTCCGGTATTACCGGTCCACCCTGACCACTATGTTCTGTTCAAACGTGTAGATTCTCTCGGTATTGCCTTCCTGATTCTTGTGTCCTTATCTCCGTGCTTTCCTCCCTCGTGCTTTCACAGATGCAGGTGGTTCTCGGGGTGCACGGAAGTGCTCCAAGTCTGACCGTGAGATTGTTGAGGAAGAGACTGAGTCTGAGGAAGAAGTTATGCCTCAGCCTAGACGCCGTTCCAAGTTGCCTACCACTCGAGGTGGTCGTGGGGGTCGCGAAGGGGCTACCAATCGCTCAGCTGGGCGTGGCAGAGCCCCTCCCCCTCGCCCCCTTCCTCTGGACGTACCAAGAGTCTCAGCTCTGGGCCATCTGGGCCAAAGACACTCTCTGACATCTCTGAGGCAGAGTTTAGGGCTCTCCGTCTGGACAATGCATACTCTCACAGCAGGAGCGCGTTAAGGGCGGACAGTCTTTTCTATGATGACTTCCAAGAGCGTGTGTACCATGAGGTTCTTATGACCAATACCCATCTGGTGGTGCCTCAGCAGTGTATTGACTTGGGCCACATTAACAAGAACTCTGACTATTTTGGTGAAGCTAAGGAAATTTGCTCAAACCTTGGTATGCTCCCCATTATGCAGTTTCAGCATGACTATGATCCCCTGCTCATCTGTCAGTTTTATGCCACTGCTCACTTCCACACTGGCCGCACTAGGAAGATTACATGGATGACTCAAGGTGCTGTCAAGGAGGCTACGCTTTTGGAGTTTGCTGCCATTTTGGGGTATGAGGATCGCGGTCGGGACGTTCCTTGTGGTTTCCGCTGCCACATGCGGGAGAATCCCTCCAAAAAGGATGTTCTCCAACCATTGTATATTCGAGGCCGTGGGATTGCTGGTAAAATCAAGGACCTCCTCCCCACTTATGACATTCTCCATCGCATTTTCCGTGAGACTGTGGCTCCTCGCGCGGGCAACAAGGACGAGATACATGGCTTCTCCGTTGATTTGCTGTTCAACACCTTCCTCAACAGAGAAACCGGTCAACCTCTTGATGTGACAGACTACCTTTGGAATGAGATGGTTGCGGCTGCACACACTCGGAGGGTTCCACCTTTTGCGCCTTACATTATGGCCCTTATTGTGTCCAAGTGCCCTGTCGTTGCTCGGACGCTCTCCACTCGCTCTCTTGTTGTGCACAAGCCTAAGGCCCTCAAGCTCAAGGTTCATGCCAAACCCCGAGCTGCACCAGGTGAGGAGGATGAGGATGAGGATGACTCTGAGCATGCTTACAGTGGTCATGACGATGACTTTGAGATCTCTCGCCGCAAGCACGCTCAGCCCTCTTGGGCCAAAAGGATGGAGGTCAAGCTCAAGAAGATCTTCTGCTTCCAGGTTGACAACCAGAAGCGTATGTATGAGGCGCACGTGTCTGCAAAGAAAGCCTGTGCTCGTCATAAGGAGCTCATGTCTGCTCAAGGGTTGACCATCTCTGAGGGATCCGAGAACAATATCACTCCAGAGGACCAGTGGATTTCTCAGCACAGCCGTTGGGACGATGATGTCTCTTCCTCGCACCGCGCCCCACCTACATATGAAGATGAGGAGGATCTTGAGGATGAGGAGGAAGAGGAGGACGAGGAGTATGATGATTGATCTTTGGGGCGTTAGCTCTGCACTTGTCCCTTTTTTGGCGTCTTGATGCCAAAGGGGGAGAAGTTGCATTTTAGGCACGGGTGTTGCATGGGAAGTCACAAGCTCGCTCTTCTCTTGACCTTTTTTATTGCTTGTGAACTTTGTGGTCTACTATGTGTTTATGTCGTGTGTGAAACTTTGTGTTTGGATCCATCTTATGCGACTATGTGTTTTATGTCTGTGGATCCATCTTGTGATGTGTTGCAACACCTATTGTCTATTTATTGCTCATCACATGTTTTGGGCAAAGGTATGTCTTCAATTGCTAGTTTCCATACTTGTGCACCCATGTTGGGTTTGTAAATTAGAGGGGGAGATTTGTCTCTACACATCTAGCGGGAGTATCTTCTCTAGTTTACAAATCTCAGTTGCCCTTTGTTAAAATCATCCTGCAAAAGTGTATTGTCATCAAACACCAAAAAGGGGGAGATTGAAAGAGCATTTTTCTAATCCCTCTGATTTTGATGTTTGATAACAATACATTTATCGATTTAACCGTGTACTAAGTTTATCACAGGATTGACAAAAGAAGGCACAAGTCATGGCATAGTAGTTTTCCCCTTGCAAAACTTCAGTGTCAACCGGTAGTACCGGACCTGCAACCGGTACTACCGCTTGACACCGGTACTACCGGTTCTAGTACCGGTTGGCGCAGATCAAATGAGAGAAGGGTGAGTACTAGTCAGTACACACCGGTACCACGGAGCGGCACTACCGGTCCAACCGGTAGTACCGCTTGGTACAAGCGGTACTACCGCTTGAGGCGGTCGTACCGCTCATTGGTACCGCTGCATACTGACTAGCACCCTCCCCTCTCCACTTTGGTCAGTACCAAGCGGTACTTGGGACCGGTACTACCGCTCGAACCGGTAGTACCGCTGACAGTGTCGGTACTACCGCTTGGGGGTAGTACCGCAAGGGGGTACCGCCCAAGAATGAAGGTTTAACACAAGGGCAAGGTCTCCACCGGTACTTGGTCCGGTACTAGACCGGTACTACCGCTTGCAAGCGGTACTACCGGTCATTTATTGCTCCAACGGCCACCTGTTTCGTGGAGGGGTATAAATACTCCTCCACCTACCTTGGGACAAGTTGCTCAGTACATTAAAGTCATTTCCCACCATTGGAGTCCATTGGAGCCACTCAAATTCGCAAGATCTCATCATCCAACCATTCAAAGTCCTTGATCTTTTGGGATTCGAAGGAGGAGTCCCCGATCTACTACTTCACCAAACAAGATCTTCATTTCCCCCTCATTTCATTGAGGCCCCCTTTGCTCTAGTGTTTGTTGGAAACCCTAGCTCAAGTTTTTGTTCTTACAAGCTTGTCTTTGTTTGCTTTGACAGCTTGCTTGTATTTGGGAGCCTCCGATTAAGTTGTGGATGTGTGCCCCAAACTTGTAACGGTGCCGGCTTCCACCTTGAAGGTTGCCGATATAGTGGAAGGTGAATTGATCCCATTGGGGTGAGATTCATCGGAGAACAAGGGAGGCCTCTTGTGGCGTTGGTGGTTTGTAACCACCCCCTCTCCAAACGTAGACGTACTTCCCCTCAAAAGGAAGGAACTACGGGAAACAAATCCTTGTGTCTCCGTGTCCACTTTTCGGTTACCTCTATCCTTTACCGCACCTTACTTACTTGTTTCTTATATGTGTTGTCGTAGCTCTTGCATTTTGTCATATAGGTAAATTCACCGTAGTTGCATTATCTAGAGAATTTACCTTATTGTCAAAACTTAATTTGAAAAAGAAGAAAATTTGAAGTAGCACCTATTCACCCCCCCTCTATGTGCCCATACGATCCTTTCAACTCCCCCTAAATCCATGCCTACATCCAAACAAGATACACATTGAGACGCGGGTAGGTGTGCAAGGGCTCAAGCAACATTGCTCGAATCAATGATATTTTGCTCATGCCTTAACTCTCGGAACCTTGCTTCATCAAGAGGCTTCGTGAATAGATCCGCAAGATTTGCCTTGGTGGGAACATACTCCAAAGAAATGTCTCCTCTAGCAACATGGTCCCAAATGAAATGATGACGAATCTCAATGTGCTTGGTCCGGTTGTGTTGCACGGGATTGTGAGCAATATCAATGGAACTCTCATTGTCGCAAAGAAGAGGCACCTTGTCAAAAGATAGTCCAAGATCCTTCAAAGTTTGCTTCATCCATAGCAATTGAGCACAGCAGCTTGCGGCAGAGATGTACTCAGCTTCGGCAGTGGACATAGACACACAGTTTTGCTTCTTTGAGGACCAACAAACCAAAGATCTTCTGAGAAACTGACAAGCTCCGGAGGTTGACTTTCTTCCCACTTTGTCACCAGCCCAGTCCGAGTCTGTGTAACCAATGAGATCAAAGCTGGCTCCCTTGGGGTACCACAACCCAAAGTTTGGGGTATGAACTAAATATCGAAAGATCCTCTTGACAGCCACCATGTGACTTTCCTTTGGTGCGGCTTGAAATCTTGCACACATACCCACACTCAACATAATATCCGGTCGGGATGTACAAAGATAGAGCAAAGAACCAATCATCGATCGATAGAGTTTTTGATCCACCTCCTTACCCTTGGGATCTAGATCAAGATTAACCTTAGTTGGCATGGGAGTCTTGGCACCTTTGACTTGATCAAACTTGAACTTCTTGAGCATGTCTTGGATGTACTTGGCTTGGTTGATGAAAGTCCCTTTCCTCAATTGCTTGACTTCAAACCCAAGGAAAAACTTCAACTCCCCCATCATGGACATCTCGAAGCGGTCGGTCATGAGCTTGGCAAAATCCTCATTAAAGGTTTTGTTAATAGACCCAAAGATAATGTCATCAACATAGATTTGGCAAACGAACAAGTGGCATCCAACTTTCTTAGTAAAAAGAGTGGGATCAATGAGGCCTACTTCGAAGCCACGGTCTAACAAGAGCTCCCTAAGGCAATCATACCACGCACGTGGGGCTTGCTTGAGGCCATAGAGTGCCTTATTGAGCTTGTAGACATGGTTCGGAAAAAGTGGATCCTCAAAACCCGGAGGTTTCTTGACGTATACCAACTCTTTCAAAGGACCATTAAGAAAAGCACTCTTAACATCCATTTGATGCAATTTAAAGTTATGATGGGTAGCGAAGGCAAGAAGCATACGAATGGATTCAAGGCGAGCAACGGGGGCGTAAGTCTCACCGTAGTCGATGCCCTCAACTTATGAGTATCCTTGGGCAACTAACCTTGCCTTGTTGCGCACGACAATTCCATTCGCATCGCACTTGTTCTTGAAGACCCACTTGGTTCCAATGACGTTTTGACAATCTTTAGGCCGCTCAACCAATGTCCAAACATTGTTCCTCTTGAAGTTGTGAAGTTCCTCGTTCATAGCATCAAGACAATCATCATATTCAAGAGCTTCGAAGACTTTTTGTGGCTCCACAAGAGAGATAAACGCATGGTGAGAGCAAAAGGAAGCTAGTTGCCTCATAGTAGTGGAACCTTTATTGAAATCTCCATAGACATTATCAAGGATATGTCCATCTCGAACAAGCTTGGCGAGACGATAGGCTTGATGGCGGGCTTGTGCTTCAATTCGAGATTCTTGAGCTACCACTTGGTCATTTCCACCAATTGAGCCGCCACCGTGACTATAAGCACGAACACGAGGGTCATCTTCATCAATTTCCACTTCGGGGGAGTCATCACTTGGAGAGGTTCAATGACTTGCTCTTGATCTCGACGAGCTTGACCTTGGGGAGAACCGTGACCTTGAGGAGGAGCCCCATCTTGGGGAGGTTGATGAGGTTGATGAAGAGCTTGTCCGTGGGAGGTGCCTTGAGGAGGAGCCCCATCGTGGGGAGGTTGATGTTGTTGATGAAGAGCTTGTTCTTTAGAGCTTGGAGAGGCATGAGTATGGGAAGATTCAGAAGAGCTTGAGGGAGCTTGTGCCAAGAAAGTAGGTCCTTGAGGTGCAAGATGATCTTGTGCGAGTGAGGGCTCCACTTGAGTAGAGCTTGGTCCTTCTCCTTCGTCCATAAGGGGATCCTCAATGGGGAGGTGGAAACCCACACCCATTCTTCCTATGGCCTTGGGAGGAATTTCATCACTTGGATCACAAACACCATCTTGACTAACAAGAGACTCATGATTTTCATCAAACTTCACGTTGCTCGTCTCTTCAACTCTTCCATTGGCTTTGTTGTAGACTCTATAAGCATGGGACTGATTTGAGTAGCCAACAAAAATTCCTTCTTGAGCCTTGGAATCAAACTTGGACAACCGAACTCCTTTCTTGAGAATGTAGCACTTGCAACCAAACACCCGAAAGTAGCTAACATTAGGCTTTTTTCCAGTGAGAAGTTCATAGGGGGTCTTGTTCTTATTCTTGCGGAGATAAAGCCGGTTGGTTGCATGGCAAGCGGTGGAGATGGCCTCGGCCCAAAAGTTGTATGGAGACTTGAACTCAGCTAGCATAGACCTAGCCGCATTCATCAATGTGCGATTCTTCCTTTCAGCAACTCCGTTTTGTTGAGGGGTGTAGGGAGTGGAGTATTGATGCTTGATTCCTTCATCACTGAGAAACTCATCCAAGGTATAGTTTTTGAACTCGGTGCCATTGTCACTTCGAATTGAGAGAATAGTTGCATTGTGCTTCCGTTGAACCTCATTAGCAAAGTCAATGACGGTTTGTTGAGTCTCACTCTTGTATTTGAAAAAGAACACCCAAGTGTATCTTGAGAAATCATCCATAATAACCAAGCAATACTTCTTGCCTCCAAGGCTATCATGAGAGGGAGGACCAAAGAGATCCATATGCAAGAGCTCCAAACACCTCTCGGTAGTGATTTGATTGAGCGATTTGTGAGGAGTTTCATGCATCTTCCCTTCAATACAAGCCCTGCAAACACGATCTTTGCAAAAGAACATCGTTAATTCCAAGGATGTGGCCCTCGGAGTGAAGTCTTTGCAAAGTCCTCATGTTAACATGGGCTAGGCGGCGATGCCACAACCAGCCCTTGTCGGCTTTAGCATAGAGACATAGAGCATGAGGAGTAGTGGTCCCTGAAAAGTCCACCACATACAAGTCATGTTCTACATATCCTACAAAAGCCACCTTGAGAGACTTGCTCCACATGAGGACCACGGAATGAGAATTAAAGAAAGAAGAAAGACCCATAAGAGCAAGAGCACGAACTAAGAGTAAGTTGTAACCAAGAGTTTTGACAAGCATGACGTCAACCAAGGATACATCCGGGGTTACCACCACTTTTCCAAAACCCAAAACCCGAGAGCTTGTTTTGTCACTGTAGGAGACCATGGTGTTGGAAATATTGGGTCTCAATTCGGTCATGATAGACTTGTTTCCGGTCATATGACTCGTGGCACCACTATCAAGCACCCATTTTGATCCGCCGGAAGCATAGTCCTACAAGAAAATCAAGCCTTGGTTTTAGGTACCCATTTTGCAATGGGTCCCCTTTTGTTAGTGACAAGAACCTTTGGCACCCAAATGGCCCAATGATAATCATGCGTGTAAGATGTTCCCACATATCTAGCATATACATGACCATCATAAGATTTGCAAAGAATATAAGAGGGATTGTTCTTTCCGGCAAAGTTGTCACTTTGCAAGAGGGTTAGGCCATTTGGTACTCCTTGGGCCATGCCCTTGTTATTTTTCTTCTTCTTCTTGTTCTTCTTCTTCTTCTTCTTCTTCTTAGTCTTGGAAAGTTGATCCTTCAAAACCTTGACTTCCTCTATGAGATGCTCATGCTTTTAACAAGGGTTAGGAGAGCTAGACAAGTCTATAATTTGCACAACGGAAGACTTAGGAAGATCACAAGTTAATTGAGTTTGAAGCTGTTCATGAGCTTCAAAAAGATTTGAGAATTTACTCTCCAAGGCCTTGTGTTCCTCTTTGAGTTTCTCAAGATCCTTTTGAGTCCTATCATGACCGCCCACAAACTCAGCATTTTCTTTCTTGAGAACCTTAATCAAAGCAAGAGCATGGTCACGTTCTTTAATTGTAGAGGTCAAAGTATTGTTATGATCATCTACAAGCTTAGACACATTTTCTTCAAGATTAATTCTCATATTTTGTTCATCCTCAAGACTTTGAGTGAGAGAGGCAATTTCATCGGCGGCATCTCTTTCATTTTTACTTAGCAAGTCAAGAAGTTCTTCCTTTTCATCTAAGGCATCTCTAGCATTGTCAAGTTGTGCAAGTAAGGACTCAAAGCAGTTTTTAGTTTCTTCATCTAAGGTAGCAACAAATTCACACATGTCAATCATCTCTTTCTTCACCTCTAGACCAACAAGATCAAGAGAGGAAGGCTCACTAGAGATAGGTTGAGGAGTGGGTTTCGGTGATACCTCGGTGGCCTTGGCCATGAAGCACTTTTGGTTGGAGGAGATGGCATTTTCATTTGGCGAGTCGAAGAGGGATAAACGTGGAGTTGAGGTAGTGGCAATAGCAGCAACCCCCACAATCTCTCCACCATGAACTTCATCATCATCATCTTCATCCGTGCCCGAAAGATATTCTTCATGGACCACAATTGCTCGTTCATTGTTAGTGGCGTTCTTGACGGCGTAGTTCTTGTTCAAGGGATGAGGAGGTCTTGACTTGACCTTGCGAATGAGACGACCACCATTGTCTTCACGGTTCTCAAAGGGACACTTGGCCACGAAGTGACTCTTGTCGTTGCAATTGTAGCATGACCTTGCTTTGGGAGACTTGTTGGGTGAGTTGAATCTTGAGTTGTCCCTTGATCTTGACTTGAATCCGGACTTGTTCCAGAAGGCCCTTGAAGCGAGAGCAAGATGTTCGTTGAAGGCACATTTGAGATCCTCTTGAGACCACTCACTTGATGTATCATCATCATCAACTTCAATAGCCTTGGCCTTCAAAGCAAGGTTCACTTTTGTTGATCCAATGGATCTAGCTCGAGCGGACTCCGCATTCTTCTTAGCAATAGTCATGGCAATTACTTCACTCGAGACTTCTTGGGAGGTCATTAAGTGAAAGTTGGTTCTTCCCTTGATAGAGTTGAGCTTTTGTTATTCAAATGGGAGAAGAGCTTGAATGAAATTCCTCTTCATAAACTTGTCATCAACATAGTGAGCCCCAAGGTCCCTCATAGTGGAATAAAGGACCTTAAGGCGCCTATAGATGTCTTCAGGGGTCTCATCATCTTGCATTGTGAAACCATCGCACTCGTTGTTGATCTCATCAAACTTGGAGCTTTGGATGTTAGCATTCCCAACAAAGAGCTCGGTGAGTTGATCCCAAGCTCCCTTGGCTGTATCAAATTGGCGAATGTGAGCAAAATCCTTTGGAGTCAAGGCCTTTTGAATCATTCCCAAAGCTGTGGCATTGAGTTGCTTGTCCACCACTTCTCCTCGTGTCAACTTCTTTGGGTAAAATGGAGAGAATCCATCCTCCACAATCCTCATTAACGGAATGGATGAGCTGGAAATATGTGAGCGCATTAGATATTGCCAATTGGCGAAATTTGACGTATCTAGCATGGGTGGTGCTCCTTGAGGTATAATGTGTGGCATGGGGATGGGTGGATCCGGAGTGTACTTCGGCGGTGGGGGTACCGCCGAGTAGTCCTTTCCTCCATTTTCCTCTTTGGAAGTTGGGTTCTCGGGCTCCTCGATGTTCTCACTTGGAACCTTGGTAGAGGTTTGAGCAACAAAACCAAGTCCCAAGTGAGTGGTGGCAGCCGCGGGAGTTACCCCGGGGGCGGACACCGTAACGGTGGGAGGAACCTCGTTGGGTTGGGTTGTGTCAATAGCAACCATGGGTTTTGGCTTGAGAGACTGCAAGAGAGTCATCATTTCCTCAAACTTGGACATCATGGATGACTCCAATTGCTTGAGGTCATCCATAGTGGCCAAGTTCTTGGATTTTTCGATTTCACTACCCCCTTCGTCGGCCATAGTCTCTTAGGCGGTAAAGCCCGAAATAAGAGCCTGGCCTCTGATACCAATTGAAAGTACCAACTTGATACGACTAGAGGGGGGGGGGGTGGATAGGCGTCTACCCAATTTTAATTTGTTTCTCACTTTTAGGCTCAACGAGAAAGGAATTTATCTAGAGATGCAACTAAGTGAACAACCTAAATGCAAGAAAGCAAAACACCAACAACAAAAACAGTAAATAGCACGGAGTAAAGGAGGGGAACGAAGTAACCGGAGAGGGGACACGGAGATATAATTCCCGTAGTTCACTCCCAAGGAGCTACGTCTACGTTGGAGAGGTGTCGGGGCCACACAAGGTCACCCGAGCGCCACAAAGGCCTCACCTTCTTCTCCGGTGAGCTCCCCCACAAAGGAGGCCTCACAATCCACTAACCGGTGACCTTGAAGGCGCCAACCGAAACCTTTACACCAAGGTTGAGGGGGAGGCTCCACAACTCAATTGGAGGCCCTCAACGACACCTCGAAGCTTTATAACCCACGCCTTAGCTCCAGGGATGCCCTACACCGTCTAGGGTTCCAAGAAACCCAAGAGTAACAAGATCCACAAAGGATGGGTGGGGAAATCAAATCTTCTTTGGTGGAAGTGTAGATCTAGGTCACCTCCGTCACCTCTCAAAAGATCAAGTCATTTGAGTGGCTAGAGAGAGAGATCTAGTGAGGTGAAGCTCAAGCATTAATGGAGGAGAGAGAAAAATTCGAGAGGGAGCGGGAGGAAGAAGAGGGTTGCCTTAAATAGGCCTCCCCCGCGCTGAACCGTTACAGCCCCCGCGACCTCACCGGAAGTTCCGGTGAGAGGCCGGAAGTTCCGCCCAGCCTGGCTCCAACGGTCATCAGACCGTTGACGCCCGCTCCAGAAGCGCAACCGGAAGTTCCGGTCAAAACAGACCGGAAGTTCCGGTGAACTTCCGAGCAAGTTCCGACCAAGTTCCGGCAAATAGCACACTTCAAAATAGAAGGTTACTGAGCCTTCACCGGAACTTGGGGCGGAACAAGAGGCGGAACTTTTGGGTCGTGAAGCGAATCTGACCGAAAGTTCCGGCTTCTGGAGGAAGTTCCGCTCAGGAACTTTTGGCAGGACAAGTTCCGATGCAAGTTCTGGTCAAGTTCCGGCAAATAGCACACTTTAAAACAGAAGGTTACTGAGCCGCCACCGGAACTTGGGGCGGAACTAGCGTCGGAACAAACTGTAGAACAGCCCGCAGAAAAAGTTTGAGCGGAACTTCCGGCCTATGACCGGAAGTTCCGGTGAGACACAAAAGGCTCCAACAGAACAGGAACATGCTCTCTCACGGGATAATGGGATGGCTGTGGCGGTGCATATAGGTTTGTGCAAGAACAAGTGATTTCCTACAGCCTTCCAAAATGGAACCCCTCTTAATAGTACGGTGACCTAAAAACAACAACCGGAAAGAAACTAGGAGAAGCCTAAAAGGCCACCGTCTTCAAAAGAACACAAGAGAGCATCCATCACAATAGAAGGAGACATCAACGACGTTTCCCCTGAAACTCAAGAGCACAATTAAAAACACGGTTGGGATTGTCATTTAACACCAAAAACATCATGGGAAGATATAGTCCTTTCAAGGACTTCTAGCAAGATTTTGTAGGAACATAATCACTTCAGAAATATTGCAACCATCCATATCAAAGTCAAACTTAGCATCACTAGTAGTAGGCTCAATAGGCTTAGCCATAGTAGGAGGAGGTATAGGGACAACTTGTGGTTTAGTGGTGATGGTGCACACACTATTGTTTCTATCAATTTCAGCTTCCCTTTCCCACCTAGCATGAAGTTGAGCTAACAGCCTAACATTTTCATCAATAGTAACTTGTATGGCATGAGTGGCGGCAAAGGTACTTTCCATAGTTTCAGGTTTAGCAGCCATTTTATTAATCAAGAAAGTTTGAGCTTCAGACAAAGAGGATATATTTTTCTCAACATTTAAAAGCTTTTGCTCCATAGCCTTATTGAAAGTGGTTTGTTTACTAATAAAGTCTTTGAGCAAGACCTCAAGCTCAGAGGGGGCACTTCTAGCATTATTATAAGAGTTTCCATAGAAATTGCCATTATTAGGAGGATAAGGCCTATAATTGTTGTTACCACCAAAATTATTCCTATAGGCATTGTTGTTGAAATTGTTGTTTCTAATGAAGTTCACATCAACTTTCTCTTCTTGAGCAACCAAAGAGGCTAAGGGAACATTATTAAGATATAGAGGAGCTTTACCATTAACAAGCATAGCCATAATAACATCAATCTTTTCACTCAAAGAGGAAGTTTCCTCGACAGAATTTACTTTCTTACCATGTGGAGCTCTCTCAACGTGCCATTATTATCAAGGAGCCTTGTTGCAACACCCAATGTGAGGCCCATGAAGGTACCTCCAGCAGCTGAATCCAACAGATTTCTTGAGGAGAAGTTCAAACCAGCATAAAAAAGTCTGGATAATCATCCAAGCAGTGAGTCCATGAGTGGGGCAATTCTTAACCAAAGATTTCATTCTTTGCCAAGCTGGAGCAACATGTTCACTATCAAGTTGTTTAAATTTCATAATGTCACTTCTCACAGATATAATCTTAGCAGGAGGATAGTACTTTCCAATAAAAGCATCTTTACACTTAGTCCAAGAATCAATACTATTTTTAGGCAAGGATAGCGACTATTCTTTAGCTTTTCCTCTCAAGGAGAAAGGAAAAAGCTTAAGCTTAATAATATCTCCATCCTTATACTTTTGCATCTCACAAAGTTCAACAAAGCTATTGAGATGGGCAGCAGGATTATCAGAACTAGCACCAGAAAATTGCTCTCTCATCACAAGATTCAACAAAGCAGGCTTAATTTCATAAAAGGTAGCATCAGGAGCAGGTGGAGCAATAGGTGTGCTAAGGAAATCATTGTTGTTGGTGCTAGTGAAGTCACACAACTTGGTGTTCTCAGGAGAGTTCATTTTAGCAAAGGTGGGCAAGCCAAAAACAACAACAGCAGCTAGAGCAGGAACTAATTTTTTTGTGTTTTTGAATAAAGAAAGCAAACCAAACTAGACTAATTTTTGTTGGATTTTTTGAAAAGAGGCAAACAAAACCAAGCAAGATAAACAAAGCAAACTAAAAACAAAGTAAAGAGAAAGGAAGTGGAGAACTCCCCTAGTGAAGACGTCCTTAGCCTCCCCGGCAACGGCGCCAGAAAACTTGTTGATGGCTCAGTTGATGAGGAGCCTGTTGGGAACCCAAAGAGCAAGGTGCGAAGCAGCACAACAACAAGTCTTCCCTCAGTAAGAAACCGAGGTTATCGAACCAGTAGGAGGAAGCAAACGTCACACAGGTGTTGCAAGCAACATGAAGACCTGCACAACACAAACTCAAAACTTTGCCCCAACTAATAGTGAGGTTGTTAATCTCACCGGTTGTTGTAACAAAGGATTAAACGTATGGTGTGGAAGGTAATGGTGGTTTGCAGCAAGTAAACAAGTAACAGTGGAAGATGTATCAATGGTAAAGATTGGACCGGGGTCCATAGTTCACTAGAGGTGCTCTCCTTAGATAAACAACATGGCATGGAGGGAAAAAACAAATTACAGCAGGGCAATTGACAGGAACTGAGCAAGGCCTAACAATGCAATTACTAGTCAGAAAGATCCTATGAGATTCTATTGGGCAGTACAACAAGATACATAGACCGCCATCCAACTGCATCTATGACTAGAAGTCCACCTTCAGGTTATCATCCGAACCCCCTCCAGTATTAAGTTGCAAGCAACAGACAACTGCTTTAAGCAAAGTGTGTAAGGTAAACAGTCCACGTATTCCATGAACAAGAGACCGTTGTTTTCTCCCTAGTGGCAACAACACATCTACAACCGAAGAGATTTCTGTCACTTTCCTTGGAAACTAGAGGCATGAACCCACTATCGAGCATAAATACCCCCTCTTGGAGTCAGTAGCAACTAGTCGGACAAGATAGCTACTAACAACGGAGAGCATGCAAGATCACAAACAACACAAACATGATAGAATCATAAATACAAAACCATTAATCAAACCAACATAATAATCTCAATATCCATCGGATCCCCGCAAACACAACATGCATGATTACAAATAGATTAGATCTTGATCATGAACGGAGCTCACAAGATCTATACATGAAAGCACAAGGAGGAGATACAACCATCTAGCTACTACATGGACCCATAGTTCCAGGTGGAACTACTCACGCATCATACCGGAGAGAAGGACTCCGGGATGATCTCCCCTCCGGCAGGGTGCCGGGAAGAACTTTAGATCCCCCTGATCTAGGGACGACGGTGGCGGCGGCTATAGAAGGTTTCATGGAATGTTGATCGGGTACTTAGGGTTTCTGCATCGGGGGCTTTTTATAGGCGAAGGGGGAGGCAGAGGCGGTGGCCAGGAGACCCACACCCTTCCTAGGCATGGGGCAGGGCCCACCCGCGCCTAGGAGGGTGTGGCTGCCCTGGCACGCCTCTCCGTATCCCCTGTGTACTTCTTGTTCCCCACAGAAAGTTATTGACTTTGACGTTTGTCCTGTCCAATTCCGAGAATATTTTCTTACTAGCTTTTTCTAGAACTAAAAATAGCAAAAAACAGGCAACTGGCACTGTGGCAACTTGTTAATAGGTTAGTACCAGAAAACATGTAAAAAGCACCTCAAAGTGTAGACAAAGCAAAACAAAGTAGATTCTAAACAAGCATGGAGCATCAAAATTTATAGATACGTTTCCGACGTATCACTCCCTGACTCTTTTTGACTATGGGATGGACGAGGCGGAGGACACGCCGCGACATCGCCACTTATCCTTTCTTTCCTAGTGAGGCGATCCCCGTGGCCCGGGATTCCCTGTCGTGGAGAGTTCGCGCACCCTTTCCTGCCCTACGTCGCTGGACAGTGTGCCGCGCGAGTGATCTGGGCCTATTGTCAGTGGTTGCGGGAGGGGACGCGCTATGTGAGAGCCATTTCGAGGGAGATAGGCACTCCGCACCAGCAGGGGGTGGGGCTCATCGGTGTCCAACGTGGTAGCGGAGACCCTAGCCCACCGCAGGTTTTTCGGCCGAGAGCCGACGTGGCAGCAGAGACACTCGCTCTCGGCGGGTACTCGCGGACAAGAGCGAAGCTGGTTGCATGTTCTCACGTTGGAGAGGCGGGCTGGCAGCGGAAATCATTAGCTGCCACGGGTTCTCGCCAGGAGGTACCGTAGCGGGTCCTGGTCGCGTGGGATAATGGCTCTAACAGACGAGAATCATACGCGTATTTTCCTATGGCATGCCTCTAGGTTGGTGGTTAAATTTTTGGCTTTTTTGCAGCTGTCGTATTTGCTATGTAGGCAGCTCGACAGGGATCATATGGACGACATACTGGGGATCTGCTAGTGGCAGCACACTGCCTATCTTGGTTGTCTGGTTGATCAGTCTCACTCCCGTGGGGAGTTGTATACTTGTATAGCTTTTTTCGAAATGGGGGATCCCCGGCCTCTACATCCTCGGATGCACACAACCTTTTTTATTAAAAAGTAGTACACAAGTCTTAAACAGTGCAAAAACGGGTTCAATTCAAGGATCAGACCTGATTGATACAAACATCAACCATCTGAAAATAGCTAAGAGCCTCACAAGAGGGCGCAAATCGAAACTAGGCATCTGTCAATCTACTAGAATGCCGCCAACAAAGTAGGCTCAATATATCCAAAACAACCATCACGAGATGACTGCAAACAGAAACCATGGATTGTCGGTGATGCTCTGGGAGGAGGAACGCCTAGAACTGGATCCAGTGCGACGCTATATGGATAACCTATAAAAAAGAAGGAACTCCTACCTTATTAAAAACAATATTATTTCAGCATTTCCGAATGGACCAGCAGAGGGGCCAAATGTCAATACGTATTTTGTCTTTACTTGTTTTATCCACTCCATTAAGCCAATTTCCAAACATATTAGTGATATTGGATGGAGGTGGAAGATTATAGGTGAAAAATTAAATACGCCATAAAATCTTAGCAAAAGGATACGAAATAAATAAGTGTTCAATTGTTTCATCTTCGTCACAAAAGCAACATTTTTTACATCCATTCCAATGTATTTTTGCTAGATTATCCTTGGTTAACAAGACTCTACTATTAATAAACCACACAAAGATCTTAATTTTCAGAGGCACTTTTAGCTTCCATAGATAGCATGTGGGGAAACGAGGATGTTGATTCATAAGATCCTCATACAACGACCACACAAACTTATCATGGTCATCTATCAAAAATACATCCATGAGCCTTTGACATAATGCAGCCATGCATCCCATTTAGTTCCGGTTAAACTCCTTCTAAACCCAATGTTTAGAGGAATTTGGGATAGAACTAAATATACCGATACATTCTTTCCATGAACGATGCTGCATAACGAGGGATATTGTTTAGCGAGAGACTGCTCTCCTAACCAGACATCTTCCCAAAACCGGGTGCCCTCCCGTTACCAATTTTTAAAGACCCCCTAGCAAAGAAACTATCCTTTACTTTCATTAGTACTTTCCAAAAAGGTGAGTCAGTGGGTTTGGCTTCAACTTGGGCTAGAGTTTTGTTTGCCAGATATTTGTTATGAAGCAACTCTTGCCACACCCCTTCTTATGTCAACAGTTTATACAACCACTTGCTTAATACACATTTGTTTTTAAGTTGCAGCACCTCTACACTGATATGTTGGAAACGTATCTATAATTTTTGATGCTCTATGCTTGTTTTGTATCTACTTTGCTTTACTTGTCTACACTTTGAGGTGCTTTTTATATGTTTTCTGGTACTAACCTATTAACAAGTTGCAATAGTGTCAGATGCCTGTTTTCTGCTGTTTTTGGTTTTAGAAAAGTTAGTAAAGAAATATTCTCGAAATTGGACGGGACAAAGGACAAAGTCAATAACTTTCCGTGGGGAACAAGAAGTCCAGAGGAGAGCCCGAGGGGCCGGCTAGAGGGGCCAGACCCCCCCAGGCGCGGGTGGGCCCTAGCCCACGCTTGGCTAGGGTTTGGCCGCCCTGGAGGCCGCCTCGGTCTCCCCCTTCGCCTATAAGAAGTCCCCGATGCAGAAACTCTCAGGACCCGATCAGAAATCCATGAAACCGTCTATAGACGCCGCCACCATCGTCCCTAGATCAGGGGATCTGAAGCTCTTCCCGGCACCCTGCCGGAGGGGAGATCATCCCGGAGGCCTTCTCTCCAGTATGATTCGTGAGTAGTTCCACCTTGGACTATGGGTCCATGTAGTAGCTAGATGGTTGTATCTCCTCCTTTGTGCTTTCATATATAGATCTTGTGAGCTCCGTTCATGATCAAGATCTAATCTATTTGTAATCATGCATGTTGTGTTTGCGGGGATCCGATGGATATTGAATTATTATGTTAGTTTGATTAATGGTTCTATCTTTATGATTCTATCATGTTTGTGTTGTTTTTTATCTTGCATGCTCTCCGTTGCTAGTGGTTATCTTGGCCAAGTAGTTGCTTGTGACTCCAAGAGGGAGTATTTATGCTCGATATTGGGTTCATGCCTCTAGTTTCTAAGGGAAGTGGCAATAATATCTTCGGTTGTAGATGTGATGTTGATACTAGGGATAAAAGAACGGTCTCTTGTTCATGGAACATGTGGACTGTTTACCTTACACACTTTGCTTAAAGCAGTTGTCTGTTGCTTGCAACTTAATACTGGAGGGGGTTCGGATGATAACCTGAAGGTGGACTTCTAGTCATAGATGTAGTTGGATTATGGTCTAGGTATAATGTTGTATTGCCCAATCAACCTCATAGGATCTTTCTGGCTAGTAATTGCATTGTTATGCCTTGCTCAGTTCCTGTCAATTGCCTCGCTGTAATTTGTTTACCCTTCATGCCATGTTGTTTATCTAAGGAGAGCACCTCTAGTGAACTATGGACCCCAGTCCAATCTTTACCATTGATACATCTTCCACTGTTACTTGTTTACTTGCTGCAAACCATTACCTTCCACACCATACGTTTAATCCTTTGTTACAGCAAACCGGTGAGCTTGACAACCTCACTGATTCGTTGGGATAGAGTCTTGAGTTTGTGTTGTGCAGGTCTCCACATTTCTTCCAACACCCGTGTGACATTTTCTTCCTCCTTATGGTTCGATAACCTTAGTTTCTACTGAGGGAAATCTTGTTGTTGTACTCTTCATACCTTGCTCTTGGGGTTTCCAACGAAGCACTCTTCCTCCCTGTTGAGTGTAACATCAAGTAATTTCTGGCGCCGTTGCCGGGGAGGCTAAGGACGTCTTCACTAGGGGAGTCCTTCACTTCCTTTCTCTTTACTTTGTTTTTAGTTTGCTTTGTTTCTTTTGCTTGGTTTTGTTTGCCTCTTTTCAACCCCCCCCCCCCAAATTAGTCTATTTTGGTTTGCTTGCTTTATTCAAAAACACAAAAAATAGTTCCTACTCTAGTTGTTGGTATGTTGCCTTGCTTAATCATGCTTTCTATCAATGGATGGTTTCTTTGAAACCAGTTCTTATTAGCAAGGTGGGTTCACGGAAGAACAAATGTATTATTATTATAAGGAACACCGTTTGTCACAAAAAGGGAAACACTTATGGGAACAAATTGATAAGTTGAATACTATTGCTAGAGACGTGTGCTCTACTTATAATGTTACTTATTTCTTTGATAAGTCTTGTTGCTGTAGGAGGTATAAACACCTGCCTTTTAAATGTGAGTATAATGATAATGTTACCATATCTTCTTATGTTAAAGGAAATTATGACTTTTATGATGTGGAACAAAGTGAAGAATTTATTGCTTTCAAGGGTGCATTTGAACTTGCTAGTTTGCTTGAAAATACTGATGATGCACCTTATGAATGTGAGGTTTATGAGATACTTAAATTTTGCTTTGATAATTACAAGGAAGACAATGGCTATATTCTTAAATATTTTAATAAGTATTTTCCACAAATGGAAGAGACTAATGCCTTACAGGAGCCTATGGAAGAAGAAATTATTGAAACTGGAAGCTCATTAGATGAAAAAGGGGAGGAGAGTGATGAACAAAAGGAGGAAGAATGGATCTATCCATGTCTACCTTCTAATGAGAGTAACTCGTTACCTCTTATATTATTTGATTGTCCCCCTTGTTTACCAAAGAAGGATGAGTGTGTTGTTCCTTTGGATTCCTTTGAAATATCTACTTTAGATAAAACCTGTGGAGGTTTTAATCCCACTATTTTTGAGCTTGATGGAAATTATGTGTTTGTAGATCATGAAAAGCATGCTTTATGTGATAGTTATATTGTTGAGTTTATTCATGATGCTACTGAAAGTTATTATGAGAGAGGGAAACATGGTCTTATATATCTCAACAATATTAAGTTTCCCCTCTTTATGTTGAAAATCTTGAAGTTGCACTTGTTTTATTTTCCCATTCTTGTTACTATGTGCTTATTTGATTTATTTTATTACAAGATTCTTATGCATAGGAAGTGGGTTATACTTAAATGTGTTTTGAATTTGCTTCTTGATGCTCTCTTTGACTTCAATTCATAATTCTTATGAGAGCATCTTCTCAAACTTTCCGTGCCTAACTTAAAGGTGTTAAAGAAAAGTACTTGTTGAGAGATAACCCAAGAGTTTCCTTGAGTCTTGGAAGTTATTACTACTGTAATGACCTCTCCTTATCCTTTTTATTTGCTTTTTGTGCCATGAATGACCTCTAATGAGAGGGAAGGAAGATTTGGGGAGTTGCTGTCCCGAAACAGATTTTTGTCCTCTACCAAAAAAATTCGCGAGGAGTCTCTTTAACTCGGATTGAGCTCAAAATTTATGAATAAATCCTCCAGTATGTTGGATAACTTTCATTAGTTCAACACTTTTTAATTTGAGCAACAGAAGATGTTCGAAAAAATTCATTTCTACCTGCTGGTCTGTTTTGACAGATTTATGCCATTATTTGCATTTGCTTTTTATTAATTCCTTTTTGAGCTCTCTTCAGGTAAATTGAGTTTCTTTGAAGGAGTTACTTCAGTAGCTTATGTTTTTAGTGAAAAGCCTTGTTGTTCCAAAGCTTTACCAGTGGTCTAATATCTTTTGAATAAGCTAATGTTGCTAATGAAGATCGTGTGAAGTTTTGTATGAAGGAAAAATTTCAGGTGTAGAGAGAGAATGATGCAATGAGATGAAGGATGGAGAAAAGCTCAAGCTCAGGAATTCCTCCATGGTGTCACCCCAAGTAATATCCAAGAGGTACAAGAATCAAAGCTTGGGGATGCCCAAGGCATCCCCTTCTTCATCAATAAAAAGCCTAGGTCTGTCTAGACACTTCACTTTTATTGTTTCATGCACAGTTGTGTTGTTCTTGGAGCGTATTAGTTTTTGTTTGCTTTTCTTAGTTTGTTTAGTTTGATTTAGTAGTTTGGACCCCCTTTCTCGCTGTGTTTTTTTGCAAATAAGTTTGCTTGGTGTTTGGAAAGGAGTAGTAAGTTCTTGGTTGAAGTGTAAGAGGAGCTTGCATTGACTGTGACTTAGACTTTAGCATGACATGCTAGGTGTTGTTTTAGCATTATGCTTAGTGATTATTGCTGTAGAATGTCTTGTTCCAAACAATTGGGATTGCTTAGTGTGCCTTGAAGAAATTATGTGTTGTTTTAGCATGCAAAAGCATAGTATTGTGGTATTCTTCTTTGATGTTTTGCTTGGGTTTACTTGGCACATGATCACACCATGTTATGAATATGACAAGCCACCATTAGCCTCTATGATCATTTAGTCCTTGACTTGTAGTACCACTCTTTGCTTTGATTAGTTTGCTTTGTTGCATTGCATAATTATGGCAATTATTGTTCTCTTAGTTGGTTGCTCCCAGTCTTTTGCTAGCCTCCGCTTGTATGAGTAAGTTCTACTCATGCTTCCAACTCCCAAGAAACCAAGTTATTCCAAAGTATCCACTATAAACTCCTATGCATGGTGTGTTACACCATTCCAATTATATTCTTGTTTTCAACTATCTTCCAATTAAAAACTATTTTGTTATGTGAAAACTTAGTGATTAAAGCCCTCACGAACTTGATGGCACATTTTATTCTTTGCCCCAAATAAACTTGAACCATTGAGGCAACTTTGTTGTATATGCTTGCACTTATAAGTTGGGATTAGCAGAACTGTGCTGTCACGGGGAACGTTTTCAACATTGCACTTGTACTTTTGTAATCCGTTGATATCATGCTCTTTTGTCTATGGATGTTACCGGTGTGAAATGAAGTGGGAACTTGTAAGTCCATGGAGTTTGTATTCTGTGTTAGTGAAATGCATGGGCCGCTAGCCTAAGCCATGCCTAATCATGGTGGAAACTTGCAACATCACCATAGTGACATATATGAAGCATTCTTCTTATAAAAAAAGAGAGAGACACATTGAGAAAAGATGAAAGAGAGAAAAAAGCACCATATTCACATGGTATATAAGAAGAATTGCTGAGATGCTCATTGTCTGCTTGCCTTGTCATTTCGGTTATGGGAAAGCTCCTGTACCATGTGCAAGGGGTACCCCATTGGCGGTTCTCAATGATATGCAAATACTTACAGTGACAAGAACTTGCCTGGGCCCTAAGTTGAGTATCCATGAGGTGTAGCCCTCATAGTTAAGGGACTTGAGATTGCCAACTTATACTTTGTCAAGCATATACTCGAGCTTTGCCACTTTAACCTTAACCACTTCAAGATGCTTATGATAGGGGCAATGAGGGATGAAAGCTAATAAGTACCATAATTTTTGGAAGCTCTTTTTGAAACTTGTAATCCCTGCTTCCTTTACAAAAGGCCTTTCTTCCACCACTATTGAGTCTCCACCTTCTACCTTTAGGCACCATTAAGAGAGCATAGTTGTCATTCTGTGTGCAGTATTTCAAAGCTTAGTAATTGATGCATATTGTGTTATTACCTATTCATGTGCTATCTGTTTCTAGTCACCCTTGTGAACTTTGCATGTGTCATATGCATTATATTGCTACTCTATGAGGGACAAGCTGATAGCCACTATGCTATGTTTTCTGCATGTGAAACAAACAAACGTTTTTCAATGCATATTATTCATGATCTTTGTTTGTAGCATGCCATGTTGCATGCATAATTACTATGTCCTATTGTTAGAACTCCATCTTTCATGCACATGTTTAGATTTCTTTAATCCCAGCTTTCAATGCTTGCAAATGGTTGGACTTTATTGTGAGGGTGCATGTCACCTCAAAAAATATTCTTTTATCACTTACCTACTCGAGGACGAGCAGAAGTTAAGCTTGGGGATGCTGATACGTTGGAAACATATCTATAATTTTTTATGCTCCATGCTTGTTTTGTATCTACTTTGCTTTACTTGTCTACACCTTGAGGTGCTTTTTACATGTTTTTTGGTACTAACCTATTAACAAGTTGCAACAGTGTCAGATGCCTATTTTCTGCTGTTTTTGGTTTCAGAAAAGTTAGTAAAGAAATATTCTCGGAATTGAACGGGACGAAGGACAAAGTCAATAACTTTCCGTGGGGAACAAGAAGTCCAGAGGAGAGCCCGAGGGGCTGACCAGAGGGGCCAGACCCCCCAGGCGCGGGTGGGCCCTAGCCCGGGCCTGGCTAGGGTTTGGCCGCCCTGGCAGCCGCATCGGTCTCCCCCTTCGCCTGTAAGAAGCCCCCGATGCAGAAACTCCTAGGAACCGATGAGAAATCCACGAAACCGTATGTAGCCGCCGCCACCATCGTCCCTAGATCGGGGGGGTACCTGAAGCTCTTCTCGGTACCCTGCCGAAGGGGAGATCATCCCGGAGGCCTTCTCTCTGGTATGATTTGTGAGTAGTTCCACCTTGGACTATGGGTCCATGTAGTAGCTAGATGGTTATATCTCCTCATTTGTGCTTTCATGTATAGATCTTTTGAGCTCTGTTCATAATCAAGATCTAATCTATTTGTAATCATGCATGTTGTGTTTGCGGGGATCCGATGGATATTGAGATTATTATGTTAGTTTGATTAATGGTTATATCTTTATGATTCTATCATGTCTGTGTTGTTTGTGATCTTGCATGCTCTCCATTGCTAGTGGTTATCTTGGCCAAGAAGTTGCTAGTGACTCCAAGAGGGAGTATTTATGCTCGATAGTGGGTTCATGCCTCTAGTTTCCAAGGGAAGTGACAATAATATCTTCGGTTGTAGATGTGCTGTTTCTACTAGGGAGAAAACAACGGTCTCTTGTTCATGGAACATGTGGACTGGTTACCTTACACACTTTGCTTAAAGCGGTTGTATGTTGCTTGCAACTTAATACTGGAGGGGGTTCAGATGATAACCTGAAGGTTCATAGATGTAGTTGGATTACGGTCTATCTATAATGTTGTATTTCCCAATCAACCTCATAGGATCTTTCTGGCTAGTAATTGCATTGTTATGCGTTGCTCAGTTCCTGTCAATTTCCTCGCTGTAATTTGTTTACCCTTCATGCCATGTTGTTTATCTAAGGTGAAAGAACATTTCTTAATCCCTAGTGTTTTGTGTGTTAGATAACAATATCAAGGACTATTTAATGTGTGTTGAAGTGCTGCAGCTCTCTCTAATAAAAAGGGAAAAGTATCTGCCTTTGGAGGGCGGATAATCCGCCCCCACCAGGGTTGGATAATCCGCCCCTCCCTCTTCCCAAGATGGCGCAAGCCCCATAAGGGGGGCGGAGTTTTGGACGGATTTTCGGGCCACGCCGGATAATCCGCCCCTCAGGGGGGCCGGATAGTCCTCCCCCTTGCTCATCGCCAAGGCGCAAGCCCCAGAGAGGGGGCGAAGTGTTGGCCGGACTTTCCGGCCTGGACGGATAATCCGCCCTAGGAGGGGCCCGGATTATCCGCCCTCCCAGGATCTTCACAGAGTCATGCAGGAGCCAGCCCTAGAGAGGGGGCGGAGTTTCTCCCGGAAAATCCGCCCTTAGGGCAGAGTTTTCCTAGAGGGCGGATAATCCGCCCCTAGTGGGGGGCGGATAATCAGCCCCCAAAGTTGTTCAACGGCCAGATCTGGGGAGGGGGTATTTAAGCCAGCCTTCCCCCTCCTGCCAGATCTCTTGATTCATTTGAAAAAGACAAGATCAGATCTGCAATCTTCATCCAAGAGAGCTCCACCTAGATCCACCCAAAGGCCCCATCCCTTGGGGAATCGAAGGAGGAGAACTCGATCTTCATCATAAGCAATCAAGCGCTTCATCTCCTCTCCATTCATTTGGAGAACCATCGATCTAGTATTTCTTGCAAATACCTAGATCCTTGTTTTTGTTTATATTGATAAACCTTGTTCTTGTGGAAGCTTGTTGTCATCTCGGGAGCCCCCAATTCGGTTGTGGGTGTGTGCCCCAATAGTGTTGTAAAAGGCACCGGTTCCCGCCTTGAAGGGATCCAATAGTGGAGAAGGTGGATCAGGCCTCTCGTGGCGAGATCCATCGGAGAATAGGGTGAGGCCTATTGTGGCGTGGTGGTCTTAGAACCGCCCACCCCTCCAACGCAGATGTACTTCCCTTAACAAGGAAGGAACTACGGTAAAAAAAATCCCTGTGTCTCCGCGTGCTCCATTACGGTTTCTTCGTTCCTCTCTTTACGTGCTTAGTAGTTAGGGTTGCATATAGGGAAATTCTCGTAGTTGCATATCTAGAGAATTCACTTTGTGTCAAGCCTAAAATTGAAAACGTATTAAAAATTGGTTATCACCTATTAACCCCCCTCTAGGTGCCCATACGATCCATTTCAATTGGTATCAGAGCCCCGGCTCTTATTTCGGGCTTAACCGCCTAAGAGAAGTATGGGTTCCAAGGTAGATGGGAGTGATGCTCCGGAGGTAGTCACCATGAACAATCTCAAGAAGTTGGAAACAACCTTGGTGAGTTCAATGGAGGCTAAGATGGAAGAGATGCGTCAATTGATAATGCGTCTCTCCACATCCGCAACATCACCTCCATCTAACTCTGAGGATACCACTCCGCAATCCAAGAAACGGGTAAAACTGTTTCCAAAGATAACGAAGTGGTTGGTGATGACACTAGCAAGAGCTCCTCCTCGAAAAAGGATAGCGGTAAGGATGGATACAATGAGGTTTCTCATATGTATTCCTCTGATCCACCTATCCCTCACCCACATATACATAATAAGGGTGATCCACCCAAACTTTCAGCATCTACTTTTACTCAATGGAAATTTTTGATGAAATCTCATGTGTGCAGTTCCTCCATAGAGTTGTGGAAGATCATCGAAAATGGTCTTCATGTTGGAAACCCCAACAACTTTCAGCATCTACGGCTCTACACATGATACAACTAGCTTGGTGTGGGTGACAAAGATATGCCACACATTCAGCATCTTAGTATAGCTAAGGAAGCTTGGTATGCTCTCACCGAGCTCTTCATCGGAAATGAAAGTATGAAAAGGAATAGATATGATGCATTGAGCAACGAAGCTGAAGGATTCTATATGTTGGATGGAGAAGACCATGCAGACATGTATAGGAGGCTTAAGGCAATAGCCACAAATTTCAGAAACCATGGTGCCGCTCATGTTGATGATGCATGGATCAAGCGCAAGTACGTCAATGCTCTTATGCCATTTGAGCCCACATATTTGAAAAGTCTCCAAGGTAGGCATAACTATCACCTCATGACATCCAATGAGGTAATGCAAGAAATGGCCGCTTTCAAAGTGGTTGCCAAGAATGCCTAAGATGCTCGTGCTCGAGCTATGGAGATGCAAAAGGGGATCAACGTGGCCTTGAAGACTATTGTGATTGATCATGATGAATATGCCATAGAAGGTCTGGACTGACCCGAGGATATAAAAAGGATCCACGGACAATACTTGGCTCTTTATGCTAGAAACTTTTGGAAAGATCCAGCCAAGGCTAAAGCTGAACTAGAACACAAGAGTGGAGCCTATGGAAGAAAAGAAAATGGTCCCAAGCTGAGAACATGTTTCAACTATGGTGACCGGCTGCACTTTGTAGCTGGGTGTCCATATCAAAGTAGGGAAGATAATGAAGACTCATCTTCAAGGACAAGTCAAAGGCTCCACGCAAGAAACAGTTTGTAAAGAAAAATGCTCCTTTCAAGAAGCAACCAAAGATTGTTCTAGTGGAACAAGAAGAATATTCATCGGGAAGTGAAGATGAGGACGAGGACGATAGTTCTCAAGAGGTGGCTGCTATAGCCACCACATCTACATCAACATCTCTCTTCGACTCTCTGAACGAAAACATCATCAACAAGAATGCTACTTGTCTCATGGCAAGAAGCTCCAAGGTAACAACTTCTAACCCTTCCTTTTCTAAGGCTATGATTGACATGGATGATCCTACTAGTATTAAGGTTAAAGAAGAGATTATTGCTTTGGATTACTTCTACACTAACTTGCAAGGTGAGAGGAAAGTTTCTTTTGAAGCTCTTATGGATCAGCTGGCCCAAAACGAAGCTCTTCTCGAAGAAAAGGGCAGAATTGAAAGGGAGGATGCAATGGAAATTGCATCCTTAAAAATGCTCTTGAGGAAGAAGAAGAAGCTCGGGTCTCTCTTGAAGAGAGTCTTGACTCCATTGAAGAGTCACATGAAGAAATTGTGTCTAAACTTGTTAAGGAACGTGACAATGCATTCACCAAAGCAAACAAGTTAAAGAAGGAAAAGATTGACTTTGGGGCTTCTCATGATAGACTCTCCGAGGAATTAGAGAAACTTGACAATGCTCACAAGGCGTTGAAAAACGAGTTCTCCATTCTCAATGAGTCACATGATCAGCTTCAAAGTCGATTGGCCAAATATGATGTTCCTAGCTCATCCAACTCAACATATAGTCACAAGGAAAATGCTAGTGTGGAAAAAGAAGTGGTCAATGATATCACTCCCAAGGATAAGGGTGTGCTTGATGAATTTCTTGGAAAGCAAAGGTCAAACCATGGTAAAGAGGGACTTGGGTATGTCACCAAGTCCAAGAAAAAGAAAAACAAGAAGAATAAGACCAAGAATGTGCAATAAAAAACAAGCACTGCTGAGAAGAATGTCACAAATGACAAGACTAACAATATTGGTTTTGCAGGGTCTCACAATCCAAATTCTGAACTCTTTTGTGATGATTATGGAGATGTTTATGCTTATTATGTCGGTCCCTTTGATGAATATATTGCTTGGTCTATTTGGGTCCCAAATACCCTTGTCACTAACATGAAAGGACCCATTGAAAAATGGGTACCTAAAACCAAGAAGTAATTATCTTACAGGGGCTATGCTTCCGGTGGGTCGAAATGGGTGTTGGATAGTGGATGCACTAGTCATATGACCGGAAGCAAGGATATCATCACGGAGATGCGTCCAAATCATGATGATATCACAGTCTCCTATGGTGATAAGTCTAAATCTCAGGTATTGGGTCTTGGCAAGGTTGTGGTTGCCCACGATATCTCTCTCGTGGACGTCATGCTTGTTGAGATCCTCGGTTACAACCTTCTTTCTGTTCGTGCCCTTGGTAAGATGGGTTTTGCTATTTTTATCGATGATGATTTGGTGGTACTCTTGTGGAGCAAGTCTCTAAAGGTCGCTTTCGTTGGATATGTCGAAAATGACCTGTATGTGGTGCTTTCCGGGGAAAACCACTTCGGGTCCGATGTGTCTATTCGGAAAGGCTGACGTGGGCTGGCTATGGCATCGCCGTTTAGCCCATGTCAACATGAGAACTTTGCAAAGTCTTCACAAGGGTGGCCAAATCCTTTGACTAAAATACAATGTCTCATTTGCCAAAGATCATGTTTGAAGGGCCTGCGTTGAAGGCAAAATGCACGACTCTCCCCACAAGAGGAAGACTATTGTGTCTTCAAAGAGGATCTTGGAATTACTTCATGTGGATTTATTTGGTACTCCTTCTCATGCAAGTCTTGGTGGGAAGAAATATTGCTTGGTCATTGTTGATGATTACTCAAGATATACATGGGTCTATTTCTTCAACTAAAGAGTGAGACTCAACAAACAGTCATTGACTTTGCCAATGAAGTTCAACGTCAACACAATGTTCCTATCTTGGCAATAAGGAGTGACAACGTCTCTGAATTAAAAAACTACACCTTGAATGAGTTTCTCAGCGAAGAGGGGATTAGACATCAATACTCCATTGTGTACACCCCTCAACAAAATGGTGTAGCTGAGAGGAAGAACCGGACTTTGATGGATATGGCAAGATCAATGTTGGCTGAATTCAAGTCTCCTTACAACTTTTGGGCTGAAGCCATATCCACTGCGTGTCACTCATCGAAGCGGCTCTACCTCCGAAAGATTTTGGACAAGACTCCATATGAAATACTTACCGATAACAAGCCCAACATCTCATACTTCAGGGTATTCGGGTGTAAGTGTTTCTTTCTTATTAAAGGTGTCCGTTTGTCTAAATTTGAGTCCAAGGCTTTAGAAGGTATTTTTGTTGGTTACGGTGCCGAATCCCACACTTATAGAGTCTACAACAAGCTCACTGGGATTGTTGTAGAATCTTGTAGTGTGGAGTTCGATGAAAATAACAGCTCCTTTGTAGGGCAAGTTGATGTTTGTGATGTAGATGTTGAAATACCCCAAGATGCCATAAGAAGAATGGGCGTGGGATTTTTCCGCCCCATTGAGGAACCCCTTGTGGCAGATCGGGAAGGACAATGCTCCACTCAAGTGGAGCCCTCATCTACACAAGATCAACAAACTCCTACTGTTGGAGAAAACTTTGCACCGACACCGCAACCTGCTGAAGATCATCAGTCTCCTGGACAAGATGGTAGTACCAGGCCGGACTATCCTCCCCCTCCAAGGGGTGGACAATCCGCTCCTGGCACTTCAACTTGTTCCAGGGGATCCGAAGGAGAAAATAACAGCCAAGAAGTTCCCAGGCCGGATTCTCCGGCCCTCGAGGGCGGATTATCCGGCTCTGGATCTCCCAGTTCAGTCAGGCATCCTCAGGAAGAAGGAACTGGTGCCTCATCTCCCAGGCCGGATAGTCCGGCCCCACCAAGGAGCGGATTATCCGGCCCTGAAGAACAAATTATGCAGCAAGGTCCTATTGTTAACTCAGATCAAGATCAAGGGCAAGGCAGTGGTTAAGGCAAGGATACAAATACTGAATCAAATCCTTCTAGAAACAATAAGGACATTGAAGCTCGTCGCAAGGCTCGTGCTGATCGGAACCTTGAACTAAGGGGTCACACTCTTGACAAGGTTGTTGGTGATCTACGAAGAAGGGTGTCTACTAGAAGAGAACTTGCAAGCTTCTGTGATCATCAAGCTCACATTTCCATGGTTGAACCGAAGAAGGTTTTTGATGCTCTTGAAGATCCCGATTGGGTTGTTGCAATGCATGAAGAATTAAATAACTTCAAACGCAACAAAGTTTGGAAGCTCGTAGAGAAACCCAAGGATTGCCGCAATGTTATCGGCACCAAGTGGATTTTCAAGAACAAACAAGATGAAAGTGGCATTGTTGTGAGGAATAAAGCACGACTCGTGGATCAAGGATTTTCTCAAGTGGAAGGAATTTATTTTGGCAAGACTTATGCTCCTATGGCTTGTCTTGAGTCCATCAGTATCCTTCTTGCCTATGCAGCCCATCATAATTTTAAATTACAGCAAATGGATGTTAAGAGTGCGCTTCTTAATGGTCCTCTACATGAGTTAGTATACGTCAAGTAGCCCACGGGTTTTGAGGACCCCAAATTTCCAAACCATGTCTACAAACTCGATAAGGCACTCTATGGCCTTAAACAAGCCCCACGTGCGTGGTATGAGCACGTTAAAGAGCTTTTGTTAGACCGTTGATTCGAAGTTGGGCAAATCGGTCCCACTCTTTTTACTAAGAAGGTTAATGGGGAGCTTTTTGTATGCCAACTTTATGTAGATGAAATTATTTTTGGCTCTACTAACCAAGCTTTTAACGATGAATTTTCAAAGCTTATGACTGACAGGTTTGAGATGTCAATGATGGGTGAGTTGAGGTTCTTCCTTGGATTCGAGATCAAACAACTTAGAGAGGGAACCTTTATTAATCAAGCTAAGTACATCCAAGACATGCTCAAAAGGTTCAAGATGACGGATCTCATTGGCGTTGCTACACCAATGCAAACAAAGTGTCATCTTGAGCTCAATCCCAAGGGTAAAGACGTGGACCAAAAGGTATACCGATCCATGATCGGCTCTCTCCTTTACCTTTGCGCATCTAGGCCCGATATCGTGTTAAGTGTAGGAGTGTGTGCAAGGTACCAAGCCGCTCCTAAAGAAAGCCACTTAGTGGTTGTCAAACGAATCTTCAGATATTTGGTTCATTCCCCGAATTTTGGGTTATGGTATCCCAAGGGTTCAAGTTTCTCTCTTTGTGGTTACACTGATTCAGATTGGGCTGGTGACAAAGATGATAGGAAATCAACCTCTGGTGCATGTCAATTCTTGGGCAGGTCTCTAGTGTGTTGGTATTCAAAGAAACAGAATTGTATTTCACTCTCAACCGCCGAAGCTGAATATGTTGCTGCTGCAAGTGCTTGTACACAACTGTTATGGATGAGGCAAACTTTAAAGGAATATGGTGTCAATTATGACAAAGTGCCTCTATTATGTGACAATGAAAGTTCTATCAAAATTTCTTACAATCCCGTGCAGCATACAAGAACAAAACATATAGAGATTCGCAACCACTTTATTCGGGATCATATTGCTCGTGGTGATATTGCCCTATCCTTTGTGAGCACGAAGAACCAACTTGCTGATATCTTCACGAAGCCTCTTGATGAAGCAAGATTATGTTATTTGAGGAATGAGCTAAATATCATAGATTCAAGGAGCCTGGCTTGACTACCCTTGCACACTCACTTGCCCTTATTCATGTATTTGGTTTAGATGCGGGCATAGACATAGGGGGAGTGTGGTCCTAATTGATTGGGCTAACCCTCCCCCCATAATGCCGAAAGCAAGTAAAATCTTTTCCCTTAATATCATTTTGTGATATGTGGGTCATCGATGAGCATTGGTTTTGAACTCAAGATATATCTTCGCGGTGTCATGCCATGCGCTCCAACATGGTGGCTTCAGCCACCGCCCTCTTCCTAGAGAAGAGTTGGTTTCTAATGGGTCTCTTTGGATTTTCTTGCATATCTCTTGTTCTTATGGAAAACACACTCAATTTTGGCTTTTGTTTGATTTGATTCTTGCAAATTTGGGTGTGTAGTACCATCTCAGTTTGTTGCTCTCAACCCAAGCCATTCTTTCCCTCCTTGAACCATCTACTCTTGCACACAAGTCCTCTATACACCAGCGAGGGGTTTTTGCAAGGTTGCTCCGAACCTGCCCTTTAAAGGTTGGGTCGGGGAGGCCAGGCTCAAACAGAGCATCCAACCCTCCCCCAACCCTACCTCAGCCCCCAGCCGCCGCCGGAGCATCCGCCCCTCCCGGAGTCGATTTGACCACCGGATTCTCCGGGCCCTCCCCGGATCTTCTTCACCTCGCCTCCGGGTATCTTCTCCTCCGTGATTTTCCTCCAATGAGTGAGAGTAACTCCCTCATTTCTCTCCTTTTGTATGGGATGCATTTTGTTTGGTGGAAATCTCATTGTAGAAGATTCTTGGTGTTGTCCCTTACGTGCTAGAATCAGTAGAATTGCAACCCTAGTGCCCGATCTGTTTTGCCATGGTAGATCTGGGCCAAGCCAGAAAATTTCTACGGGGGGCGGATTATCCGCCCCTGCCAGGGCCGGATAATCTGGCCTGGAGATTGAACTCTGGTATGTTTTGGTCCTTCTCCTTCAATGCACATCATTGGCTATGGGTTGCTTTGCTACTCTTTCTATTTGTTTTCTCCTGGACTTGTGTGTATGCTTATCTCCATGCTATCCCTCTAATGCTTTCACAGGTGGTTCCAAGCCGACCAAGACCTTCTCCCGTCGTTCCCGTGCCCGTTAAGGGGACGGGAATGACTACGACGAGGATGAGGAGGAGTGATCTTCAGGGGCGTTAGCATCACTCTTCTTCCTTTTTGGCGTTTCGATGCTAAAGGGGGAGAAGTAGTTCTATTAGGTCTCGTGGTTTTGCAAGGGTCGGGCGCAAGCATCTATCTTTCAGTCGTTTAATTTGCCTGCTTGTGCCCTTTTTAGCGTGAACTTTTTGCTATTTGTGTTTGATTATATAAGATTGTGTCGTGCCCCACTATGTTTGGTACTATGTTTGGTGTTCATGGAATTCTGGATTTATCTATTGTGGATCTCATCGAATTCTAGATTTATCTATGGAGCATATTTGATGGCTTATGGAATCATGGGCCTATCTAATGTATGCATCAATATTGTTGGGATGTGCTTGGAGGCTATCAAGCTAATTATATTCTTTGGCTATAATCACATCCCGGTGGTATGACTTTGTTTCCCAACCCACCTTGTTTCAATTATCTTTGCTATGAAAGTTGTGCTCTCTTTAGTGGGTGTATTTGTATTCAAATGCAAATTTTAAATATGCACACATCTAGGGGGAGTGTCTTTCATTTTAAGGTGGAGTTAGCCGGTTTCATTGCAAATCCTAGTATTGTCATCTAACACCAAAAAGGGGGAGATTGAAAGAATATTTCTTAATCCCTAGTGTTTTGAGTGTTAGATAACAATATCAAGGACTATTTAATGTGTGTTGAAGTGCTGCAGCTCTCTCTAAGAAAAAGGGAAAAGTATATGCCTTTGGGGGGCGGATAATCTGCCCCTCCCTCTTCCCAAGCTGGCGCAAGCCCCAGAAGGGGGGCGGAGTTTTGGCCGGATTTTCTGGCCACGCCGGATAATCCTTCCCTCAGGGGGGCGGATAGTCCGCCCCCCTTGCTCACCGCCAAGGCGCAAGCCCCAGAGAGGGACGGAGTGTTGGCCGGACTTTTTGGCATGGCCGGATAATCCGCCCCAGGAAGGTGCCGTATTATCCGCCCCCAGGATCTTCACCAAGTCACGCAGGCGCCAGCCCTAGAGAGGGGGCAGAGTTTCTCCTGGAAAATCCACCCTTAGGGCGGAGTTTTCCCAGAGGGCGGATAATCCGCCCCTAGTGGGGGGCGGATAATCCGCCCCCAAAGTTGTTCAACGGCCAGATCTAGGGAGGGGGTATTTAAGCCAGCCTTCCCCCTCCTGCCAGATCTCTTGATTCATTCGAAAAACACAAGATCAGATCTGCAATCTTCATCCAAGAGAGCTCCACCTAGATCCACCCAAAGGCCCCGTCCCTTGGGGAATCGAAGGAGGAGAACTCTATCTTCATCATAAGAAATCAAGCGCTTCATCTCCTCTCCATTCATTTGGAGAACCACTGATCTAGTATTTCTTGCAAATACCTAGATCCTTGTTTTTGTTTATATTGATAAACCTTGTTCTTATGGCAGCTTGTTGTCATCTCGGGAGCCCCCAATTCGGTTGTGGGTGTGTGCCCCGATAGTGTTGTAAAAGGCACCAGTTCCCGCCTCGAAGGGATCCAATAGTGGAGAAGGTGGATCAGGCCTCTCGTGGCGAGATCCATCGGAGAATAGTGTGAGGCCTATTGTGGCGTGGTGGTCTTAGAACCGCCCACCCCTCCAACGCAGATGTACTTCCCTTAACAAGGAAGGAACTGCGGTAAAACAAATCCCTCTGTCTCCGCGTGCTCCACTACGGTTTCTTTGTTCCTCTCTTAACGTGCTTAGTAGTTAGGGTTTCATATAGGGAAATTCTCGTAGTTGCATATCTATAGAATTCACTTTGTGTCAAGCCTAAAATTGAAAAATTATTAAAAATTGGTTAGCACCTATTCACCCTCCCTCTAGGTGCCCATACGATCCATTTCATAAGGAGAGCACCTCTAGTGAACTATGGACCCCGGTCCAATCTTTACCATTGATACATCTTCCACTATTACTTGTTTACTTGCTGCAAACCATTACCTTCCACACCATACGTTTAATCCTTTGTTACATCAAACCGGTGAGCTTGACAACCTCACCGATTCGTTGGGACAGATTCTTGAGTTGTTGTTGTGCAGGTCTCCACGTTGCTTCCAACACCTGTGTGATGTTTCCTTCCTCCTTCTGGTTCGATAACCTCGGTTTCTACTGAGAGAAATCTTGCTGCTGTACTCTTCATACCTTGCTCTTGGGGTTTTCAACGAAGCACTCTTCCTCCATGTTGAGTGTAGCATCATACACCCAAACCCCCTTGATCTTTGGGACAACAAATAATATTCCATCATATTAATCTGTATTTCTTCTTATGTTCATTACTTTTCTAAAAAAAGCGTGAACAATAGAAGTCCAACCTTTTCCTCACACCCTTTGGTATTTACATAAAGGACAACATGAACATTGACATACTTGTTAAAACTGAGTTTATTAAAATTAGTCTGTCCCCATAGGATAAGAGCCTGCCTTGCCAACAGCCTAGTTCCCTTCAAAACAATTTTCAACTGGGTTCCATTCGGAGTTTCTAAGTTTCGTGTGATGTATAGGCACCCCAAGGTTCCTAAACGGTAAAGAACCCGATTCACATCCAAAAATTTCCTTATACATCTGTTCTTGATCCGCTGCTTGTCCAAAGCAGTAGATCCCGCTTTTGTGGAAGTTAATTTTTAATCCCGATAGCTGTTCGAAGAAACATATAATCAGTTTCATATTTATGGCCTTTTGAAGATCATGTTCCATGAACAAGATCATATCATCAACGTATTGTAAGATGGACACTCCACCCTCAACTAAGTATGGTATTAAACCATAAACCTGACCATTCTCTTTTGCTCTAGCAATCAGGATGGCCAACATATCCGTGACAATGTTGAATAGAATAGGAGATAAAAGATCTCCTTGTCTAAGTCATGTCCGTATCTGAAAGTAATGTCCTATGTCATCATTGACACGAATGCCTACACTTCCATTTCATACGAATTTATCAATCCAGTCACACCATAACGGATCAAAACCCTTCATACGAAGAACTTGCTGTAAGAAAGGTCATTTAACTTTATCATATGCCTTCTAAAAATCTATTTAAATAACATCCCGTCCATTTTCTTCCTATGGATATCAGGAATGGTCTCATGTAGAACTACCACACCTTTTAGGATATGCCTTCCATGCATAAAGGTTGTTTGTGTGGGTTTAATAATTTTGTGAGCAATCACATAGATACGATTAGTTGTCATCTTTGTGAAGATTTTGAAACTAACATTGAGAATACAAATCGGTATATATTGTTGTATTTGAACTGCATTCTCCTTTTTGGGAAGTAAGGTAACAACCCCAAAATTTAGTTTAAACATGGGTAATTCCGCAACATGCAACTGTGCAAATAGCACCACCAAATCCTACTTAATAACCTCCCAATTTTTTTGCTAGAATTCTGCAGGGAATCCATCAGGTCCAGATGCCTTGTTATGCTCCATTGAATATATGGCATCAAACACTTCTTGTTCAGAAAATTCAGATGTTAGAATATCGTTTTCCACACTAGAAACACGCGACATGTCAAAATTCATTTCCTCCATAAGTGTGAAACTACTAGGCATCGGCTCTCCGAATAATTTCTTATAGTATTATGAAATATATGTTTTCATATTATATTCCCCCACAATAGTCCCTTCTTCTTGTTCTAACTTGAAGATCTTCTTCTTTCTATGTTTATCGTTAGCTATGAGGTGAAAAAACTTAGGGCTTGTTTGATTCAAAGGAATTGTGTAGGATTTTTGTAGGATTTGGATCCTTAGGAATTTTTCCTATAACTGCTGTTTGATTCAAAGGATTGCAATCCTTAGGAAATCCTTCAAAGGATTCCTTTGCACTCTATTTTGAAGGAAAATTTCCATCCACTCCAACCTCTTTGTACAATTCCTTTGATTTTCCTGTGCAATCAAACACCACTTGATCTAAAATCCTATAGTTACATAATCCTATAGGATTCAAGTGAACATGCCACTCCAATCCTATGGTTTTCCTATTCCTATGTTTTGTGAATCCTATGAATCAAACAAGCCCTTAGTGTTGTTCCCACCCTCCTATAGGTGTTTGACTTTTGTGCGTTGAGCCCACTTGGACTCCTCATCACATCGAAGTTGTGTCACCTATTCATTTGCACTTCTCAACACCTTTCTCTCTGCTTAATAAAGTGGTGTGTTCTCCGCTTTTATGTCTAAATCATCATTGATGGATAAAAGCCTTTCCTTTTCTTTCTTGTAATTTTCACTTTGATTTTTGGCCCATGCACAAAGGAATCGCTGCAAATGTCTTATTTTATGTTGCCATCGTTCAATGGGTGTGTCACTACGTGTCACCGATGCCCACTCGGTGGCTACCATATTAAAAAAAACCTTCTTGTCTTAACCATGAGAGTTTGAATGAGAATCTCGGGTTGTTTCCTAAGTGAGCTTTCTTCCCTGAGTCAATCAAGAGAGGTGTATGATCCGAGCCCGACCTCGCAAGAGCTCTCACAGTCACAAGAGGGAATTTTTGTTCCCACTCCACAATAGAGAGAATTCGATCAAAATTTTCATATGTGGGCATTTCTCTACGATTCTCCCAAGTATATTGTCTACCCGAAAGAGAAATCTCTCGTAGGTTTAGACTTTCAATCATCGCATTAAAAACGAAGGGCCACCTCGTCTTAAAATTATCATTGTTCTTATCTTCTCTTTTTCTTAAGATATTAAAATGACCGCCCACAAGCAGAGGGAGTGTCTCGTTTTCACAAACTCGCACCAACTCTGCAAGAAACTCATGTTTGAGGTTTTCTTGAGCAACTACTTGTTTTTTTCTCTCGGTTGGGCATTCTTGTGCTAGTAACCCAGCTATGTTTTTTTTTCATTTTTTATCTTTTCCTTTGGACCACACTTGGTTGAGAATGTTGTTTGGACGTGGTTATTTTATTTATAAAGCGAGACGAAATCATGTTTCAAATAGAAGCCGATTGAACGGAGGGAGTATAATATTTTTCTTAAGTAATTTTATAGTTCCATAACAATAATAGTAGTGCTACAATAAATAACAGTGATCAACATCCACCACAAATTGTATGCTAAGTAAATTATCACGTGTGTGAAAAGATAAAGTTTTTATATACATCTTGTGCTGAATCTTTATCCATATTGTTTAGATCAACGCCGTAATTTTTGGGGTATATTTTAAGGAAAATAAGACTATGCCTGATCCGTCAACTTTGGAACAATGACATATCCACCTTGAGCTGGTATGGGATCCTTATTAATCGAAGTTCTGTGTCAAATTGATCAGCGTGCTACAACACACCGCCAGGGAGGGAAGGGGAGGGTTCTGCAAATAATAAATTTGTCATGGAAATGAAGGGTGTCACTGGATCGCGTCTAATGGCTACTGTTATCATGTCCTCGTTAGTCTTTAATTGTGTGTGATGTATTTGACAGCTTGCTAGTTCAAAGTAAATTTGTTTCAACCAAATGATATTTCTTATCAATCAAGACTACTAGTGCAATTATCAGATGAAATACCAGACCCGATTTGCTAGTGTCTTACTTATGGTGTTTGTTGTCCACAGAGTCAAACGTGCTCATACCAAAGGCCGAGAGGCCAATAGGTATTGAGGTCCAACTCCGGTAACCCTATCCACCTTGTGAAGGAAGAAGACACTCGGTCTTTATCTATTTGACCGACCACAACCAACAGACAACAGGATGGCCGTTTCGCAAGGAAGGCCATGTCACGTTCATGACCCTTGGTCCTGCATAGGAAAAGGAGACGAGGAGTCACAGTGGTTCAGCGGAGCGGGAGGAGGAAGAGATATGCTCAAGTTAGTTAAGCAGTTCTACTTGAAGGATCCCATGTTCAATAACAGTTGTCCCCGAGTCATGCGGTAGACAAGTCCATCGCACCAAAACGAACAATGATCTGCTAGCACACACCAATCTTGCTTTCCTAATGCCTCCTATTCTCAGCTATGGATGGACGTATGTCAGTGTATGTTTTTCTTTCGAAAATGATTCAAACCGGATGAAAATTGTACTAGTTGTATGTATGTATTTACGTATGTATCTAGCCTTACTATAAGTCGGTGGCCATTTGGAACTTTATCTATTTTTCATATGGGTGGAGAAGGTGCTATAAATAGAAGCAGAGGCTTGGAGTTATGCATGGTACAAACGGGGAGAGATATGGTTCGATGCTCAATAGAATATAAAGAGGTGTACAACTTTCGTTGGTGGTACAAGCAGCCAAATTGATGTACTACTTGTTTGTGCAGAAGGGTCTCACAGACACAACCACTTTTGATATATATACATGAATAAAGCATGTGGTGCATTGTAAAATAACAGTCCCCCATTGAGTTGAGTGTCTAATTCTCTAGATGGTTCATTTATTGACCAAGCTGGGTTAAAGGTTTTGAATTGTAAAAGATGAAGTGAGTTTACTTTTAAGAAAGATATTTTTCTGTCCACGATTCAATCACTGTTCCAAATATTATTTATTTTTAAGATTCTCAGAACCACATGGCACAAATTTACTGTTTTCGTATTGAATTTTAAAGGAACACAAAAGGCCCAAAAACAAACATGTGTAACTTTTATAGAAGTATTTATCTCATGTAGAGATCGATAAGTTGGAATCGCAGAGTTATATACCAAATAAAAGTTCTAGAATAAATTAGAAAATGTGTCATATGTCATATCTAGTTTGGTGCCGCATGCATTATACAGCCCCACCACCAGGCAATAATGGACCCAGAGGTAGCTACACAATCTCATGGTTGTGTTTTGTCAATTATAGGTGGGTGGATCAGTTTAATCGCAAAATCTTTTGTTTTTTAATTGAATTTTCAACCATGTTTTTATTTTTTCTAGTTACTCCCCTGGTGTATGTTTAGTATATATAGATACAAGTGCTCATAATTATGGAGCATAACCCAAAGGGTTCATTGCTAGAGATTTCTTACTTTCCTTTGAATACTAATTCTATGCTTAGTAGTACAGAGGTGCTTTGAAACCCCCCTCTCAAGATTGGTGCAAGTTAAACACTGATGGCTCCTTTGGAGATATAAGCGATGTTGGCGCAGGTATGGTTGTTAGAGATCACAATGGGGACATCGTGATGTCATCTTGCCGACAATTATTCTTCTATCGTGATGATCTAGAAGATGAACTTTGTGAAGTCCGGGAAGGTTTGTCATTGGCCCTTCATTGGTGCAATCAACCTATTCTAGTGGAAACTGATTGTTTGGAGATAATTAAGTTGGTTAGTAGTACTAAAGTGGATAGATCTGTCTACACAACGAAAATTTAGAAGATCAAGTCATTAGTTAAGATTAGGCAAACTTGTATTACTCATGTGAAGATGTGTCAGAATGTCAGCAGCCATTTCATGGCAAACTATACTAGGAATAATTCCCGTACGACGGTTTTGTTAGCCTCTGGTTCTCAGGGTTTAGTGGAAACTAGTCAAATCCTTTGCAATTCCAGGTAATTTCAAGTAATATAAGTCATTTCACAAAAAAATACCGTTTCTCTGTCTCTCAATTTACTCTCTAGGTTCACCATCGAAATTTGATATGCACGCCGAACACACGTCTTCCAAAACATCAACCTTGAAAACTTGAAAATCATTTGCCAGAGAATTCCATGTTTTTTTATTTGGACGAGTATCGTATGTACATTAAGGATTTTCTTTGTACTACTTCATTGCCATGTTTGCCGTCGACATATAAAATCCAGTGCCTCTTGTCCATAGAGTCAAACATGTTCCAATGTTGTTTTCTTACATCGGTTCAATGCTCTTAATCCAGCTTTAAGATTCTGGTTAAAATGTGTTATTTTTATGATGATTTTTTAATAATATGTTGGCTGCTAGAGATTGTTCTGTTGTGTTCGCTCTCTCTCCGCCCCTATCTCTCAATGTCTATTTCTCTCTTCGATTTTTTTTGAATTATATATTTCATATATGAAGGCTGGGAAACACCCAAAGCCTTATTGGTACAGCAGAGTTACATGGGTAGAGCAGGATGTACAACTTGGATCGATCCGAGGGGTTTTGCAGGAGTAAAAGAAAGGAAAACAAGCGAAAGTTTTAGTTCAGCAGAAACTTTTGTCCAGACTTTGTCCAAACTACTCTCTTTTTTCACAGCCCCAACATAGAAAGTCGGAATTCACCTCATTTCCCATAGTCAAGGTAATAACAATTGTACATCTGTATTATATTTAGACTAGTCGCATTGAAACAAAAAGATAGTCCAGGAAACAGTCTTGTTTAACAGAGGACTGGCAGGAGAAATAAATGGATTAAGGCACAAAATTTCACGCTGATAGCGATACTAAGGCCTTTCATAATGGGGTGTTTCTTCACACGTTTTCATAGATGTAATTAAAACTTAAGAAACAACAATGACACTGCATTTTTTCTTAGATAGTGTTTTTTAGTGGTGTTGCATTTAATGATTTTAGTCTCATGCATGTGTGTGATTGGTCTAGCCAAGTTTTTTTTGCCTATGATACCGTGTAAGAGGTGTAGCTTAGCTAAGATACAACAACACCCTCTTTCTTTATTAAATGATATGCCACATAACCAAATCACGTAGGATACTGTGCTAAAAAACACCCATTATGAAAGGCCTAATCGTCCCACTCCGGGAAGAGCTCCCTCTCCTCCACCAGGAGCTGGAAGAAGCGGAGCCTTTAATGTATTTGACTCCGACAACCAGAAGCGCAAGCGGAATGATGGTTTGATTGCGCCGAAAATGGTGGTATCCTTATGGTTCTAAGGCTGGTCATAGTGGGGAGTAACTTAGAGTAGTAACATGTGTATGTTACTAGTCTAAATTACTACCTCCATAGTGGCAAATAATATAGGTGTGGTGTCATGCAAAGGCTTATTTATTGTAATGTAGATTCATTTTGTCTTAAAATGTGTGATGTTATGGTAACATAGCTAGTTACCACAAGCCTCTCTCTTATCATTTAATTGCATACCATGTCATCTAAATGCTTAGTTGGCAATACATGTAGGACTATGTTACTACTCAAGTTACTCCCACTATGACTAGCCTAAATCCTCCACAATATGAAGACTCACTGAGTGGTGCTGTGGAACCCGAGGCGGGGTAGAGTCGCACTAAACGGTGTCACAATCTAGATTGCAGGAGTACGTGTTCAGATTTCCCTATAGATGATAGCTGTGATCCAGAGGCATCTGAATTCGGAAGAAGAGATGAGCAGTGCCATCATATACATAAGTGCTTGTTTCACTTTTCACTGTTGGACACTACGGTGGTTGTACCTCATGCTTAAGCTTCTTTAGCCGCGAGAAGTGGTGAAGACAAGATCCGATACAGAGAATAGCATGGCGGCAAACACAAAAGTTGCTTTCCTTGGTCCCTCCTATTCTAAGATCCAACGACAAGTTTGCGGTAGATATGCATATGTATCTAGCCCTTTCCAAGCCCCTTCAACGTATTTCTTCTACTTCCTCTGTTTCAAAATATAAGATGTTTTAGGATTGTGAAGAGAATATACCTAGACTTATTTTAGTGTGTAGGTTCACTTTAAATCTCAGTGAATCTATACATTAAAAGAAGTCTAGATATTTTTTTTTCACAAATCTAAAACATTTTATATTTTAAAACGGAGGGAGTACTTGTTAAGCCTTTATCTATGCCTATGAGACGAGAAGGCGTTATGAATAGAAGCAGATGTGCAAACTCTTTCATGTGTGGTACGAACCACTCAAAAGGTTGGATGATCAACCGAACATGAAAGGGTGCACCCTTTGCCCGAAATGGCTTTACAGCTACAACCACCTTGCAATATATATTTGGGTCGATCAAGCAGAGGTTGGCCATCTGACTTAGTCAGATGGTTCAAACTGCGCAAAGGATTTGAATTTGTACAAGATGCCACTTTTAAGGAAGATTTTTTTCAATCCAAGTCCATTCAAATCCATGTTGCTGTAGTGTTGGATATCCAAAGTCCAATGGACTATAGTTAATCGTCGATGACTTGCATGCATGCGCATGCACCAGCCCTAGCAAAAGACACGAGCCGGGCAGGGAGCCATTGGTAGGTTCCAGTAAGCCTATGCAAACCAGGTTTGAGTGGTTTGGCCAGTTTGAACTAATTTAAAATTTTATACTAAATCTAAAGTTTGAATTTTACTTGTGAAGGAAAATAAACTAACGTATAACTGGCCGGTTTGTCCGGTTTTAATTTCTGCAGAGGCTTAGGTGCCAGTGCTCACATGCATGAGCCAGGCTTCCACGCGCACACACAAGTTTCTCACTAGCCGGCTGAACAACATGCACTAAGAATGCATCAACATGCGAACTTGCGGAGGCAGACACACGTTGCATTGATGTCCAATGGATGTTGGACTATCCAATTCTAAGTCCAAAATCCATTCCATGTTTCCGGACGTAATATCCATTCATATCCATGTCCAAGGAGGTTTAGTCCAACTGCATCCATAATTTTTATGTCCAGAGCCCATTGGTTATCCTTGATCCAAAGGCTGGAATATGTCAACTGCATGTGATGCATTTGAGAGTTTGCAGTTCAAACTTAGTTTGTTTTACCTAGATTACTTTTCTTATGAAGCTAGATTACTAGCTAGTACAATTATCAAATCATATAGGAGTCCCGTTTGCTGGTATCATGTTGTCCGTATAGTCAAACATGTTCAGTTCAAAGATCGAGAGCCAATAGGTTTCGGCCCACTCCCAAGGTCTTGACGCATTTGACAAGGGCAACAACCAGCATGGGTCATGGGTGTTCAACTCAACACCTAAATATTTTCAGAAAAAAAATCTTATATATAGTCTGTAGGTGATACATATCCCTATTGGCACATACACGAAGATTTTCTAGTCTCGTGCAGAAAAAAAACTCAAACCTCAAATTAGTAGGTCTTGTCCGCCACGGTTCACCGTCGTGGACAGCAGCCAGGGCGGAGTTCCTGGCCGAGGCGGCATTCATGGAAAATTTGATTCAACTTCCATATCAACTTACTCTTTTCATTGCTCATGTGAGTAGAGATGAGTGGTTCAAAAACCTCGAAAATATCGCTCAGCTTTCTACTATGAGTGTTGAAACAAGCAAGAATTTGACCTATAACCTTTGCTTACAAGCTTCTCAAATTGGTGTTAATCCTACCTGTAGTAACTGCTAGTGTTGAGAGTGTATTTTCTTTAATATTTTTTTGTGAAGAACAAGCTACGGAAACAGATGGGAGACCAACTCTTGAATGACTGCTTTGTTACATTTTCTGAGCGGGAATTCTTCTCACAATTGAAATATTATGTCGTCATATCTCGCTTCCAAGCTATGATTGACCGTATGATCATATTGTAATTTTCTTTATTATTTTGCATGTTTGTTAATGTTTTGAGATATTGTTACTACAACTAGCATGGTGGCCCTCGCAAATGCGAGGGCAACATCTTAAAGTAACTGGAAAACATCTTTTATGTGGCTAATATTTGTCTAAGCATCATTCCTTTCTTATTTCTAAAGTAACGTTATGTTTCCGCAAGAGAAGACATAGTCACTGTATATTATTATTCTCTTTAACATGATATATCCATGTTGGCAACCTGATCATAACATATATACCTCCTTATAAGCACAACAATGGACAAACTTTACATAGAGCTCGTACGCTTTTATAAAGGTACACTTTTGAAGTGTGTCTTTCTTTGGAAGGCGTGATGTTTGTTTGAACCATTATGTCCTTGGCTTTAACTTCTACCAGTGTGTTGGCTTCTAAAAAAAATTATCTTTTTGAAAAGTTAAACTATGTATGTATGATCAAAGAGGATCCAAAATATTTCTATGACGTTTTATATATAGAAATATGCCTGTCCAAGAAAATGCAAATTATTTAGATTGTACATTTTTTCCTATTTTCTTAGAAGGAATAGTGCAAAAAATGGAAATATATTATATAGTTCAGTTTAACCACGAACTTACTATATTTGTATCATCTATTAATATTGTGTAAAAAGGTATAGCACATGTATTTCTTAAATAAGTTTCACTCAGCGAAAAATATACAACACGAGAGACCCTGCTAACAAATATTTGTCTTAAATAAATGTCTATCCTCGGAAAGTATGCAACATGAACAACCATTCACACCAAAGATCATACCAGATAAGAACATGGTAAACACCTAGAGTGAAGCCTAAGAGTTTCCAGTTATGTGCCTTGCTTAATAGAGAATATATCAGTCCCAACAAACAAAAAACTATTGAAATTATACTATTTTCCATATTAGTTCAGCTGAAAGCAAGAATTAGGAAAAATCTTATCTTACATAGTACGGTCTGAAGGAATTTCGTAGTAATAACCACATAATTATTAAGTGTCTATTTCCTATATTTACCTATTGTCTAAAGAACTGTGTGAAATATAGATTTCTTAAAGAAGTGATTAGATGTCGTGCAAGAAATATACCACATAACTGATGATGCTCACCAAAAAATGGATAAAATAATATATTTGAAACAAATAAAGTAATCTAAACAATATTAGCTATGTAAAATTTCTTAATAGATAAATCTACTGATTCCACAAAATAGTAACATTTTGGGGTCTAGATAACCGATAAATGTGTTACTCATGGTTGTACAAATCAAAAGGATGTTGTAGTACATGAATAGTGGTGGTGAAGGTTGCCGACGACTTCATATTGGAGATTGCAAGCGACTTGGCGGGACCAGAACCGACTTGAAGTTCCACATTCTTATAAAACTTCAAATATAATAGATAACTAAATAATTTTCAGCAATCATAGAAGCTAGTCATAAATTAGCTAGTACTCTATCCTTTAGAAAATAGGTTATATTAGAATTATAGAAAACGGGAGGGAGTTATCATGATTTCTTCTCTAATACCCCCTCCATTTCGTATTAGTTGTCACATATTTGTCTAGACACGCATGTATCTAAAGTTATAAACACGTTTTATTGTGTAGATCCGTTTCTAAATATAGGATGTTTTCATCGGCTAAAATTGCTCACCGAAACATTTTATATTTTGAAACAAAGGTAATAATTGTTTATGCGCCTTCAATTTAAGCATAAGAAAAAATATAGGTCAAGCAACTATTCAATGTGTTTTTTTACCTCAAATTTGAAGTAGATTCTGATCCTCAGCCCCTAGATCAACTCAAAAATTGCAGATTTATTTTAACGGAAGACATGTGACACATGTTGTCAAATACCAGCATAGCCGAACTTTCAAGATGAGCAGGAAAGCCATGAAAATCTACTCCCGTTAGCTGTGCAAAATAACTGGAATTCTGGACACGATCTTGCACTTAGCAAGAGCAGATAAAACTTAGACCAAGCTTTCCGATCTTACCCTCGGATAGCTGACGTCCTCCCTCCACTAAATCTGTGTGTGTTCTTGGTTTTTGTCCTAATTATTGATTGTGTCCTGATACCATTCATATCCTATTGAGTCCCGGCTCATGCTTAGCATGGCCATGCTATGTCGTTTTCTGGATGCTCCAAGCCGGAGGCGACCTTGTAGGGAAAGCTCGTGCAGTATACAAGCTCCTGATTTCCATGGAGCACATCGGTCATTGGCATGTACGCTTTAGGTCGAATTTGTCGCCGGTGGCTGCAAGTAGTCTTTCTGATCTCAAGTACGCCATTGGTCGCCTCGCCTTCCTTCACCTCCTGATTTCCATCGGCACCGGTAGATATGAACCCGAGTAGATTGTCGAGCGTAACAATTTTTTGTTGTCCCGTATCTGGTCTAAGTCCTAACAGCACACGACTGCTAAGCTGCCCGCGTGACTCCATCGTGTCCTTCCGCGGCTACGTGACTTGGACTTACTTTGTACGTGCTATGCCAGAATTTTTTACGCGTTAACTTTAAATCTCAACCATTAAAATCTATAGCCAATGGTTAGAATATTTTTGTTTATGTGGATCATCCTGGTGCCTCGAAAAACATCCTTATATTGCTTTTAGTATATAATAGAATAGAATAGATGGACAATTTGTACTTTTATTTATTATTGGCGTGAAGGAATTGGCCATTTTCCTTTTTTCTCCTTTATGTTTTTTGTTGGTTCGAGTTTGAACACCCAAAGTAAAATTTCTAGATACACTCAAGCATCAGATCCGATGGATAGATGATGGTATCGCAAGGAAGACCATGTAACCTTGATGCTTCAAGATCCTATGTAGCAAAAGGAGATGTGGAGTCCCAATGGTGATGTGGAGCAGGAGTTGCGGGAGATATGCACCAGACAGTGTCATGGGCCTCGAGTTTTCCAGGTTCCAAGCAGCCCTGATATATATCCATGGTACCGGCGCATCTGAACCGGACATGAGCAGTGTGACACTACACTAGCGTACTGGTTTCAACGATCTTTGTTGGACACAAATGTGGTTCTACCGCATCCTTCAGAATGGGCACGCAGGAACCATGGTGAAAACAATCTAATCATGCCAAGATGAACATTAACTCACCAACACAGAAAAATATTGATTTCGTGGTTCCTCCTATTCTCATCTACGAATCCACATTCCTTATGTCACTCTAAGTCCCTTGAACAGTTTGCTCCAACCATTTGAATCTTAATATATTTTTCTTATGTGTCATGAGACGTTATATATAGAAGTCGAGTAGCGTGCTTCCATGTATTGTGTGAAGGGATGCTCGATCGAATATAAAAGGGTGCACTCCTTGGACAGGAGCAATAAATTATCTTATTCTACTTTTATTTTGCACGGGAGAGACCCCGAGAGGCCTAGAAGCTACATCTATAAAAACAATGGGAACATTTTTTACATTGAGGCCAAGTCCTGGTCTACTAATTCTAGCTATTTGTTCGGAATCGATTGATAGCCACAACCACTTATGTGTCAATGAAGCAGGTTATGAGTATGATCGTAGAGAGGTTTCTGTGAATGATGCCTTGGCCTCGGCTCGGTTCCGTGTTAATATATGACGAGTACGCCCAAGATTAAAGGGATTACAACCGGTAAAGAGAGAAAGAGCGAGATCGATCTGATCTTATCAGATCATATCTAAACTTGTTACAAGCTTTTGAACTAATTATATCTCTATCTCTCTATCTGGTACAACCGGGTACAACACGTACAAACGATCGCTTACACCCCTCTTCAATCACAGCCTTCTTGAGGTTGAGATTGTGCTTGAATTCTTCAAATTGCCGAGCTGGTGATGTCTTTGTGAAGCCATCTGCCACCTGATCACTAGAGGGAATAAACCTAATCTCTAGTTGTTTATTTGCTACTCTTTCTCTTACAAAATGGAAATCTATTTCTATGTGTTTGGTTCTAGCATGAAAAATAGGATTTGCAGAAAGATAAGTTGCTCCCATATTATCACACCACAAACAAGAGATTTCCTTTCTTTGGACTTCAAGTTATCCTAGAAGAGACTCTATCCAAATGATTTCAGCAGTAGCATTTGTTAGAGACTTGTATTCTACCTCTGTGCTTGACCTGGACACCGTTGCCTGTTTTCTAGCACTCCAAGAAATTAGGTTAGGACCAAAATATAATGCAAAACCTCCTGTTGACCTTCTGTCATCTACATAGCCTTCCCAATCAGCATCTAAGAAGGCACTTACTAGAGTAGAAGGTGATCTCTTGAAGATTAGACCAAGTTTTACTGTACCACTGACATATCTCAATATTCTCTTTACAGTTGTTCAATGTACAGTTGTAGGAGCATGAAGAAACTGACATACCTTGTTGGCAGAGAAAGCAATACCTGGTCATGTGAGTGTTAAGTACTGCAGTGCTCCAACAATACTCCTGTATCTTGTACTATCTTCTGGTCCTAGAGATTTTCCTTCAGTGACTGACAAATTTTCTGATGCTGACAGTGGTGTTGGAAATTCTTTGCACTTCTTCATTCCAACTCTGTTAAGTAAATCTAGAGCATATTTCTCTTGAGTTAATAACAACGTGCCTTGCTTAGGTTGTTTTACCTCAATTCCTAGGAAGAAGTGTAAATTACCAAGATCCTTTAGAGAAAGTGATGAACTGAGATCTTGCAGGAGTGAAGTTATGGCCTTGTTGGAAGAGCTAGTAACAATAATGTTATCAACATATACTAGCACATAAATAGTGATACCTGAATTATTATATATAAACAGAGATGTATCTGCCTTGGATGCCAGAAAACCAAGTCCTTGTAGCTTCGAGCTCAATTTAACGAACCATACCCTTGGTGCTTGTTTAAGCCCATACAGTGATTTGTCCAGTTTGCACACACGGGAAGGCACCTGTGGGTCATCATAAACAGGTGGTTGCTTTATGTATACCTCTTTTTCTAGAACGCCATGAAAAAACGCATTCTTCACATCTAATTGCCTCAAGCTCCAACCTTGTGAGACTGAAATATCTAGAACAAGTCTGATAGTAGCAGCTTTACCAACGGGACTAAAAGTATCATCATAATCTATATAATATATTTGTTTAAAGCCTTTTGGTACTAGTCTAGCTTTGTATCTAGAAATAGTTCCATCAGCTGTCCTTTTAATTCTATAAAACCATTTGCAATCTATAAGATTTCTGCCATGCTGATGTGGTACTAGATGCCATGTTTTATTTTGCATTAGTGCCTTATACTCATCATCCATAGCATTTTCCATTTTTCATCTTGTAAAGCCATTTGTAAGTTTACAGGCTGAGCTGTGCGGCCTCCCCGGCGGCGGAGGCGCCCCTGCTGCAGCAGGTGGCAGCTGTGGGCTCGTCCGCGCCTAGATGGGCTTGGGCAGGCCTGCAGTTTGGGGCCCTGTAGTAGGCAAGCGCGGTGGAGCCTGGTGGCGCTGGCTGCTGGGTACCGCGGCGGTGCCGGCGGCCGGCCAAGCGGTGGTGGGTTGGATCCCCTCCGTCCAGCCCCCGTTCTTCGGGTGATCGCGGTGGGACGGCGACAAGCACATCCTGCCCCGCCATCGACATCTTCGGCTCTCCTCTCGTCGGTGTTGGTTCCAAAAGACGGCTCCTTGCTGCACGTGCTTCGGGCGTTGGGTTCGATGGCAGGGCCGGGAGAAATCCTCGCATGATGCTGACGACGACGATGCCCGTGGGCGCCGTCACCTTCTTAGAGGCGTCGTCATGGCGCTGCTTGTGCCTCCCCACGCCGATCACCGGGGGAAACCTTGATTCGGTCTACGGATCGGGCGGCGGTGATGCATCTGTGTCGTTCCCTTGTTGGAGGCGCCGCTCAGGTGATTTGATGAGTCCTCGGTGCGCTAGCTAGAGTCTGGCCTTGGCTGCCGCCTAGAGCTTGGGCTTCCGGGGCGCTATGTACGCCGTTGTTGGTTCTCCCTTGTCCACGCCTCCTCCAATCGGGCTCGGTCCCACCGTTTCGCTCGCCAACTTGGGTGCTATGGGCGAACGGTGCGTTGGTTTGTGTCTTCCTTGAGTTGGATCGGTCTTGTGTGGTTCCTTCCTTCGGTTGTGACGCGGCCTAGAAGCTCGGTGTGTCATCCCCTTGCCATGCTTGGTTGGAGGTGGCTCAAGGAGAGTATTTGTCGTGTGGTTGGTGTAGTTTTGTTGTTTCCGTGTGGCGTTGTGTTTGTATCTTGTAGCCTTTTGGCGTGGTTTCAGCCATCTTGGTCTCTTCTTCTATGAAACCGATACACCTCCCAGGGTGTATCCTTGAAAAAAGTTTGCAGGCTCACTACTTGCACAAGATAATCCGTATCGAATTGACCATCAGTGTATGTTTTTGGTTTCGAATTACCAGCTTTGGACCGTGTCATACGAATAGTTCGTGCAAGTTGAGCCTCAGGCCGCAGGGTGATGTCTACACACGCTTCTATTCTTGTAGACAGTGTTGGGCCTCCAAGTGCAGAGGTTTGTAGAACAGCAACAAGTTTCCCTTAAGTGGATCACCTAAGGTTTATCGAACTCAGGGAGGAAGTGGTCAAAGGTATCCCTCTCAGATAACCCTGCAATCAAGATACAAGAAGTCTCTTGTGTCCCTAACACACCCACTACACTTGTTAGGTGTATAAGTGCACTAGTTCAGCGAAGAGATAGTGAAATACAAGTGATATGGATGATCATAAGACAACGGTGCTAGAAAAGAGCTTGACGGGAGGAAGATACTAAAGGCAATCTGAAATAAAGATGGAAGCAAGCAAACATGTAACATATCTAGTTGTAAACGGTGTTTCGATGCTTAGAAACAAGTCCTAGGGATCATACTTTCACTAGTGGCCACTCTCATATAAATATCTTCTCTTCATGATACTACTCTGAACTACTCTCCGGTTGGACAACTCTAATCCACGGTAGGGCTACAACAGCACACCTCAAAGTTTGCTTTCCCCATCTGGATTACCCCACACTGTCACCTTGACCGCTAGATGGTTCCAACAAACACCACAATTTCATAGAGACAACCAACTTAAAATATAACTCATGATAAGTATTTATATAATCTTTAGCCTAAGTGCCACACGGTGTGCACACTGTCACCTTCACACACGTGGGTATAGCCGAAGATTAATTAAAGCACTTGAGTAGCAGAGTAGATCTACTTGATTACAAAGCTCATGACCACAATAAAGATCATGCGTAGAGAGAGATAAACACATAGCTACCCGTAGAGCCGTTAGCCTCGAGGAAGAACTACTCCCTCCTCATCATGGGAGTTAGCAATGGCGATGGAGATGGCGGTGGAGTCGATGGAGATGGCTCCGGGGACAATTCCCTGTCCCGGCAGGGTGCTGGAACAGAGACTTCTGACCCCAAATCTCCCCTTCGGTGGCGGCGGCGTTGTGGAACTTTTTGTGGAGATCTGGTCTGTGTACGGTTTACGTCTCGGGAAGACGTATATGTAGGCGAAAGGGCAAGGTCGGTGGTGGGCCAGGGGGACCACACCATGTGGCTGCATGGCCAAGGGGGGCCCGCGCCACCGTATGGTGTGGCCACCCTAGTGCCCTCCTCTGTCTCTCCTTCGGGCTCCGTGTCGTGTCGGGTAAAATATTGACTTTGGCTTTTGTCCCGTCCAATTCCGAGACTATTGCTTTACTAGCTTTTCTTAAACCAAAAACAACAAAAAACAGGCAACTGACACTATGGCATCTTGTTAATAGGTTAGTTCCAGAAAATGTATAAAATACCTCAAAGTGTAGAAAAAACATAAGACAAATGATATAAAACAAGCATGAAGCATAAAAAATTATAGATACGTTTACGATGTATCAAGCATCTCCAAGCTTAACTCCTGCTCGTCCTCGAGTAGGTAAGTGATAAAAAGAATAATTTTTAAGGTGACATGCACCATCAACTATTATAAATCATTGATAGCTGGGATCAAAGTATTCTAAACATGAGCATGAAAGATGTAGCTCTAACAATAAGACATAGTAACTATGTTATAACATGAAAAGGTACAAAGAAAAGTTCATGAATAACAATGCATTGAAAGACGTTTGTTTGTTTCTCATATAGAAAACATAGCATAGTGGCATTCAGCTTGTCCCTCATGGAGTAGCAAAATATAAATGCATAGGACACCTTCAAAGTTCATAAGGATGACTAGATACAAATAGTTCAAGAACAAGCAATATCAACATTATGAATCAATCAATAAGTTTTGGGACAATGCACATAGAACTAAGAATGACAACTATGCTCTCTTAATTGGTGCATAAAGATAGAAGGTGGAGACTCAACATAAAAGTAAGAAGAAAGTCCCTTCATAAAGGGAAGCAAGGATTTCAAGTTTCATAAAGATCTTCCAAAAATTATGTTACTTATTAGCTTTCAGCTCTCATCGCCCCTATCATAAGCATATTGAAGTTATTAAGGTTAAAGTGAAACAAATATGGAGTATATACTTGACAAATCATAAGTTGGCAATCTCATGTCCCTTGAGTACAAGGGTCGTTCCTCATGCTACTCAACTTTAGTCACAAGCAAGTTCTTGTCATTGTAAGTATATGTGTATCATAGAGGACCACCAATGGGGTACCCCTTGACCCATGACACAGGAGCTATCCCATATCAAAATGACAAGGAAACAGACAATGAGCATCTCAACGATCTTTTTATTTGCTATTTGCATAAGTTTTTATTGAGGATGCTTCACAGATTGCTCATTATGGTTATGCTGCAAGTTTACACCATGATTAGGCATGGCTTAGGCTAGCCGCTCATGCGTTTCTCTAACACATATACATAACTCCATAGACTTATAAGCTCCCCGTTTATTTCACACCGCCAACATCCGCAAACAAAAGATCATGATATCAACTGGGTAATATGTACATGTGTTGAAAGCGTTCCCCGTGGCAGCACGGTTCTGCTAATTCCCAACTTATAAGTGCAAGCATATAACAACATAGATGACACAATGGTTCAAGCTTATTAGGTGCAAAAATTAAAGTGTGCCATCAAGTTTGTGAGAGCTTTAATCACTAATTTTCTCATAATAAGTTTAATTTGGAAGATAGATAAAACAAGAATATACTTGGATTGGTGTAACACACCATGCATAGGAATTTATAGTGGACTCTTTGTAATAACTTGGTTTCCTGGGAGTTAGATGCATGAGTAGAGCTTACACAATACAAGTGGAGTCTAGAAAAAGACTGGGAGCGACCAACTAAGAGAGCAATAATGGCCATAATCATGAAAAGTGACAAAAAATTATTAATCAAAGCATAAAGTGGTATCACAAGTCAAAAACTAAATGATCATAGAGGCTAAGGTGACTGGTTCATAGTCATAACATGGTGTGAGCATGTGCCAAGTCAACCCAAACAAAACATCAAAGGAGAATACCACAATATTATGCTTTTGTATGCTAAAACAACACATGATTCTTGCAAGGCACATTAAGCAATCTCAGTTGTTTTGAAAAAGTCATGCTACAGAAATAATCACTAAGCATAAGGTAAAAACAACATCTAGCATGACATGATAAAGTCTAAGCCACAGTCAAAATAAGCTCCCTTTTGTACCACTTAAGCATGAAAATTTCTACTTTTTTCCAACACCAATCAACTTATTTGAAACAACTCACAAAGATAATAATCAATAAAGATCAGTGAGCTTGTCTCACAAATCCACAAAGAATAAATAAAAAGTTCTAAGCAAAAGGCATAAGAAAACTAAGTCTAAACACAGTGCTAGCAAAGGAGAACACTCACAAAACAATAAGAGTGAAAACTAGAGTGTTCTAGGCAATGAAAATGGAGCGTGTCTCTCTCCAAAAGAAGTATGCTGTAATCTAACCAACTTATTGCAAAAAAAAGCAAAAGAAAACTAAAAACTAAAACAAATATGCTCCAAGAACAACACCATAGTGCATGAAGCAATAAAAATAAAGTGTCTAGAAAGAAGACCTGAGATTTTTATTGATGAAGAAGGGGATGCCTTGGGCATCCCCAAGCTTTGACGCTTGTACCTCTTGAATATTTCTTGGGGTGACACGGGTGGCATACCCAAGCTTGAGATCTTGTCCATTCTTCATCTCATCACATCGTTATTTCCCTAGACTTGAAAATTTCCTTCATATAAAACTTCACACAATTCTTTATTAGCAACATTAGTGTATTCAAGATAATAAGTCTTTGGGTTCAGTTTCAACTCAAGTAAAACTTCTATTAAAGCATAATCTACTATAGCAATTCCTTTTAAAAGTTCAATTTATCAAAGAGAACTTAAAAAGAAACCGATAAGAGACAAATGCAAATAATGGCAGAAATCTATCAAAATAGATCAGCAGGTAAAAACCGATTTGTCGAAGAGTTATATTGCTCAAATCGAAAAGTGTTGAACTAACAAAAGTTAGATAACAACCCGGGGAATATACTCAGAAAATTACAGCTCAATCCGACATACAGATATTTTTTATGAATTTTTACAGTGAAACACAAAAATCTGTTTTGGGACAGCAACTTCCCCAAATCTTACTTCTCTCTCATTAGAGGTTATTCTTGGCACAAAAACCACACAAAAAGGATAAGGAGAGGAGATTTTATTACAGAAGTAATAACTTCCAAGACTTAACAAAAGATAAACCTAACTTAATTTGGGCTATCTCCCAATAAGTACTTTTCTTTAACGCCTTTAAGTTAGGCATGATAGTTTGAGAAGATGCTCACATAAGAAATATGAATTGAAGTAAAAGAGAGCATCAAAGAAGCAAATTCAAAACACATTTAAGTCTAACCCACTTCCTATGAAAAATAATCTTGTAAAGAAACAAGTCATGAAAGCACAAAGCAACAAGCATAGGAAAGCAAAACAAGTGCAACTTCAAAATTTTCAACATAAAGAGGGGAAACTTAATATTATTGAGATGCATGAAACCATTTTCCCTCTCTCATAATAACTTTCATTAGCATCATGAATAAAATTAACAATATAACTATCACATAAAACATTCTTATCATGAGCCACATGCATATAATAATTATTACTCTCCACATAAGGATAGTCATTCTTATTAATTGTAGTGGGAGCAAATTCAACAAAATAGCTATCATTATTATTCTCATCACCATAGTCATCAAATATAGGAGGCATATTGTAATCATAATTAATTTTCTCCTCAATAACAGGTGGACTAAAAAATATCATATTCATCACCATAATCATCAAATATAGGAGGCATATTGTAATCATACTTAATTTTCTCCTCTATAGTAGGTGGACTGAAAATATCATATTCATCATTGTAATCATCATATATTGAAGGTATAGTATCATCATAGCAAACTTTTTCCTCTAAAGCTGGGGAACTAAAAATATCATTTTCATAAAAACTAGCTTCCCCAAGCTTAGACGTTTCCATAGCATTATCAATAATTGTGTTCAAAGAATTCATACTAATATCATTATTATTAGCATGCAAATAAAGTTCCATAGGTTTTTTAATTTTCTCTTCAAACACTTCATGTCCTAACTCAAGATAAATACTATAAAGCTCTCTAATTTTGTTGTTTCCCATTAAGCCTAACTAGTGAAAATAAAAACAAGAAATAAAAAGATAAGATTCTAGAATCAAAAGGAAATAACTTCGAGCACTCACACACCAGCAACAGTACTAGAAGGTAGCTTAGTAAGCAGAGGATGTGAGTACCTTTTACCTTACCTCCCCGACAACGACGCCAGATAGAAGCTTGATGTCTACGCACACTTCTATTCTTGTAGACAGTGTTGGGCCTCCAAGTACAGAGGTTTGTAGAACAGCAACAAGTTTCCCTTAAGTGTATCCCCATGTTTTATCGAACTCAGGGAGGAAGTGGTCAAAGTTATCCCTCTCAACCAACCCTGCAATCAAGATACAGGAAGTCTCTTGTGTTCCCAACACACTCAATACACTTGTCAGGTGTATAGGTGCACTAGTTCGGCGAAGAGATAGTGAAATACAAGTGATATGGATGATTATAAGACAACGGTGCCAGAAAAGAGCTTGACGGGAGGAAGATACTAAAGGCAATCTGAAAATAAAGATGACAACAAGCAAACATGTAACATATCTAGTTGCAAATGGTGTTTCAATGCTTAGAAACAAGGCCTAGGGATCATACTTTCACTAGTGGACACTCTCATATAAATATCATGTCTTCATGATACTACTTTGAACTACTCTCCGGCTGGACAACTATAATCCACGGTAGGGCTATAATAGCACACCTCAAAGTTGGCTTTCCCCATCTAGATAACCCCATATTGTCACCTTGAGCGCTAGATGGTTCCAACAAACACCACAATTTCATAGATACAACCAACTCAAAATATAACTCATGATAAATATTTATGTAATCTTTAGCCTAAGTGCCACACAGTGTGCACACTGTCACCTTCACACACGTGGGGGATAGCCGGATATTAAATAAAGCACTTGAGTAGGAGAGTAGATCTACTTTATTACAAAGCTCATGACCACAATAAGATCAGGCATATAGTGGGATGAACACATAGCTACTGGTAGATCCCTTAGTCTCGAGGAAGAATTACTCCCTCCTCATTATGGGAGTCAGCAACAGCGATGGAGATGGCGGTGGAGTCGATGGAGATGGCTCTGGGGGCAATTCCTCGTCCCGGCAGGGTGCCGGAACACAGACTTCTGTCCCCCGAATCTCTCCTTCGATGGCAGCGGCACTGCGGAACTTTTTGTGAAGATCTGATCCGCGTTCGGTTTACGTCTCGGGGAGACGTATATGTAGGCGAAAGGGCAAGGTCGGTGGAGGGCCAGGGGGCCCACACCATGTGGCCGCACGGCCAAGGGGGGCCCACGCCACCGTACGGTGTGGCCGCCCTGGTGCCCTCCTCTGTCTCTCCTTCGGGCTTCGTGTCGTGTCGGGTAAAATATTGATTTTGGCTTTCGTCCTGTCCAATTCCGAGAATATTGCTTTACTAGCTTTGCTAAAACCAAAAACAGCAGAAAACAGGCAACTGGCACTAAGGCATCTTGTTAATAGGTTAGTTCCAGAAAATGTATAAAAATACCTCAAAGTGTAGACAAAATATAATACAAATGATATAAAACAAGCATGGGGCATCAAATATTATAGATACGTTTACGACGTATCACAGGGGTGCAGAAGATCCTGGTATTCTCATCCGGCGCGTCGAAGCGGGCTCCGATCCCGAGGTGGATATCGGCGCAAATATTCCCGCGCGCTCCCGCGTTGGCGACGTTGTCCACGTGTCGCTGGACCCGCACGTTCCATGACTCGAGGAGGCGTAAGGCGGCGTTTCGCCTCGTGTCTCGCTGGCGCTTGAGCCGGAGGAGGTCGTGACAGGCCCGGTGATAGCGATGTTGCGTCCGGAGTGCTGCGCGTACGCAGACCACGAGTGGTCGATGTCGCGGACCCCGCGGGCCCATATGACACACGCCTGGGTGATTGGAGCGCTCGAGACGGATCTTCTGCAGATCCCAAAGCCGATGCGCTGTCGTACGAGGTTCGCCCGACCCGAGGCGGATTTTCCTCGGAGTCCTCGTCGGTCGTGTCGCCTTGCAGATTTCCGTGACTTGCTCCGTTCTCGCTAGTTTCTGCACTGATTGACTCCAAATTTTCTCATGCATGCTGCTGTACCTGTGGAGCACTTGGGACACTAGGAATTACAGAGTCATTAGATGTTAGCTCAGTGCAATGTTTTTCTCCCTCATGAGATAACAATGATGGATTTTGGAGAGACTCGGGAAGGAGAAGAATTTCACGGCGAAGAAGAGATCCAACATTTGGATGTAAATGGGCAAAGGGAAACATAGTTTCATCAAAAACTACATCACGTGAAATATAGACCCTACCAGACGTGACATCAAGGCATTTAACACCCTTGTGCATGTTGCTATACCCAAGGAATATACATTGTTTGGAGCGAAGGGCAAGTTTTCCCTTGTTGTATGGTCTAATATTGGGCCAACAGGCACAACCAAAGGTGCGAAGAGATTCATAGTCTTGGTGTTTTTTGAAGGATTCTTTCCATGGGAGTTTCATGATTAGTACTTTTGAAGGGCAACATGTTAATGAGATGTGTAGCTGTCAAGAAGGCTTTATCCCAAAATTTTAATGGCATGGATGCATTAGCAAGAAGAGCAAGTCCTACTTCCACAATATGACGATGCTTGCGTTCAGCTAATCCATTTTGCTGATTAGCATGTGGACAAGAGACATGATGCTCGATGCCGATTTTTTGAAAGAATGAATTTAATTTCTCATATTCACCATCCCAATCAGATTGCAAAGAAATGATTTTTCTATCAAATTGGCGTTCAACAAATTGCTGGAAATTATGAAAGACTTAAAACACATCGGATTTATTTTTGAGAATATAGATCCAAACAAACTTGCTAAAATCATCGATGAAGCTTACATAATATGTGTATCTACCTACTGAGCTAGGCGCAGGACCCCAAACATCTGAGAATACAAGTTGAAGGGGAATAGTAGATACACTAGTGGATCTCATATAGGGTAATTGATGAATTTTTGCACGTTGGCAAGAATCACAAACAGACTCAACACTAGATTTATTTGAACATGGTTAATCATTTTTGCTAAGAATTTGTTGAACAACTCGAAAATAGGGATGGACTAAGCGACTATGCCACCATGAAGCCGAAGTCTTGGTGACGCTAAAAACTTGTTTATTCTTGGTTGACGACGAGGAGATCAAGGGGTAGAGACCTTGTATGCATCTACCCTCAAGGAGAACTTTCTTCGTTGCCTGATCCTTGACATAAAAACACCATGGGTGAAATTCAAGAAAGAAATTATTGTCAAGGGTAAAGCGATGAATTGAAACAAGATTTTTAGTGGCATTTGGAACATGTAGAACATTTTTTAGATGACGTTGTCGAGAGGGGGTATCTACAATTGCATGACCAACATGACTAATGCTAATACCTTGTCCATTGGCCGTGTGGATTTGCTCATGGCCGTGGTACTTCTCCTTCATGGTGAGCTTGTTGAGCTCACCTATGATGTGGCCGGTGGCACCGGTGTCTCCATACCAATTGGTGTCCACTCCATAGGACACCGCATGGGCGCCCATTTCCTCCTCCTCTTCTTCATCGTCCGAGTAGCGATGCCAGCATTGCCAGGCTTCATGCCCGGGCTTTCCGCAGATTTGGAAAGTGGTGTAGTCGGGGTCCTTGCCGCCCTTTCCACGTCCTCCTCCGCGGCGTGCGTTGCTGCTGATGCGTAGCTGATGCCATCCATTGCCATGGCCGTTGCCCCGGCCGCCTCCGCGTCGTCCACCACCACGTAGCAGCGCCCACGTGGACCACCATGACCACAGGAGGCAGCGTTGACGGAGGAGCTGCCGCCTCCCACGTCCATGAGAATCTCCATGTGGTGATCATATGCCATGACGTGGGCATATAGGTCGTGGGTGGAGAGATCCTTACCGCCGTTGACACCGATGGCGGCGTAGAGGGGATTGTACTAATCGTTGAGGCCGGTGAGGAGATACTCGAGGAGCTCTCCATCCTCGATGGGCCGTCCTGCTGTGGCCAGCTCGTCGGTGATCCCCTTCATCTTGGCGAAGTAGGCAGGCTTGGTCATGCCCTCCTTCCTGGTTTTGGCGAGGGCGACGCGAAGGTTGGAGATCCACGTCTTGTTCTGGGCGGCGAACATCGTCTTGATAGCCAGCCACACCTCCGTGGCCGAGTTGAGGCCGATCATGGACACCAAGATCTCTTTGGAGATGGTGTTGAGGAGGTAGGACATCACGTGTTGATCCGTGCACAACCATGCATAAAAGGCGGGGTTGGGATCCTTGGCTTGGCCCTTGTCGCCGCCTTGGTCGACGATGATCTCCTCCGCTGGCTTCTTCTTGTCGTCGAGCTAGTCCATCAGCTTGGCGCCACGAAGTGGAGGAAGGACTTGCGACAACCACAACAGGTAGTTGTCGCGGGTGAGCTTCTCACTGACACCCTTTCCGGCAAGAGGTTTGGAGTTGGCTATCGCTGGGGAGGAGGAAGATGCGAGGCACATAGATGTGTTTAGGAAGATTTGGTTGGCTCTGATACCATATGATCGTAGAGAGGTTTCTGTGAACGATGATTTGGCCTCGGCTCGGTTCCGTGTTAATATATGGCGAGTACATCCGAGATTACAAGAAGGGATTACAACTGGTAAAAGGAGAAAGAGGGAGATTGATCTGATCTTATCAGATCGTATCTAAACTTGTTACAAGATTTTGAACTAATTCTATCTCTATCTCTCTATCTGGTACAACCGGGGACAACACATACAAACGATCGCTAACAGTGAGGGGGTCACAGTGACCAGGCCCGAGCGACTATTTGTCGAAAACACAGGTCTTTGCAAAGTCATAAACAGCCAACGAAATAGCGTCTCGTCATGATGTTGGGTGTTTGCTAGTAGATTGTTTATCTACTAAACAAACTGAGCTAGGAAATTCTTATTGGTTAGAAATGCACTAAGTAACTTTTAAGGGAATTTCCTTTCTATCCAAAAGTAAGAAGAAGCTCAACCATGTACTATTCGAGACTCAAACAATCTTCGAAAGAATTTTGTAAGATTCTTAGATGTGGTTATACATGTAGCACCAATAACATTAATCAAAATATATAATATTAATATTTCAGCTCTATTAATAGGAAACATAGAAGGAAAGCATGTCAACATTCTTGTTTATGCGAGGATGAGCATTAAATTGGTAAATTGATCCTGACAAGCTTTGACATTACAATTATTGTGTTATCCCACCTAGGAGCGAGTTGTCCCTTTCCACCTTTTGAGTTTCTGGATAAGATTTATATGTGTGAATGTTATGAAGTTTAGTAATGTGAACATAAACTATTTCAACAAAAAACGGATCACACCCGCATCATGTGTTGGAATTTTGGCCTAAATAGTCTAGCCCATTTTCTATTTCAATAATTCCTGAAAATCCTAAAGGCCCATGTGGCCCATTCATGCAAGGCAAGATTGCTAGTTGAGTGGAAGTTGGACCAGCTTATAAGGTGAGCTCTCCTACCACTTGGTAAAAGGATGAGAAGGAGAAGGAGAGAGTTCCACACACGCGCTCCTCCTCCTCCTCGCTCGCCTCGCCACGCCTCGCCTCGCCTCGTCACGACGCGCGCCGCGGGTTGCGCCTCCAGTTCCAGAGCACTACGCTACCTAGATCTTCCCCATCCCGTCTTGCGGCGTGCACCGTGAGCCGGGACAGTAGGCCTCCGAGACCCCGCTGCTTCGAGTCCTGTACGGGAGAAGGGCGATAAGGTTTTTGGGGAGCGCTATCAGCGCGACTACTGGCTTCGTCACGGACTTCCTCACAGATAACGACTACGGCGACGTCTTCCCCAACGAGGACTTCTTTCCCGACATCAGCACCCTCTTCCTCGACGACATGGCCAACGACGGTTCCAACGCCGGCGGTTCCTCTTCTGCAACTACCATGTATATCGTCTGTCTCAATCTTGTTCTGATCATATCCAAAGTTTTATGCCTTGCAGTTTGTTTGGTTATATGCCTTAATATGTATTCGCTATTTCACATGATTAGTATATTGCCTATTATTCTAATCATGTTTTATCTTGCGTTTATTATAGATAATTCGCTTGGTAAATTGCTCTATTATTCAACAATCCAAAAACCTTATTCCAGGCAATTTGCCCCAAGTGGCTTTGTTGCTTCTATGAAGCCACCTGTGTTCGAAGGTGTGAATTACAAACGATGGCGTGCGAGAGCAGTGCTCTGGTTTCAGACCATGAGCTGCTATAACGCCATCTATGGCGCACCTGAGGGAGAACTTAATCCCGTTCAAGAAGAGGCGTTCCAAAAACTTGATACCACTTTCAAGGCTGCCTTGATCAGCATCCTTGGCGACAATATTGTCGATTCATATCTGTCATTTAGCAATGGCAAGGATATGTGGGATGCGCTCGAGAGAAAATTTGGAGTCTCCGATGCTAGCAGTGAACTGTATGTCATGGAACAATTCTATGACTATAAGATGGTTGATGACCGCTCCATTGTGGAGCAGGCTCATGAGATACAGTCACTTGCCAGGGAGCTTGATCACTTCACTTGTGTGTTACCGGACAAGTTTGTTGCCGGAGGCATTATTGCCAAACTTCCTCAGTCATGGAGGAAATTTTGCTACTTCTCTAAAGCACAAGAGACAAGAGTTCTCCGTGACAGATCTCATTGGGACTCTTGATGTGGAAGAGAAGGCGAGAGCAAAAGACACATGTGCTCGAGGTACCGAGGGAGGTTCTAATGCCAATCTGGTACAGAAAAGGAACTTCCAGCCTCACAAGTTCAAGAACAAAGGCAAGTTTGACGACAAAGGAAAGTTTGATGGAAAGAATAAGGCCTCACAGTCCACCAGCTTCAAGAAGAAGACTGATAAGAGGAAAGGTGCTTGTCATGTGTGCGGTGATCCTAATCATTGGGCTCCTGCTTGTCCCAACCGCTTTGGCAAGTGCCAGCATGGGAAGGACAGCAAGACTGCTAATGTTGTCATGGGAGACGTTGAGATGAAAGATGTTGGGTATGGTATATTACCTATTGTTCTTTCATTATGTCATTCTCCTAATTGGTGGATTGACACGGGCGCTAATGTACATGTCTGTTCTGATATTTCCATGTTTTCTTCATATCAGGTCAGAGGGACTCAAACCATGCTGATGGGGAACGGCTCGCATGCTTCTGTTCATGGTGTTGGTACGGTCGATCTGAAGTTCACTTTAGAAAATACCGTGCGCCTGAAGAACGTGCATCATGTGCCCTCAATAAATAAAAATCTTGTTAGCGGATCTCTTCTGTGTCGAGATGGCTACAAGATTGTATTCGAGTCCAATAAATTTGTAATTTCGAAGTATGCAACTTTTGTTGGTAAAGGCTATGAGTGCGGAGGCTTGTTCCGCTTATCTCTGTCAGACATTTGTAATAAAGTTGTTAATCATATTTACACGAATTTTGAATCAAATGTCTGGCACTCTCGTCTTTTTCATATTAATTTTGGTTGTATGACGCGGCTAGCCAAAATGAATTTAATCCCTGATTTCTCAACTGTTAAGGGATCTAAGTGCCAAGTCTGTGTGCAAGTTAAACAACCTCGCAAGTCACATACGACTGCAGAAATGAGAAATTTAACACCACTAGAGCTCATATATTCTGATCTTTGTGAGATGAATGGTGTGTTAACAATAGGTGAAAAGAAATATTTCATGACTTTGATCGATGACTCTACGAGATATTGTCATGTGTATCTTCTGAAATCAAAAGATGAGGCTCTGAGTTTCTTCAAAATCTATAAAGCCGAGGCAGAAAATCAACTTGATCGAAAGATTAAGAGGCTTAGGTCTGATCGTGGTGGAGAGTATTTTTCCAACGAGTTTGATTCCTTTTGTGCGGAACATGGCATAATTCATGAGAGGACGCCTCCCTACTCACCCCAGTAAAATGGAGTAGCCGAAAGAAAGAACCGTACTCTAACAGATTTGGTTAACGCCATGTTAGACACATCGGGTCTTTGTAAGGAATGGTGGGGGGAGACACTATTGACCGCGTGTCATGTCCTAAACCGAGTTCCCACAAAGAACAAAGAAATTACTCCATTCAAAGAATGGGAGAAGAAAATATTAAAACTCTCTAACTTACGTACTTGGGGTTGTTTGGCAAAGGTTAATGTACCAATCCCCAAGAAGCGCAAGCTTGGACCAAAAAACATTGATTGTGTTTTTCTCGGCTATGCTTTTCATAGCATTGGTTATAGATTCTTGATAGTAAAATCTGAAGTGCCTGACATTCATGTCGGTACAATCATGGAGTCGACTGATGCGACTTTCTTTGAGGATATCTTTCCAATGAAGGATAAACCTAACTCATCAAATCCGGAGATACCTAGTTCATCTAATCAGGAATTTTCTATATTCTCTGAACCTACCATTCTTATTGAACACTCTGAAAGTTCTAAGGAGGATGATAATGAAATTCCTAAAAGGAGAAAGAGACAAAGGACTGCAAAGTCTTTTGGTGATGATTTCATTATGTACTTTGTGGATGACACTCCCACTTTCATTTCAGAAGCTTATGCATCTCCTAATGCTGACTACTGGAAGGAAGCTGTTCATAGTGAGATGAATTCCATCTTAGCTAATGAAACATGGGAGATCACTGATCGTCCTTATGGGTGCAAACCTGTAGGATGTAAGTGGGTGTTTAAGAAGAAACTAAGGCCTGATGGTACTATTGAGAAGTACAAGGCAAGGCTTGTGGCCAAGGGTTATACCCAAAAGGAAGGTGAAGACTTCTTTGACACTTACTCACCTGTAGCAAGGTTGACCACCATTCGAGTACTACTTTCTCTGGCTGCCTCACACGGTCTTCTCGTTCATCAAATGGACGTTAAGACAGCTTTCCTAAATGGAGAGTTGGATGAGGAAATTTATATCGATCAACCAGATGGTTTTGTAGTAAATGGTTAAGAAATAAAAGTGTGCAAGCTACTGAAGTCTTTGTATGGTCTTAAACAAGCACCTAAGCAGTGTCACGAAAATTTTGATAAAACCTTAACTGCCGCAGGCTTTGTTGTAAATGAAGCTGACAAGTGTGTATACTATCGCCATGGTGGGGGTGAGGGAGTCATCCTTTGTTTGTATGTTGATGACATACTGATTTTCGGAACCAACCTTAATGCAATTAAGGAGGTCAAAGATTTCTTATCTCGTTCCTTTGAGATGAAGGATCTGGGAGTAGCTGATGTCATCCTGAACATCAAGCTATTGAGAGATGATGATGGTGGGATTACACTGCTTCAGTACCACTATGTGGAAAAGATCTTGAGTCGTTTCGGGTATAGCGACGTAAATTTTTCTCCTACACTGTATGATCCTAGTGTGTTGCTTCGAAAGAATCGAGGAAATGCTAGAGACCAACTAAGATACTCTCAAATCATTGGCTCGCTTATGTATTTAGCTAGTGCCACGAGGCCTGACATTGACTTTGCTGTAAGCAAATTCAGTCGATTTGTTTCAAATCCAGGAGATGATCACTGGCATGCTCTTGAGAGAGTTATGTGATATCTAAAAGGCACTGCGAGCTATGGCATACACTATACTGGGTATCCGAGGGTACTAGAGGGTTATAGTGATTCAAATTGGATATCTGATGCTGACGAGATAAAGGCCACAAGTGGATATGTTTTCACACTTGGTGGTGGCGCTGTTTCTTGGAAGTCTTGCAAGCAGACCATCTTAACGAGGTCAACTATGGAAGCAGAACTCACAGCACTAGACACGGCCACTGTTGAAGCAGAGTGGCTTCGTGAACTCTTGATGGACTTACCTGTGGTTGAAAAACCTATACCCGCAATTCCAATGAACCGTGATAATCAAACTGTGATTATTAAGGTGAACAGTTCTAAGGATAATATGAAGTCCTCAAGACATGTGAAGAGGAGACTAAAATCTGTTAGGAAAATGAGAAACTCCGGAGTTATTGCATTGGATTATATCCAAACATCTAAGAACCTGGCAGATCCCTTCACAAAGGGACTATCACGCAATGTGATAGAAAATGCATCGAAGGAGATGGGTATGAGACCCACACTATGAGTTTTCCATAGTGGTAAACCACTCTATGTGATCGGAGATCCCTTGAATTAGAATTGGGAGACAAGCTGTTGGTTAGCTGAGAGAAAAGTATCCCTACTTTAATAAACACCACTCCATAAAGATGCAGTACTTTCCTATTCTGCATGGCATGTTGATTTATTATCTTAATGTGTTCTAAGTGGCTTATCCTAAGCAAAGATGTTATCCTGCATAACATCTTTTGAAGAACACACCTATATGAGTCTGACTGTTAAAACGTCGCAGTCTATGAGAGTTGGGTGCTCTCTAATAAACTCATGAAAGACCATGGAGTATGACGCATAAGCTCCACCCGCGGGGAAGTCCCACGGTAGCCCAGTATCGTTCAAGGCTTCGTGTGAAGCTAGGTTGCAGCAAACTTGTAGTTCAAGGCATAGTCCACTGTACAAGTCGCAACCTAGTGTAGCATAGAATTCTAGGTGGAAGTTCAACTTAACAATCTCCACTACAGTACCGGTATATAAATAGTGTTTTGGAACCAAAGGCAAATTACATGTGCCTCTGGGATCTGGTGGGGGATTGTTGGAATTTTGGCCCAAATAGTCTAGCCCATTTTCCATTTCAATAATTCCTGAAAATCCTAGAGGCCTATGTGGCCCATTCATGCAAGGTAAGAGCTGGGACAAATGTTTAGTCCCACATTGCTAGTTGAGTGGAAGTTGGACCAGCTTATAAGGTGAGCTCTCCTACCACTTGGTAAAAGGATGAGAAGGAGAAGGAGAGAGTTCCACACGCGCGCTCCTCCTCCTCCTCGCTCGCCTCGCCATGCCTCGCCTCGCCTCGCCTCGTCACGACGCGCGCGCTGCGGGAATCTCGCTGAGCCGAGCTTTATTTTGCCACGCATGAATGGTATATGAACAGATGTACAGAAGCTGAAACGTTGTCCGGTGGGCTGCCGCCTGGTCGCTTCATCTTCCGTCCATTCGTTTCATCTTCTGCGCAGTCTGTCTACCTTCCCCTCTGTGCCTATAAGAGAGAGAGGTCGCGCCTCCTCTTAGTTACACTGCCACACATCCTTTGCGCCTCCAGTTCCAGAGCACTACGCTACCTAGATCTTCCCCATCCCGTCTTGCGGCGTGCACCGCGAGCCGGGACAGTAGGCCCCCGAGACCCCGCTGCTTCGAGTCCTGTACGGGAGAAGGGCGATAAGGTTTTTGGGGAGCGCTATCAGCGCGACTACTGGCTTCGTCACGGACTTCCTCACAGATAACGACTGCGGCGACGTCTTCGCCGACGAGGACTTCTTCCCCGACATCAGCACCCTCTTTCTCGACGACATAGCCAACGACGGTTCCAACGCCGACGGTTCCTCTTCCGCAACTACCGTGTATATCTTCTGTCTCAATCTTGTTCTGATCATATCCAAAGTTTTATGCCTTGCAGTTTGTTTGGTTATATGCCTTAATATGTATTCGCTATTTCACATGATTAGTATATTGCCTATTATTTTAATCATGTTTTATCTAGCGTTTATTATAGATAATTTGCTTGATAAATTGCTCTATTATTCAACATCATGGACACGGGCGGCTCCTAAGGCAATGCCAGCACGCCATACTACACTCTCATGGCTACCGAGCCCTTATTAGGTGACAACCAGATAGCCGAGGGACGGCCGTCATGTAAGACCATGCTATGTTGATTGTTGCAGATCCTGCATACTAAGGGGCCGTTTCGTTTGGTGGCCATCCAAAGGATGGTAAGGGACAACCACTTTTTGGGTCGTTGCCCCCTGTTTGGTTTAGAGGTTGAGCTGGATATAGATAGCAAGAGTTCGGGAATATTTCACGAAAAAAATGGTTAGGCACATCCAACAAAATCGGGCGGACGAGGCCAACCATTTTTTTTCTCTCACGCTAGCCTCAGTTCTCATCCCCTCCTTGTGCGGCAGCGGCGGTGGCCAGAGCTAGAGAAGCGGAGTAGACAACCTTACCCTTCCATGTGTAGCCATTTAATCACCAGCTCCAAGTCCAGAAGTATGTTGATTCATCATACAGCTAGTGGTCGTGCAACTATATACACCATACACGAGAGCCCGCTTTACTGATATTTAGAGATAACCCAGCTATGGAACTTGCGGCTACCAATTACAACTGGCACGGAGAACCACTATAAGTAAGTCTAGCTGGATCAAATCTTCCCCCGATCCATATTAATTGACTTTGATTTGTTAAAATTTAAATGAACCTATATACTAAATAGTATCTAGATTTATTTAAATCTAGACAAATGTGAGTCAATTAATATGGGCCAGAGGGAGTACGTAGATTTCACCCAGAATTCTCCACTCTCATGTAAATTCCACCTGCGACAATTGCACGGTTGTCAAACTCTGTATCAAAATTTTCCAAGACGCTATCTAGATATATATCTCCATATGATGTGTAATTAAGAACGTGTTCTGTAACATGTTCGTACTGAATGAACATGATAGAAACTGTTGGAATTTTGACTTAAATAGTCCAGTTCATTTTTCATTCCAATAATTCCGGAAAATCCTAAAGGCCCATGTAGCCCATTCATGCATGACAAGAGGTGGGACAAATGTTTAGTCCCACATTACTAGTTGAAGGAGATTTGCACCAGCTTATAAGAGAGGTTCTCCTACCACTTGGTAAAGTGATGAGAAGGAGAATGAGAGAGTTCCACACGCGCGCTCCTCCTCCGCCGCCTGCCTCGACGCGGGAATTTCGCCGAGCCGAGTTCTTTTTTGCCACACATGACTGGTATTTGAACGGACGTGTAGAATTTGAACAGTCTTCTAATGGGTTTTAAATACGAACTCAGTGCAGGTTTAATTCGAACTTAATAGTGGCTATTTGGCTTCAGTCACTGCCTGTTCGTTTCCTCTTCCGACGCCACCTGTCTACCTGTGCCTATAGTTACAAGATTTGGTTGCCGTGGTTAACCCCTTCGGCTGGTGTTCCTTATATTGACAAATATATACAGGTCACAACTTGTTACACAAGTAGGTCGAACCGACCTGGGTTAGAGGTGGGCGCGAACTCCTAAACCAACTATGGTTAGGCAACTACTCTAATACACCCCCTCAATCTTAACCGACGTGAACGAGATTCAGATTGGAGCAGAAACGCTGAAGGAGCTGGTGAGACACAGGCTTGGTGAAAACGTCGGCAAGCTGGTCTCCTGAAGCGATGAAGCGGACATCCAGAGATCCTAGTGTGACCTTCTCTCGTACAAAATGAAAATCAAATTCGATGTTCTTTGTACGAGCTTGGAACACCGGGTTTGCAGTTAAGTAGATAGCTCCAAGATTATCACACCAAAGTATAGGTGGTTTGGACTGATGAACACCAAGTTCTTTGAGGATTGAATGAATCCACATAACCTCAGCCGTCCCATTAGCGAGGGCTTTATATTCAGCCTCAGTGCTCGAGCGAGAGACATTGGGCTGTTTTTGGGAGCTCCATGAAACGAGATTGGGCCCAAGGAAGATGGCAAAACCGCCAGTAGACCGCCTATCATCAGCACAACCAGCCCAATCCGCATCAGTATAAACGTTCAGAACAGTCAAAGAAGCCTTCTGAAGGAATATACCAGTAGAAGCAGTACCCTTGACATATCTAAGGATCCGCTTAACAGCCTCATAGTGCACCATAGTGGGCTGAGACAAAAACTGATAGACTTTATTGACAGCAAAGGACAAATCAGGACGAGTGAGTGTCAGATACTGAAGGCCGCCAACCAAACTGCGATAGCTGAAAACATCCGCAGAAGCAAGAGGATCACCATCACCCCGAGTCAGTTTCTCAACAGAGGTCATAGGAGTAGAGACTGGCCGACAATTCTCCATGCCAACACGGTGCAATAAATCCAAAGCATACTTATGCTATGTAAGGGCCGAACCATTAGAGCGATGAGAGGCCTCAATTCCAAGGAAATAATCCAGAGGTCCAAGATCCTTGATTGGAAAAGTCTGAGCAAGAGTTTGCACCAAACGATCAACTGTAGAGGCCGAGGAACCAGCAACGACAATGTCATCGACATACACAAGCATGTATATACCAATCCCACCATGATCAAATATGAAGAGGGAGGTATCAGCCTTGCTGGAAACAAAACCAAGTTCATGCAACTTGTCACTCAGCCGCGCATACCAGGCCCTGGGAGACTGCTTCAGTCCGTACAGAGCACACTGGAGCTTACAAACATACTGAGGATCTTCGAAACCAGGACTGAGGATCTTCGAAACCAGGAGGCTGCTGCATGTAAACATCCTCCTGAAGAAAGCCATGTAAGAAGGCATTGGAGACATCAACCTGACGAAGACACCATCCGCGAACAACTGCAAGAGAGAGCACCACTCGAACAGTGACCGGATTAACAACCGGGCTGAAAGTATCATGATAATCAATATCATGTTGTTGTGTGAAACCCCAAGCAACTAAATGAGCTTTGTGCTTGTCAATGGAACCATCAGGTCGATACTTGGTCTTGAAGATCCATTTGCTACCCACAATATTCTGACCAGGCGGACGAGGAACCAGCCGCCAAGTGTGATTATGCCGGAGTGCATCAAATTCATCCTCCATTGCGGTGCGCCACGCCGGCTCGGAGAGAGCCGTGCGGTGGGAAACTGGAGCGGCAAGAAGCGCGCGTCGTCGGTACGGATTATACTGGACAGTGTCGTCGGTGTACTGGCGTGGACAATGAACATCGTTCCGACTGCGTGTCGTCATCGGATGAATGTCAGGCACCACTGACGATGGAGAGGGTGGAGCTGGCAACACGTTAGAGGACACATAGCCCGCATCCGAGTCGGAACCAACAGAGACGGGAGAGGCCGCATCGAGGTCGTCTTGCTGGGCCGGCCCAGTGCGCGGAGACGACGAACCCGGAGACCTGGGAGGAGTGGAGAGGCCAAGCGATGTACGCGGGCCAGGAGACGAGGGTGGGCCAGTAGGCGCGGATGAGCCTGACACTGGGCTGCGTGACGCGGACGGATCAGAGGCCGTCGAGGGGCCAGGCGCGAGGTCGCGCGAGGCAGAAGGCGATGTCAGCGCCTCGTCCGAGGCATGCACGTCGATCACGCGACGTGGGGCGTCGGTCACAGCATCCGTCGAGGGAGTTTCCTGCACATGCACAACACGAGCAAACATAGGTGGGTCAACTAGCAACAAGGAAGTTTCATATTTACGCAAATTGGGACCCTGAATAGCTGGTTCTACCGTAGGAAACGACACGTGCTGAAGAGCAGAAATATCGACCACTACATCGGGGGTGGCAAAGGGAAAGACGTACTCGTTAAAGATGACATCGCGAGATATATAAATACGGCCGGTGGTGCGATCTAAGCATTTATAACCCTTATGCATAGGACTTAACCAAGGAAAATACACATCTTGGAACAAAACTCTAATTTACGCGAATTATACTTGCACCAATTGGGCCAGCACGCACACCCAAACGTGCGGAGAAAAGAGTAGTCGGGTCTTTTGTTCATCAGTCGAGTGATAGGAGCGACATTGTTGAGGACATGGGAGGGAATCCTGTTAATGAGATAACACGCCGTGATAAACACCTCATCCCAATACCGAAGAGGGAGAGAAGAATGAGCGAGCAGGGCAAGCCCTGTTTCGACAAGACGTTGATGTTTACGCTCGACAATGCCATTCTGCTAGGATGTGTGTGGACAAGAGACACGATGAAGAATGCCAGTGCAGCGAAAATACTCGTGAAGACGATGGTACTCACCACCCCAGTCAGATTGTACGACGCGAATTTTGGTGTTTAGTTGAAGCTCAAGATGACGCTAAAAAACATAAGACATCCTCTACATCAGATTTGTGTTTAATCAAGTAAATCCAGACATGGCGACTAAAATCATCAACGAAGCTAACATAGTACGAATAACCTCCAGAAGAAGGCAGAGCAGGTCCCCAAACATCGGTATGCACAAGTTCAAGAGGAGAAGTGGACATACGATAGGAATTATTATATGGTAACTGGTGACTCTTTGCACGTTGACACACATCACAAACAGAAAATCTTTATTTGAGGAACATGGAAGATCACTACTCTTAATAACAGATTGTACTAGAGGAAACCTTGATGCTAGAGGATGCATGGTGGGTGGTGGAGGTTGAAGATGTCGCCCGACTGAAAGGAATTGGATAAAGACCGCCACAGCTTCTACCTCGCAGGATGATTTTCTTCGTGGCCTTGTCCTTAACATAGAAAAAGTATTTGTAAAATTCAGCGAAAACATTATTATCACACAGAAAGCAGGTGTTTGCTAATGTGGGGAACGTGAAGATGTTTTTGAGTAATAAGGATTGCGAAGGACCAGCTAAACGAGAGTGATTAATGTGTGAAATTGAAAAACCTGCATCGTTGGCGACCTGTACTTGATCCTTGCCGAGATAGCGCTCGTGAACGCCAAGACGCTCCATGTCATGCGTCAGATGGTCAGTAGCACCTGTATCCATGACCCAATGGGGCTGTGCATCATGGCTAGGGTGGTACGCTGCTGCGTTGCCCTGCCGTGAATCCTCGGGCTGGTAACCTTGGTTGAATCGGTTACGGAAGGCGTGGGCGTCGTGTCCCTAGACTTTGCATATCTGGCAGCGAGGACGGTTACGACGACCACCGTTGCCGCCGCCACTTCCTCCGTTTCTTCCTCTGTTGCCGCCGCCATTGCTATAGCCGCCGTTGCCATAGCCACCGCCGCCACCGTGACCATAGCCGCCACCGTTGCCTCCACCCTGACCGCGGCCTCCGCCGCACTGCTGCTGACCGTAGCCAGCATTGCCACCGCCTTGTTGCGATCCACCTGGGCGTCCCCCGGAGTCGTTGGGGCGCCCGCTGCCGCCACAGCCGTAGTCGCCACGGCGTGCCGCCGCGTTGGCCGAAGTCGAGTAGTGCAGATCACGAGAGTTGGCCTCCTCCATGGATTCGTAGGACAGGAGCATGGCATAGAAATCCTCCAGCTTGAGCACGACATCGGGATTGGCGTTGGAGAACACGGTGAGCGATGCTTGGAGCGGGGCGAACGTGGAGCCGAGACCAGCAATGATGTAGTCGATCATCTCCTCGTCAGGAAGGGGAGATCCGACGGTGGCCATCGCATCTGCGAAGCCCTTCATCTTGTGGAAGTATGCATACGCGCTCAGATCTTCCTTCTTCATCGACGTGAGGGAGCGAAGGATCTGGCGGATGCTCGCCCATCCTTGGGCAGAAAACATGGATGTCAAACACCCCCATACCGAGGCGGAGGTGGTGCGCCCGATCATCTGGGCGAGGATCTCCTCGGTCATGGACCCGAGGAGGGCGTTGAGGACGCGCTGGTCTGCCTTGCACCAGGCGATGTACTCCGGATTGACGACCTTGGTCGCATCCTTGTCGGTGCCGGTGGTGAGGTGCTGCTCCGGGGTGGGGTACGTGTCGTCGAGGAACCCTAGGTACCCCTGTCCAGCGAGGTGAGGGATGACCTGGGTTTTCCAGAGCAGGTAATTGTGGCGGTCGAGATGCACGGTAATGGCGTTGGAGCTGGAGTGGATGGGCGCGGAAGAGGAACTCGCCGACGACGTCGCGCCGACGGTGGAGAGCTGGAGCTATGACGAGGTCGTCATCTTGACGTGGTGGTTGAGGAGGGGTAGCGCCAACGGGGAAGGAAGATCGCGCCGCCGGGAGAGATCGATCTAGGTTTTGATGCTCTGATACCAAGTCACAAGATTTGGTTGTCGTGGTTAACCCCTTCGGCTGGTGTTCCTTATATTGACAAATATATACAAGTTACAACTTGTTACACAAGTAGGTCGAACCGACCTGGGTTAGAGGTGGGCGCGTACACGCATCGTGCCGTGACCAGCACGGATACAACTCCTAAACCAACTATGGTTAGGCAACTACTCTAATACCTATAAGAGCGGAAGGTCGCTCCTTTCCTTAGATACACAGTCAGAACCACCGCCTCCAAGTTCCAGAGCACTGAGCTGCCACGAGTTCTTTCCCATACCGTCTTGCGGCGTGCACCGCGAGCCTGGACAGTAGGCCTCCGGAATCCCGCCTCTTCGACTCCTGTACGGGAGAAGGGCGATAAGGTTTTTGGGGAGCGCTATCGGCGCGACTACTGGCTTCATCACGGACTCCTTCACCGACGCCGACGACATCTTCCCCAACGACGACTTCTTCCCTGCCATCGAGAACCTCTTCCTCGACGATATGGGTGACAATTCCAACTCCGGCACACTGTTGTATGTTTTCTCTCTTCATCTTGTTCAGATTATTTCAATCTATCTGTAGGGGTTCGTAGCATGGAAAACAAAAAATTTCTATCGCATACTGTAACACCCTCAGAATCGGGCCTATGCAAGTTTGAGCAAAATTCGCCAAACCCGCATAGAAACGATTCAAAGGTGCCCACCAGGCACTTTCGTGCGGGTGGAAAACGAAGTAATAACATTACACAACAGTCCTCGATGGGACCCACAGAACAGATATATATATATAACAGCGACTTCATGAGTCAAGAATACAAATATAATATACCAAGATCCAAATCACCTTGAAAACGATAGAGCGTCCAGCTACGGACAAGATGCAAATGGGGCTAAGAGCCCTGAAGAATAACCAATGGCGTCCATAACCCTGCCCAGGCCAAGCCGGAAGGGTGACCCTGCTAACGGCGTCGATCTCAAAACCTGCTTAAGCAAAAAGGGGTGCCGACAAAGGGCAAAGGAAAAAGAGGAGCGTCAGTACTGAGGCCAGTACACGGCGAGGCTAGAATTCGGCGGTCCTCGCCTACATAGGTATGGTGGACTGAGCGGCAGCGGCAGCATGCACTAAACAACCTATAGAGACTCGATACAACTGGCGGTTATCAGAGAGGGGTGAGAATGACCTATCCGGATCCAACCTGAAGCTAACACCAAACAAACCCATCCTGATGTTTCCCCCTCGAGACCAAACGAGGAAGTCAACCGAGGAACTCACACAGTTGGCAGTTTTACTTATTCAGTTATTGTTGCGGCACTTTACTAGTCAGGTTTAGATAATCGTCCTGATAAAGTAAGCAGTGGGCACTTTTATTTAATCATTCCGTGATAGTGGCAACACTTACTAGTCAGATACATTTATCATGAGATAACCCAAAAACCCAGCAGTTGTTGGTACTTTTATTCAGCCATTCCGTTGTAGTTGCAAGATTTACTAGTCAGGTACAATTGTCGCGAGCGACAACCAAACAAGCAGTTGTGGGCAGTATTAATTAGCCATTCCATTATAGTGAAGCTGATTACTAGTCATTATAAGTCAAATTTATAACAATAAACTTTAGTTATGCTTGTCTATGATCGAGATACTGTGCTCCAAGTCGTCCATATCCGCGGACACGGCTTTCAGAAAGTTTTACCCGGCCGGGGTGCACCAATAGCAACACACACTCGATCAACCTCGGAAAAACCAAATCAAAACCCAACGAGGCTTTCACGACTGAACAATCACAGGATTCAGAAATATTTCAGGGGGCCACCCCTTGGAGTACACCCGCAACGAAGTAAGCTAGCTCCGAGACGGACCCCAAAGTTTGTGGGGCCGGCGGTAAACGACAGCAGATCCCCAAACGGGGACTGTCGATACCACGTAAACGGGTCACAAGTCCTAAACAGTACAGTGTGCTCCTCGCACAATCGTAATAAATCAGTAAAACATGGCATAAGTACAGGATAGTAATAAAGCCCCAAACTAGTTCGTGGCCCCAAGAAATAAGACGGAATCAAGCTCTGGCTCAGGGGGGTCCCATATACCTCCCGGATGTGGATAGCGCGATAAATCAAGGAACAGGTATCAAGTACTCGGGGTCTTACGGGACACAAGTGGGCGTTCGGAAACCAAATATTATCTATCACCCACCGATGTCTCTGCTTATTTCAATTTTAGTTGTTAAACAGGAATTAAAGTGAACAATAAGTAAAACTAGGATCATCTCCAACATCAACATGCGGCAAAGCATCAGCAACTGTGGCATATGACGACACACATCCGCACTTGAGCAAGCAACTACGACGCGCAAGTCCAACTATCTACCAAACAACAGGTAATAGGATGTGTCCAAGGCAATATAGGGCTGCACGGTATATCACAGGTACGGAAACTAAAGCATCGCAACACAGATAGCGATAGATCAACAGGAGGGAATAAAGACTATAAAAGTAAGATAGGTAGAAAGGGGGAGATGCTCGCCTGAAAACATTGCCGAAGGGATCAACCGAAGATCGGGGCGAAGCTCACATCAACTCAACGGCCTTATTCGCGAAGAACCAAAACACTAGAAGAAACGCCGGATGCAATATTTAATACAACGGCAGAAGATCGGCATGATGCATGTATGATGCATGGCATGGCAAAGAGGCGATGCAATTAGGTCATATTAAGTGGAACCGGGGTCCCGATAATCAATTAGATGGTTCAAGTTGTTTAGAACCCCCGCAATTTAAATGTTGTTTAACAAGGCAAAATAAGATACCGGTTCGCTACACAAGTTTAAATGAGGCCGATATGAGAATAGATTTGCCGCATATGGGCCCCATATTTAATTATTAGGTGAATCGGCATAAGGCCCCCAAACCACATGAATGCATGCGAGATGACAATTTAATATGCGACAAGTTGTTATTCCGTTTATAAAATAGGCTCGAGAAAGGGGTTCACACATTAGGGGTCTCGACGATCTTGGGGTTCCGGGGTTCGGGGTTCGACAGGGTCCAGGGTCCGGTCTCGGGGTCCAGGGTTCGACGGGATCGACGAGGTTCGACGGAAACGTTCTCGTACTCCGGGGTCGTTCTCGGTATCGGGACATATCTTGTCGCATCGGGGTCTCGATGTCCGGGGAGCAGAACTTGGGTCGGTGTCGGGGCGCATCGGCTTCTTCCGGGTCGGTGCCGTGCTCGTCATCGCGAAGGTCTTGCCGGGTCCCACGGGGTCGGTCTTGCCGTTCGGGGTGAAGCACTTGTCGTATTTGCATGGGCGACCTTGGCGTCCGGGTCCTCGGCATCGGATCTGGGGAGAAGTACTTGTCGCATCTGCCGTCTTCGGGTCTGCTCCAAACGGGTACATGACGGAGTACTTGTCGTCCCATGTGGTCTACGGATCGGGCTCCGGGATCGGTCTTCGGGGGGTTCGACCATCGGATCCGTGACGAAGAACTCAGGGCCTTTGGTCCGAGAACGAGGTCTTCGCATTCTAGGATGAAGTCCCTGTGGGTTCGCGGTCTCGGACATATGCTCCGTGAAGAAGATCTTGTCGATGCGAGGGTGTCGAGTTCAAGGGTCTTGTGCAACTTGTCGGGGGCGTGGTCGGCGGGGTCACGGCGAGGCGGCGGTGGACGGCCCGGTGGAGGCGCGGGGCTGGGCGACCTTGCCGAGGCGACGCGAGGAGGAGGACCTGGCAGCGGCGGCTCGGAGGCAGGGTTCTCGTGAAGCTGCTGCGAGGTGAGGGTCGGTACGGCGAGGCAGACGGCGTCGGGGCGGCGGCTTGGCCGCAGGGCGGCCGGAGGCGCGGGACTCGCAGGGCGACGGAGAGGGGACGCGCGACCGACGACCGTCGCGCTGGCACGGGGCAGAACACGGCGACCCGGAGGAAGCTAGCTTCGAGGCGGCGGCGGAGGCGCGGGACGGGTCGAGGCTGCGCGCACGGGGCGGCCCAGGCATCGCGGGCGGGGTGGAGCAGGCGGGCCTGGTCAGAGCGGGCGTCGCTGGGGGAGGTGGGGCCCGGCCTGCAGGGTGGGTCCCAGGGGCGGACCAGGGGGCGCGGGGCAGGGCTGGTGGCGGTTGGGCCGGAGCGAGGCCGAGCTCGGAGGCGGGCCGCGGGGACGGACGGCGACGGCGGCGCGCAGAAACAGAGAGGCGGCGGGGAGTGGCAAGCGAGAGCGGCGGAGGCGGCGCGTTGCAGACGGTGGCGGTGAAGCGGCGTCGGGCGAGGTGGGAGCTCGCCGGGGCGGCGGCGGTTGGCGCGGCGGGGGTCGAGGAGCACGCGCGGGGTCGACGGAGGTGAGGCCGCGGAGGGGCTCGATGGGCGGAGCGGCGGCGGAGGCCGGTTGCTGCGGAGGGAGGAGGTTGCAGGGCGGCGCGGGCGCCGTGCTCGCGGCCGGGGTGGCCGAGCGCGCCAGCGGAGCTTGCGGGGTCGGGCCGGCGACGGGCGGGTCCTGCGACGGCGAGGCGGGGTGGGGAGGAGCGCGCGCGTGCGTGGGGCAGGTGTGCGGGAGCTGGAGAGGGCAAGCAGGGCGCGGAGGCGGGTGAGCTACTGGGGAGGAGGGAGGCGGGACGGGGGCTGCGCTGAGGAAGAAAGGGGGCGGGGTTCGAGGTGGTCGCGTGGGCCTGCAGGTGGGGCCAGGGTGGCAGGGTTGACCGGGGAGGTGGGATCTGGGGGAGGCAGGCGCGTGTGTGGTGTGTGTTGTGAGGTTGCGTGCGTGTGGGTCCAAGGGGGGTGGCGTGTGGTCTGAGAGGATTGAGAGGAGGGAGAGGGGGAGAGAGGGAGGCTGACGTGGCAGGGCGTGATTGGAGGGTGGGGAGGGGCAGCTGAGGTGGCACGACGGGATTGGAGGGGGTGAGGTGGCCAGGGGGGTGTGGGTAGGATAGTGGGTAGCTTTAGGAATTAGAGGGGCAGACTAGTTGGACCGATTTAGTTTCTGGGGCGGTCGTTCGGGTCACTCGGCCCGTTCGACTGCCCCTATTAAAAATAATTTTAATATTTTATTTATTTTTAAATAGCTTTTATAACTAGTTTTAGTCAAACAAAATATCCGGAACATCCGAGGGTTAGCGTTTAAATAAAAGACGGGGCATTTTAGAAAACAACCCGGGTTTACGAAATAGTTTTATACAAACAATGCCTGATGATGACGATGCAATGCACAAATTCAACGCGATTTTCTAGTAGTGGTTTTGCGGGATGCCACAATTCGACACCACTAACAATGGATCTCGCCCTCGAGATCCGCCTCATGGTACCGGAAGGAAGGTCGGCGATCTGATCCTTCGCGCTTCGTGTAGATCCTCGCGACACCACTAACAAAGGGTCGTTGTCTCTGATCATCGAGAGAGCACTCCGGAAACAAAAGGTCGAAGGTAGAGGTATCACAAATAAAGCCACCCCTAACTCCCGTTAGAAGAGGGAAAAGTTACATTGATCCACCAGTTCGATGTAAAGAGCGAACAGTAAGAGTCGGGTAGGGTGATCAGTCCATCCCGGCCCAAACTATCAACTCTCTACATGGGTAGGGGAATCAGGCAACTCAACTCTCGAGATTTAGACTGAAGATCTTCATAGGTGGTATCCGGAACAAAAGGATGCTGCCAGCAGAAATCGTACGAAAGACACAATGATTAGGTTCCGCGATGGTTTGATTGGCATGAACAACACATGCTCAAGGTTAACCCCAACTTCACCAAAGCTCGTCCTTCTCATATGTTTTTCAACGACACTGATATCCAGCAAGGAACACATCTGGATAAGAGCTCACGAACAAAAGATCGGATGAAGGGCACAACAGACAAATTGCAGATTGATGATCGTAGCACCTCCGTTACAATAGGGGAAAAACGAAGCCCTGAAGGTACGACGGAAACCCATCCACGAGAAATCCTGGACTCGAAGAGAGAGAAGAGAGCGGATTCAAAACACGTCGAGATAAGAGGAGAATAGCAGAGGGGTAAGGAGTAAAATCAGACCTAGTCAGAACTATCCAACCGATTTTGCAAAAAAATAGTTTTGACACTCTACTTCGGCCGTTAGCTAGGTTATCCTACAGGCTGGACTTGTGGGGTATCGTAACTGCTGTGCTCTGATACTACTCTGTAACACCCTCAGAATCGGGCCTATGCAAGTTTGAGCAAAATTCGCCAAACCCGCATAGAAACGATTCAAAGGTGCCCACCAGGCACTTTCGTGCGGGTGGAAAACGAAGTAATAACATTACACAACAGTCCTCGATGGGACCCACAGAACAGATATATATATAACAGCGACTTCATGAGTCAAGAATACAAATATAATATACCAAGATCCAAATCACCTTGAAAACGATAGAGCGTCCAGCTACGGACAAGATGCAAATGGGGATAAGAGCCCTGAAGAATAACCAATGGCGTCCATAACCCTGCCCAGGCCAAGCCGGAAGGGTGACCCTGCTAACGGCGTCGATCTCAAAACCTGCTTAAACAAAAAGGGGTGCCGACAAAGGGCAAAGGAAAAAGAGGAGCGTCAGTACTGAGGCCAGTACACGGCGAGGCTAGAATTCGGCGGTCCTCGCCTACATAGGTATGGTGGACTGAGCGGCAGCGGCAGCATGCACTAAACAACCTATAGAGACTCGATACAACTGGCGGTTATCAGAGAGGGGTGAGAATGACCTATCCGGATCCAACCTGAAGCTAACACCAAACAAACCCATCCTGATGTTTCCCCCTCGAGACCAAACGAGGAAGTCAACCGAGGAACTCACACAGTTGGCAGTTTTACTTATTCAGTTATTGTTGCGGCACTTTACTAGTCAGGTTTAGATAATCGTCCTGATAAAGTAAGCAGTGGGCACTTTTATTTAATCATTCCGTGATAGTGGCAACACTTACTAGTCAGATACATTTATCATGAGATAACCCAAAAACCCAGCAGTTGTTGGTACTTTTATTCAGCCATTCCGTTGTAGTTGCAAGATTTACTAGTCAGGTACAATTGTCGCGAGCGACAACCAAACAAGCAGTTGTGGGCAGTATTAATTAGCCATTCCATTATAGTGAAGCTGATTACTAGTCATTATAAGTCAAATTTATAACAATAAACTTTAGTTATGCTTGTCTATGATCGATATACTGTGCTCCAAGTCGTCCATATCCGCGGACACGGCTTTCAGAAAGTTTTACCCGGCCGGGGTGCACCAATAGCAACACACACTCGATCAACCTCGGAAAAACCAAATCAAAACCCAACGAGGCTTTCACGACTGAACAATCACAGGATTCAGAAATATTTCAGGGGGCCACCCCTTGGAGTACACCCGCAACGAAGTAAGCTAGCTCCGAGACGGACCCCAAAGTTTGTGGGGCCGGCGGTAAACGACAGCAGATCCCCAAACGGGGACTGTCGATACCACGTAAATGGGTCACAAGTCCTAAACAGTACAGTGTGCTCCTCGCACAATCGTAATAAAGCAGTAAAACATGGCATAAGTACAGGATAGTAATAAAGCCCCAAACTAGTTCGTGGCCCCAAGAAATAAGACGGAATCAAGCTCTGGCTCAGGGGGGCCCCATATACCTCCCGGATGTGGATAGCGCGATAAATCAAGGAACAGGTATCAAGTACTCGGGGTCTTACGGGACACAAGTGGGCGTTCGGAAACCAAATATTATCTATCACCCACCGATGTCTCTGCTTATTTCAATTTTAGTTGTTAAACAGGAATTAAAGTGAACAATAAGTAAAACTAGGATCATCTCCAACATCAACATGCAGCAAAGCATCTGCAACTGTGGCATATGATGACACACATCCGCACTTGAGCAAGCAACTACGACGCGCAAGTCCAACTATCTACCAAACAACAGGTAATAGGATGTGTCCAAGGCAATATAGGGCTGTACGGTATATCACAGGTACGGAAACTAAAGCATCGCAACACAGATAGCGATAGATCAACAGGAGGGAATAAAGACTATAAAAGTAAGATAGGTAGAAAGGGGGAGATGCTCGCCTGAAAACATTGCCGAAGGGATCAACCGAAGATCGGGGCGAAGCTCACATCAACTCAACGGCCTTATCCGCGAAGAACCAAAACACTAGAAGAAACGCCGGATGCAATATTTAATACAACGGCAGAAGATCGGCATGATGCATGTATGATGCATGGCATGGCAAAGAGGCGATGCAATTAGGTCATATTAAGTGGAACCGGGGTCCCGACAATCAATTAGATGGTTCAAGTTGTTTAGAACCCCCGCAATTTAAATGTTGTTTAACAAGGCAAAATAAGATACCGGTTCGCTACACAAGTTTAAATGAGGCCGATATGAGAATAGATTTGCCGCATATGGGCCCCATATTTAATTATTAGGTGAATCGGCATAAGGCCCCCAAACCACATGAATGCATGCGAGATGACAATTTAATATGCGACAAGTTGTTATTCCATTTATAAAATAGGCTCGAGAAAGGGGTTCACACATTAGGGGTCTCGACGATCTTGGGGTTCCGGGGTTCGGGGTTCGACAGGGTCCAGGGTCCGGTCTCGGGGTCCAGGGTTCGACGGGATCGACGAGGTTCGACGGAAACGTTCTCGTACTCCGGGGTCGTTCTCGGTATCGGGACAGATCTTGTCGCATCGGGGTCTCGATGTCCGGGGAGTAGAACTTGGGTCGGTGTCGGGGCGCATCGGCTTCTTCCGGGTCGGTGCCGTGCTCGTCATCGCGAAGGTCTTGCCGGGTCCCACGGGGTCGGTCTTGCCGTTCGGGGTGAAGCACTTGTCGTATTTGCATGGGCGACCTTGGCGTCCGGGTCCTCGGCATCGGATCTGGGGAGAAGTACTTGTCGCATCTGCCGTCTTCGGGTCTGCTCCAAACGGGTACATGACGGAGTACTTGTCGTCCCATGTGGTCTACGGATCGGGCTCCGGGATCGGTCTTCGGGGGGTTCGACCATCGGATCCGTGACGAAGAACTCAGGGCCTTTGGTCCGAGAACGAGGTCTTCGCATTCTAGGATGAAGTCCCTGTGGGTTCGCGGTCTCGGACATATGCTCCGTGAAGAAGATCTTGTCGATGAGAGGGTGTCGAGTTCAAGGGTCTTGTGCAACTTGTCGGGGGCGTGGTCGGCGGGGTCACGGCGAGGCGGCGATGGACGGCCCGGTGGAGGCGCGGGGCTGGGCGACCTTGCCGAGGCGACGCGAGGAGGGGGACCTGGCAGCGGCGGCTCGGAGGCAGGGTTCTCGTGAAGCTGCTGCGAGGTGAGGGTCGGTACGGCGAGGCAGACGGCGTCGGGGCGGCGGCTTGGCCGCAGGGCGGCCGGAGGCGCGGGACTCGCAGGGCGACGGAGAGGGGACGCGCGACCGACGACCGTCGCGCTGGCACGGGGCAGAACACGGCGACCCGGAGGAAGCTAGCTTCGAGGCGGCGGCGGAGGCGCGGGACGGGTCGAGGCTGCGCGCACGGGGCGGCCCAGGCGTCGCGGGCGGGGTGGAGCAGGCGGGCCTGGTCGGAGCGGGCGTCGCTGGGGGAGGTGGGGCCCGGCCTGCAGGGTGGGTCCCAGGGGCGGACCAGGGGGCGCGGGGCAGGGCTGGTGGCGGTTGGGCCGGAGCGAGGCCGAGCTCGGAGGCGGGCCGCGGGGACGGACGGCGATGGCGGCGCGCAGAAACAGAGAGGCGGCGGGGAGTGGCAAGCGAGAGCGGCGGAGGCGGCGCGTTGCAGACGGTGGCGGTGAAGCGGCGTCGGGCGAGGTGGGAGCTCGCCGGGGCGGCGGCGGTTGGCGCGGCGGGGGTCGGGGAGCACGCGCGGGGTCGACGGAGGTGAGGCCGCGGAGGGGCTCGATGGGCGGAGCGGCGGCGGAGGTCGGTTGCTGCGGAGGGAGGAGGTTGCAGGGCGGCGCGGGCGGCGTGCTCGCGGCCGGGGTGGCCGAGCGCGCCGGCGGAGCTTGCGGGGTCGGGCCGGCGACGGGCGGGTCCTGCGACGGCGAGGCGGGGTGGGGAGGAGCGCGCGCGTGCGTGGGGCAGGTGTGCGGGAGCTGGAGAGGGCAAGCAGGGCGCGGAGGCGGGTGAGCTACTGGGGAGGAGGGAGGCGGGACGGGGGCTGCGCTGAGGAAGAAAGGGGGCGGGGTTCGAGGTGGTCGCGTGGGGCCTACAGGTGGGGCCAGGGTGGCAGGGTTGACCGGGGAGGTGGGATCTGGGGGAGGCAGGCGCGTGTGTGGTGTGTGTTGTGAGGTTGCGTGCGTGTGGGTCCAAGGGGGGTGGCGTGTGGTCTGAGAGGATTGAGAGGAGGGAGAGGGGGAGAGAGGGAGGCTGACGTGGCAGGGCGTGATTGGAGGGTGGGGAGGGGCAGCTGAGGTGGCACGACGGGATTGGAGGGGGTGAGGTGGCCAGGGGGGTGTGGGTAGGATAGTGGGTAGCTTTAGGAATTAGAGGGGCAGACTAGTTGGACCGATTTAGTTTCTGGGGCGGTCGTTCGGGTCACTCGGCCCGTTCGACTGCCCCTATTAAAAATAATTTTAATATTTTATTTATTTTTAAATAGCTTTTATAACTAGTTTTAGTCAAACAAAATATCCGGAACATCCGAGGGTTAGCGTTTAAATAAAAGACGGGGCGTTTTAGAAAACAACCCGGGTTTATGAAATAGTTTTATACAAACAATGCCTGATGATGACGATGCAATGCACAAATTCAACGCGATTTTCTAGTAGTGGTTTTGCGGGATGCCACACATACAAACAAACAAGCCAAGATCTATCTACTAGATTGTAGCAATGAGTCGATGGAATAACTTACCCTCGAAGATTCCAAAGTGTTTAACGAGAGCGGATTCTCGTGGGTGATGTAGTCGTACTCTTCCCGATCTCAAGATCGTGTAGACGATCCTTCCGGCGCTGCGTTCCGGCAGCGCTTCCGCAGTCGGTCACACGTTCGGTACTCGACGAAGACCTTCCTCTCCCTTGTTCCAGCAGGCAGCGGAGGTTGTAGCACTCTCCTCGTGATTCCGGCAGCACAACGGTGTGGTACCAGAAGTAGAGGGGAGATCCCGCAGGGCTTCGCCTTAAGCCGGAGCGAGTATGGTGGAGTATGAGAGAGAGCTATTAGTGGTCTAGGGATTAGACACACCAATTAGAAGGCTCTAAACCTAAGGCTAGGGCAATTAGAAGCTCTAAACCAAAACGGCTCTAAACCGGAGATTAGAGGATAGGAACTTGTGTGTCTAGAGGAGGAGGCCCTGCCCCTCCTTTTATAGGTGGGAGGGGCGGCCAAGGGGAGGGGAGTCCCTCCCCAAGTCGGCCTTGGTTGGCGCGCCGGCTTGGAGGGACTCCTCCCCCAAGTCGGTTCCAACCACCTCTTGCTTGTTTCCCACAGTTTCCTGTTTCCCACAGTTTCCTGTTTCCCACAGTTTCCTGTTTTAGCCGTTTGACTTTCAAACTAGCAGTTTGACTTTTCAGTTTTGGAACAGAGAGAACACTTAGTACATGATGAAATCATTCCAATATGCAATGACACATTCATGTACCCCGTCCCCTCCGGAGTGCCGGACATTCCGGAACCTTCTAGAATATCCCCGATGAAAACACTGGAATCATTCCCGAACTCCGAAACGGGACTTTCCTTATATGAATCTTATTCTCCGGACCATTCCGGATCTCCTCGTGATATCCCGGATCCCATCCGAGACTCCGAACAACATTCGGTCTCTTTCTCATAATACCATAACTACTCAAAACAACGTCGAATCCTTAAGTGTGTCTCCCTACGGTTCGTGAATTATGCGGACATGATCGAGACACTTCTCCGAACAATAACCAATAGAGGAATCTGGAAATTCATATGGCTCCCACATATTTCTACGATTACTTTGCGATCGAATGAACCACTTACATACGATACCAATTTCCCTTTGTCTCACGATAGTTTACTTATCCGAGGTTATGATCGTCGGTATCTCTGCATACCTAGTTCAACCTCGTTACCGATAAGTACTCTTTTCTCGTTCCCGTGATATGTGATCCCTTGTGAGCTAGTCACATGCTTGCAAGCTAATTGGATGACATTCCACCGAGAGGGCCCAGAGTATATCTATCTGTCATCTGGATGGACAAATCCCACTCTTGATCCATGTGTCTCAACCAATACTTTCCGAACACTCAATGCCACCTTTATAGCCACCCAGTTATGGTGTGGTGTTTGATGTCATCAAAGCATCCATCCGGTAAAGGTGATATGCATGATCTCATGGTCGAAGGAATTAGGTTACTATGTATCAGAAAGCATATAGCAATTGAACTATTGAAATGACTTGATCTTTATGTTACACTTATCTATAGGAGTATGTCCATCACATCATTCTCCTAATGATATGATCCTGTTGTTAATAACATCTCTATGTTCATGATCAGGAAACCATGATCATATATTAACCAACAAGCTAGTTTAACAAGAGGCTTTACTAGGGACTCTTATTTTAGTTTACAAATCACACAAGTATTAATGTTTCCGGTTAATACAATTATAGCATGGTATGTAAACATTTATCATAAGTGTGAAGATATGATAATAACCACTTTATTATTGCCTCTTGGGCATATCTCCAACAGTCTCCCACTTGCACTAGAGTCAATAATCTAGTTTCAAATCTTTTGTGTTTTCAACACCTATGGCTTTCCGGTGTTGTATGTACACGATTGCTAGTGGTCAACTGATCTCCGTATCTGACACTTCCAGGTCTGTGTGTAATTGCATGTCTTTGCGTCTCTACGCATCACTCATTCTCTAATGAGATGGCTTTGTATAAATTTGGTCTTTCGGTGTGACCTTTAGTTCTTTGGGGTTAAAACATGTTGATAATATTGTCGCACAATATATCTTCATAGTATTATCCCTCTGTGAACTACACCTAGTTTGATAACAAACTACTTGACACAAATGTCCTCTTTTGCTGCTATAATAGCAGTCATATACTTAGCCTTTTGTTGTAGTATCTGTCACAATGTCTTAACTTTGGAACTCATCCAAATCCATTATGGAACTCACTTTCCATTATATCGTGCCACCCTTAGTTTAGATTGAGATAAACTTAATTTGTACTTTGTGACAAAGCTAGTATCAATGTAGTACTTTTACAATGAACTAACCATCTATTTGTCACTTCTACAAATAATATACTCTTAGTTCTTCCAAAAGATCATAAGAATATCCTTACTATTGTCCAATGATCATCTTACGAATCATTCTGGTATATGCTCACAACATTTAGAGCATAGGACATATCTGGATTTGTACATATCACAGTATGATTGATATAAATACTCTTTGTGATTTCATACATCAAGTATCAATCTATACTTGATTATTTGTTTCACTTTACCAAATGTCAATACACTTGAATATATCATCAACATTGAACTCTTTCAATCCTTTCTGTGCGACAAGAACCTTTTCTTGTAGTTTCTATATTGAACTCATTCAATATCTCGTCTATATACTTCTGGCACAACCATATTAGCGTCTATTGATGCCAAATATTTGGGTTTTGCCTAAGTCTTTCATCGGGATGAAATTCTTAATATGTGTTAATAAAAGATACATTATTTCCAATCAACAATATGTCTTCCACATAATGTATTAGAAACATGTCTTAGCGCTCCTACTTAATTTCTTGCAAATGTAAGCATCTTCATTGTCTCTAATGAACTTTTAAACTTCTTTAACAGTTTCATCATAGTGAAGATTCCAACTCCGCGATGCTCACTTCAACCATTGAAGTTTGCATATCCTTTTAGCATCCTTTGAATTAACAAAACCCTATGGACCGTGTTATGCACATGTCCTAGGTAACGATTCTATTAGAAGAACTTGTTTTGTTTATTCAACTACCATATAACAAAATTATATGTAGTGGTTGCTACATTAATCCGTCTAGACTAAATATCACTATGACAGATCAAATCTTGTCATAGTCAACCTTTGAACATTGTTGTAAACTCTTTCCCAATATGTCGATTATAGATGTGAAACATCTATGTCTATTTCTTTATAGATCCAGACACAACTGTAAGGTCTTACACCTTTCTCGAGGGTCCTTCAAGTTCAAAACTTGATTTCTCATGTATGGAACTATCACGGATTTTATGGCTTCAAGCCATTTGACGGAGTCAGGGCCCATCATCGCTTCTTTGCATGTAGTCGGTTCATTATTCTCAAATAATGATTCAACCCTCAAATATTGGTATTTGATTGTTCATCCGACCTACTTGTTTCAATAGGAACTTGGATCTCCGTGACCACAACCTTTGAGGTATGTGAGCCATGAGCATTGTTGCTGCCTCCGGAACACTTTTCGGCGCTGCGCAACTCTGCACATATAGCTAAGGTTCTTTTAACCTTATCAAAGTTCTATTGTCCTCCCACTTAACTTTTCACGAAAAATTCCTTCTCAAAGAAACTTGACGTTTTAAGTGACAAACACTTTTGTCTCCGATGTTATGGAGGATTACTTAATAGTTATTCGAAATAACATACAAAGACAGGTTCATCTGACTTTGGTTGCAAACATCTTTCTTATGCATAGCATACCAATGTTTAAGAAAGGACAACTTGGGTTTTATCCCAAACTATAACTTTATATGGTGTCATTTCAACGTATTATGATGGAGCTCTTTTCAGTGGAAAAACGGTAATCTCTAAAGCTTTTAATCTTTAAAATACAATGGCAGTTTTATGAATTATACCTTTGATCTTGCCATGTCAAACAAGGTTTAATTACATATCTCGAACGCTCCATACTCTTATGGTGTTTCGGGAAAATGCAAATCCACGGAACGATTCCTTAAATCTTAGGTATTATGCTAAACTTGTAACTCAAATATCTTCCTTTATGATCTTATCATAAACTATTTATATTCTTGTTACAATGATTTTGCACTTCATCTTGAAAATCTTTGAACTTTTCAAATATTTCACACTTCATCCTTATTAAGTAAATATTCATATATTCACTCAAATTTTTGGAGAAAGCATATGAAGTTGAAATCCATCGCTCTTGACTACACATAATGGATTTCGTACAACAATATGTACAAGTTCCAATAAGCTAGTCATTCGTTCCCTTTTGGCCTATGAACGAAGTTTCAATTATCTCTAGGAAAGTTTCACAAGCGTCATGTGATCAAAAATCAAAAGACTCCAAAATTCCATCCACATGGAGTTTCTTCATGTTTTCTTTCCAATATAATTTAAACGGCGATGTCACTTCCTAAGTGATCTTTCAATCAATTTGTCTTTCGACATTTTTAGCACTAGTTTTATGGATGTGATATTTCCAACGAGATTTGTGAATCATCCATCTTTTATGTATTACGGCAATTATTTGAACAACCCTTTTGTTCTCATAATACCTGATAAAACAAATCTTGAAGGAAAGCTTTGATGTTTAACGAGCAACATAATAACCCTTTATTTGTTTTCGATGAACATCATCACATATTCTTTTGCTAATTACTTAGGCCACTGTAGTTCATGAATTCTGTTGTTTCGTATGACGATTCATACCAACAAATTCAGTATTAAATACTTAAGAACCACATTGTTTAATAAGCAAAGAATATAGCCATAACATGTATATCATCTATATACTTAAACTGAACAATTCTAGTCTTTTCCTTTCTGCCACATATTTATGAGATTTTCTTTCAATATTTCCTTTTCTGTTTGAAAGAATCTATCAACATCAATAGTGGAGTCATACATATGACATATAGTCCAAAGCGTGTATAGTTAAATACCAATGTCTTTGGGCTTGCACTTTGAAGTAGATCACCATCATCAAATGTTTGGTGTTCTTTCAAATTACTTTCTTTAGTAATCTCTTGGTGTAGTAAACATTTTACCTACATCAAATATTCACCCTTATCATGGAATCGTCCATGATCAAGCTACTTTTAGCTTATAACGCTGAATTATGAGTATAATGTTGCTATCCAAAACCTTTTGGAGGATTAGGACAACAAGTGTCTCCAACCTTTTGCAAATTCTCATCAAAATATGAGAACATGAACTTTGCCATATTATACTCTATCATGTTGCAACCAAAACTTCGTTTCAGATATCACAATATCTTCCACACACCATGGTTTCTGAAACAACTCTTTCAGATCCTAGATAACCTTGATATTAATAGAATCCTTTGAATATCAAGAATCATGGAGACAAACATGATACTTATATACTAACACTTGAAATTGTTACTCTTGATTTAATACTAATTATTAAACTTCATGGAGTAACCGGAACTTACTGAAATTTTGCAATAGGACTTTAAACTTTAGATTAACACTTCAAAACAATACGATACCAGTTCGTAAAGTAACTAACCAGAATTATATAGTTCTATCATCTCAATTATAACTAAGCACAAGGTGGTAAACGGATACCAATGACTACAACAACTATGCAAATTCACTTTGATTTAGTTTATGATAAATTGAGTTCTAATTAATAATTAAATTAATCTAGGTGAACTCCCACTCAAAACAATATCCCTCACATTGTTTTAGTGATCACACGAACGAAATCCACCACATCAAAACCGATCATCACGAGAGTTGATATAGCTTCAATGGCGAACAATCAACATGTTCATCATATCTACTATATGACTCATGCTCTACCTTTCGGTAATCTGTGTTCCTGAGGCCATGTCTGTACATGCTAGGCTCGTCAAGATCAAACCTTAGTTTCCGCATGAGCAAATCTGGCTTGCTCACGTTGTATACACTTGTAGAATCTAACACACCCGATCATCACGTGGTGCTTCGAAACAACAAGCTTTAGCAACGGTGCTAACTGTAGGGGTTCGTAGCATGGAAAACAAAAAATTTCTATCGCATACAAACAAACAAGCCAAGATCTATCTACTAGATTGTAGCAACGAGTCGATGGAATAACTTACCCTCGAAGATTCCAAAGTGTTTAACGAGAGCGGATTCTCGTGGGTGATGTAGTCGTACTCTTTCCGATCTCAAGATCGTGTGGACGATCCTTCCGGTGCTGCGTTCCGGCAGCGCTTCCGCAGTCGGTCACACGTTCGGTACTCGACGAAGACCTTCCTCTCCCTTGTTCCAGCAGGCAGCGGAGGTTGTAGCACTCTCCTCGCGATTCCGGCAGCACAACGGCGTGGTACCGGAAGTAGAGGGGAAATCCCGCAGGGCTTCGCCTTAAGCCGGAGCGAGTATGGTGGATTATGAGAGAGGGCTATTAGTGGTCTAGAGATTAGACACACCAATTAGAAGGCTCTAAACCGCAGGATAAAGCAATTAGAAGCTCTAAACCAAAACGGCTCTAAACCAGAGATTTAGAAGAGATAGGAACTTGTGTGTCTCAAGGAGGAGGCCCTACCCCTCCTTTTATAGGTGGAGGGGCTAGGCGCGCCAGGGAGGGAGGGGAGTCCCTCCCCAACTCGGCCTAGGGCTGGCCGCCGGCTTGGAGGAGAGTGACTCCTCCTCCAAGTTGGTTTCAACCTCCTCTTGCTTGTTTCCCACAGTTTCCTGTTTTCCACAGTTTCCTGTTTTAGCCGTTTGACTTTCAAACTGGCAGTTTGACTTTTCAGTTTTGGAACAGCAAGAACACTTAGTACATGATGCAATCATTCAATGACACATTCATGTACCTTCCCCCTTCGGAGTGCCGGACAATCCGGAACCTTCTAGAACATTCCCGATGAAAACACCGGAATCATTCCCGAACTCCGAAACGGGACTTTCCTTATATGAATCTTATTCTCCGGACCATTCCGGATCACCTCGTGATATCCCGGATCCCATCCGAGACTCCGAACAACATTCGGTCTCTTTCTCATAATACCATAACTACTCAAACAACGTCGAATCCTTAAGTGTGTCTCCCTACGGTTCGTGAATTATGCGGACATGATCGAGACACTTCTCCGAACAATAACCAATAGAGGAATCTGGAAATTCATATGGCTCCCACATATTTCTACGATTACTTTGCGATCGAATGAACCACTTACATACGATACCAATTTCCCTTTGTCTCACGATAGTTTACTTATCCGAGGTTATGATCGTCGGTATCTCTGCATACCTAGTTCAACCTCGTTACCGATAAGTACTCTTTTCTCGTTCCCGTGATATGTGATCCCTTGTGACCCAGTCACATGCTTGCAAGCTAATTGGATGACATTCCACCGAGAGGGCCCAGAGTATATCTATCCGTCATATGGATGGACAAATCCCACTCTTGATCCATGTGTTTCAACCAATACTTTCCGAACACTCAATGCCACCTTTATAGCCACCCAGTTACGGTGTGGTGTTTGATGTCGTCAAAGCATCCATCCGGTAAAGGTGATATGCATGATCTCATGGTCGAAGGAATTAGGTTACTATGTATCAGAAAGCATATAGCAATTGAACTATTGAAATGACTTGATCTTTATGCTACGCTTATCAATAGGAGTATGTCCACCATATCATTCTCCTAACGATATGATCTTGTTGTTGATAACATCTCAATGTTCATGATAGGGAAACTACAATCATTAATCAACCAACAAGCTAGTGAAGTATAGAGGCTATACTAGGGACTTCAAATTAAGTTTACAAATCACACAAGTATTAATGTTTCCTTGTTAATACTATTATAGCATGAATGTAAACATTTATCATAAACACAAAGATATAATAATAACTATATTTATTATTGCCTCTAGGGCATATCTCCAACAGTCTCCCACTTGCACTAGAGTCATCTAATCTAGATTACATGGTAATATACCGAACACCCATGGCAGTTTGGTGTTGGTCATGTTTTGCCCTCGGGAGAGGTTTAGTCAACGGATCCGCCACATTCAGATCTGTGTGTACTTTGCAAATCTTTATATCCCCATCCTGGATATGTTCTCGAATAGCGTGAAAACGCAGCTTGATATGCTTCAGCTTCTTGTGTGACCTTGGTTCTTGCGCATTGGCTATGGCGCCCATGTTATCACAGTAGATAGACATTGGGTCCAGCGCACTTGGAACCACACCCAGCTCTGTAATGAACTCTTTCATCCATATCGCTTCTTGTGAAGCCTCCGAAGCAGCCATGTATTCCGATTCAGTTGAAGATCTCGCCACAACGCTTTGCTTTGCACTCCTCCAGCTAACTGCTGCACCATTCAAAATAAATACGTATCCAGATTGTGATTTAGAATCATCCGGATCGGTGTTCCAACTAGCATCGGTGTAACCATTAACAACGAGCTGTTCATCACCTCCATAAGAAAGAACCATATCCTTAGTTCTTCTCAAGTACTTAAGGATGTTTTTGACCGCTGTCCAATGATCCACTCCTGGATCACTTTGATATCTGCTAGTTAAACTAACAGCATATGCAATGTCGGGTCTGGTACATAGCATGGCATACATTAGATATCCTATGGCTGAGGCATAGGGAGTCTTACTCATCCTTTCTCTATCTTCTGCCGATGTCGGACTTTTGAGTTTTACTCAAGGTCGTATTGGGCAACATGGGCAAGAACCCTTTCTTGCTTTCTTCCATTCCAAATCTCTTTAGAACTTTGTCCAAATATGTACTCCGTGACAATGATATTTGGCGTTTCGCTCTATCTCTATAAATCTTTATGCCTAATATGTAAGCTGCTTCGCCAAGATCCTTCATTGAAAAACTATTATTCAAATATTCCTTGACACTATTAAGAAGGTCTACATCATTCCCAATCAACAATATGTCATCCACATATAGTATTAAGAATGCTACAGAGCTCCCACTCACTTTCTTGTAAATACAAGCTTCTCCATAAGTTTGTATAAAACCAAAACTTTTGATCACCTTATCAAAACGTTGATTCCAACTTCGGGATGCTTGCTTCAATCCATAGATGGACCATTGAAGTTTGCATACCTTGTTAGCATCTTTAGGATCGACAAAACCTTTGGGTTGCATCATATACAACTCTTCATCAATATCTCCATTGAGGAATGCTGTTTTGACATCCATCTGCCATATCTCATAATCATAATATGCAGCGATTGCTAACATAATCCTCACAGACTTTAGCTTCGCTACTGGTGAGAAAGTCTCATCGTAGTCAACTCCTTGAATTTGTCGAAACCCTTTTGCGACAAGTCGAGCTTTATAGACAGTAACATTACCATCAGCATCTGTTTTCTTCTTGAAAATCCATTTGTTCTCGACAACCTTACGGCCATCCGGTAAGTCCACCAAAGTCCATACTTGGTTTTCGTACATGGATCCAATCTCGGATTTCATGGCCTCTTGCCATTTATTGGAATCTGGGCTCATCATCGCTTCCTCATATGTCTCGGGGTCATCGGTGTTGTCCACCAACATGACACTCATAACGGGATGTAACACCCTCAGAATCGGCCCTATGCAAGTTTTAGCGAAACTCGCCAAACCCGCATAGAAACGATTCGAAGGTGCCCACCAGGCACTTTCGTGCGGGTGGAACGCAAAGTAATAACATTACACAACAGTCCTCGATGGGACCCACAGAACAGATATATATATACAACAACGACTCAAAGAGTCAAGAATACAAATATAATATACAAAGATCCAAATCACCTTGAAAATGATAGGGCGTCCGACTACGGACAAGATGCAAATGGGGCTAAGAGCCCTGAAGAATAACCAATGGCGTCCATAACCCTGCCCAGGCCAAGCCGGAAGGGTAACCCTGCTAACGGCGTCGATCTCAAAACCTGCTTAAACAAAAGGGGTGCCGACAAAGGGCAAAGGAAAAAGAAGGAGCGTCAGTACTGAGGCCAGTACACGGCGAGGCTAGAATTCGGCGGTCCTCGCCTACATAGGTATGGTGGACTGAGCGGCAGCGGCAGCATGCACTAAACAACCTATAGAGACTCGATACAACTGGCGATTATCAGAGAGGGTAAGAATGACCTATCCGGATCCAACCTGAAGCTAGCACCAAACAAACCCATCCTGGTGTTTCCCCCTCGAGACCAATCGAGGAAGTCCACCGAGGAACTCACACAGTTGGCAGTTTTATTTATTCAGTTATCGTTGCAGTAATTACTAGTCAGGTATAGATAATCATCCTGATAAAATAAGCAGTGGGCACTTTTAGTTAACCATTCCGTTATAGTTGTAACTCTTACTAATCAGATATGAATAGCATGAGATAACCCTTAAACCCAGCAGTTGTTGGTACTTTTATTCAGCCATTTCGTTGTAGTTGCAATACTTACTAGTCAGGTACAATGGTCGCAAGCGACACTCCAAACAAGCATTTGTGGGCAGTTTTAATTAGCCATTCCACTATAGTGAAGCTGATTACTAGTCATTATAAAGTCAAATTTACAGCAATAAACTTTAGTTATGCTTGTCTATGATCGAGATACTGTGCTCCAAGTCGTCCATATCCGCGGACACGGCTTTCAGAAAGTTTTACCCGGCCGGGGTGCACCAATAGCAACACACGCTCGATCAACCTCGGAAAAACCAAATCAAAACCCAACGAGGCTTTCACGACTGAACAATCACAGGATTCAGAAATATTTCAGGGGGCCACCCCATTGAGTAGATCCCGCAACGGAGTAAGCAAGCTCCGAGACGGACTCAAGGTTTGCGACAATGGCTGTAAGCGACTGGGAACCCGAAAGTGTGGCTGGGCTTGTCGATACCGCGTAATCAATCTGCTTACCTAAACAGTACAGTGTGCTCCTCGCACAATCGTAAATACATAAGTAGCATGGCATAAGTACAGGATCGTAAATAAAACCTCAAACTAGTTTGTGGCCCCAAGAAATAAGACTGAATCAAGCTCTGGCTCAGGGGGGTCCCATATACCTCCCGGATGTGGATAGCGCGATAAATCAAGGAACAGGTATCAAGTACTCGGGGTCTTACGGGACACAAGTGGGCGTTCGGAAACCAAATATTATCTATCACCCACCGATGCCTCTGCTTATTTCAATTTTAGTTGTTAAACAGAAATTAAAGTGACGATAAGTAAAACTAGAATCATCTCCAACATCAACATGCGGCAATACATCAGCAACTGTGGCATTTGACGACACGCAACAGCACTTGAGCAAGCGACTAAGACGCGCAGGTCCAACTATCTACCAAACAATAGGTAATAGGGTGTGTCCAAGGCAATATGAGGCTGCAGGGGATATCACGGGTACGAAAACTAGAGCAACGCAACACAGATACCAATAGATCAACAGGAGGGAATAAATACTATAAAAGTAAGATAGGTAGAAAGGGGGGATGCTCGCCTGAAAACATTGTCGAGGGTTCCACCGACGATCGGGGCGAAGCTCACATCAACTCAACGGCCTTATCCGCGAAGAAGCAAAACACTAGAAGAAACACCGGATGCACCATTTAATACACGGCAGAAGATCGGCATGATGCATGTATGATGCATGACATGGCAAAGGTACGGTGCGATTAGGTCATATTAAGCGGAACCGGGGTCCCGACAATTAATTAGGTGGTTTATGTTGTTTAGCTACCCCGCATTTAAATGTTGTTGAACATGGCAAAAGAAGTACTGGTTCGCTACACAAGTTTAAATGAGGCCAATATGAGACTAGATTTGCCCGCATATGGGCCCCATATTTAATTAACAGGTGAATCGGCCTAAGGCCCCCAAACCACATGACAAAAATGCATGCATGAACAATTATTATGCGACAAGTTGTATTATGTTGTAAAATAGGGTTTTCGGGAAGAGGTTCACACATTAGGGTTCGGCGAACTTGGGGTTCCGGGGTTCGGGGTTGGTCTCGGGGTCCAGGTTGACGGGGTCGGTCTCGGCGGAAGCGTATACTAGAAGGAGAACTTGTCGGGTCCCACGGGGTCGATCTTGCCGTTGGGAGGGTCTGGTCGGGCCCGCGTATCGGGTCGGTCCTGGCGTTCGGAAGAAGGACTTGGTTCAGCAGTAGATCTTGTTGGTCCGTGAAGGCGTTCTCGAGGTCGATGGCGAACTGGTCCGGTACCGGGGTTCGGGTTCGGGAAGGAGCACTCGTCGCGTCGGGTGTCGGTATCCTCGGACCGATTGAAGACCTTGGCGTACGGCGGGATCAGCCTTCGGGTTCGGGGTCTCGGCGTCCCGGTTCCGTGAAGATCGTGTATGACTCGTCGATGGGACTTCTTGTGCTGCCCATTGTCGATCTTGTCGTTGGGTCCCTGTACATCTCCGAATCATGCACTCCTTGACAGAGGGCCAAACCACGCATCCTTGTCTTCGGAAGAACTTGTCGAGCCTTGTCGCATGCGGGCACACAAGTACTAGGCAGTTCGTCTAGCGGAGCACAGCAGCCCCAACCAAGCGCCAGGGCCTGGGGCGAGCTTGGCGGAGGTCGACGCGGAGGTCGCTGGCAGCGGCGTCCTGGGCCACGTCGCGGGGCAGCAGACGGCGACGGGCTCGCGGGCGGATGGGCGGCGGAGGCGAGGCGGTCCCAGGGCGACGAGGAGGGGTCCCGGGGAAGGCGCGGTCGGGCCGGGCCGGGCTCCGGCGAGGCGAGCTCGGGGCGAGGCCGACGCGCGGGCGGCGAGACGGGGAGAGGGCCGGCGACGGGGAGCTCTGGCGGGCGGCCGGGGACGCGCGGGCGGGAGCCACGCAGAGGGCGGACGCCGGCGGCGAGGAAGGTGGCACGCGGGGCGGCGGCGCGCAGGTGGGCGGTGGCGGCTCGACCGCGGCCGCGAGGAGGCCGGCGGAGGCGGGGGTGGCTGCTGGCGGGGCTGCGAGCCAGGCGGGTGGGCGGCGCGCATGGGGAGGAGCGGGGCTTGGCGGCGCCGGCGAGGGGAGGGGCGCGCGCGAGCTGGGCGGGGCTCGGGGCGAGGAGGTGGTCGGGGCGGAGCGAGCTCGAGGGCGGCCTGGAGAGAGCCGGCCGGAGGCGGAGGAGAGGTGGGGCGGAGGCGCTGCCGGCGAGGGGCTCTCGCGGGGAGGACGCGGCGGGGCGGTGGATGCGGGCGGGTGACGGGGCGCGGCGAGGCGAGCTCGAGCGGGAGCGGCGGCCGGCGGCGGGGCAGAGAGAGAGGGCCCTGGCGGTGCGCGGCCGGAGCGGCGAGCCGGCGAGCGAGCTAGGCGGGGCGGGAGGTGCACGCGGGAAGAGGGAGAGGAGGAGGACGGAGGGACTCGGGGGTGGTGCAGGGAGGCGAGCGCGGCCGCGCGGGCGGCGCTCCGGCAGCTCGCCGGCGACGGAGGCCGGGTCGGGCGCGCTCGCGCCGGCGCCGGAGGGGGCAGGCGGAAGGAGGACGAAGGAGGTGGGCGTGGGGTGAGGGACGGCTCGGTGGGGAGGTGCCGCGCGTGGGGGGCAGCCAGCGGGTGGGACCAGGGGAGGACGTGGTCAGTGGGTTGGCTCGGGATCGGGGCAGGGGCGGCATGTGCGCGTGTGTAGGAGTGGTGGGGTGGGTTTAGCTTAGGAGAGAGAGAGGGAGTGGCTGGGCCACGTGGCCGGTTCGGGTTGGTTGGGGGGAGAGAAAAGATGAGGTGTCGCGAGGGGAGTGGTTGGGGTGAGGTGGAGGCTGGGTTGGGCAGATAGCTGGGTAGCTATAGGATTTAGAGGGGCAGACTAGTTGGACCGATTTAAAATCCTGGGGTGGTTGTTCGGGTCGAAACGGCCCGTTCGACGGCCCCCGCCAAAATAATTAAATATTTTATTTGTTTTAAACGGGCCGTTTGCAAATCGATAGCGGCCAAAACAAAATATTCCGGGGACCCGGTTTTGATGTTTGAATAAAGAGGGGCGTTTAGAAAACAACACGGGCTTTGCAAACATAGTTTTATGCAAACAATGCATGATGGTGACGATGCAATGCACAAATTCAACGCGATTTTCTAGTAGTGGTTTTGCGGGATGCCACAATTCGACACCACTAACAATGGATCTCGCCCTCGAGATCCGCCTCATGGTACCGGAAGGGAGGTCGGCGATCTGCGTCTTCTCGCTTCGTGTAGATCCTCGCGACACCACTAACAAGAGGTCGTTGTCCGTGATCGTCGAGAGAACACTCCGGGAACAAAAGGTCGAAGGTAGAGGTATCAACAATAAAGCCACCACTAGCTTCGATAGAAGGAGAGAACCGATGCATTCCCATCCACTTCAATGTACAAAAGCGAATAGAAGGGGTAGTCGGCATGGGGGCCAATCCATCACGCACCCAAACTATTACTCCGCACAATCAGTGGAAAAGAGTACAACCATTCTCGGAATCAGACTGAAGATCTCGACAAGCGAGGTTCGGAATCAAAGGAGTGATGCAGACTCTGCATCGGATCTGGCGTAGATGATGTCGTCGCGTCGGAAAACACCGGAAGGCACAAACAAGGAACAAAGAATGGTACCACAGTAGACGGATTCATCAGGCAGCTGGAACACCGGACAGTGGAACACCGTTATCAAAGAGGAAGCGAACCCTGAAGGTACGACGGAAACCCAACCACGAGAAATCCTGGACTCGAAGAGAGAGCAAAGGGTGGATTCAAAACACGTAGAGGTAAGAGGAGAACAGCAGAGGGGTAAGGAGTAAAATCAGACCTAATCAGAACTATCCGACCGATCTTGCAAAAATAGTTTTGACACTCTACTTCGGCCGTTACCTAGGTTATCCTACAGGCTGGACTTGTGGGGTATCGCAACTGCTGAGCTCTGATACCACTCTGTAACACCCTCAGAATCGGCCCTATGCAAGTTTTAGCGAAACTCGCCAAACCCGCATAGAAACGATTCGAAGGTGCCCACCAGGCACTTTCGTGCGGGTGGAACGCAAAGTAATAACATTACACAACAGTCCTCGATGGGACCCACAGAACAGATATATATACAATAGCGACTCAAAGAGTCAAGAATACAAATATAATATACAAAGATCCAAATCACCTTGAAAATGATAGGGCGTCCGACTACGGACAAGATGCAAATGGGGCTAAGAGCCCTGAAGAATAACCAATGGCGTCCATAACCCTGCCCAGGCCAAGCCGGAAGGGTAACCCTGCTAACGGCGTCGATCTCAAAACCTGCTTAAACAAAAGGGGTGCCGACAAAGGGCAAAGGAAAAAGAAGGAGCGTCAGTACTGAGGCCAGTACACGGCGAGGCTAGAATTCGGCGGTCCTCGCCTACATAGGTATGGTGGACTGAGCGGCAGCGGCAGCATGCACTAAACAACCTATAGAGACTCGATACAACTGGCGATTATCAGAGAGGGTAAGAATGACCTATCTGGATCCAACCTGAAGCTAGCACCAAACAAACCCATCCTGGTGTTTCCCCCTCGAGACCAATCGAGGAAGTCCACCGAGGAACTCACACAGTTGGCAGTTTTATTTATTCAGTTATCGTTGCAGTAATTACTAGTCAGGTATAGATAATCATCCTGATAAAATAAGCAGTGGGAACTTTTAGTTAACCATTCCGTTATAGTTGTAACTCTTACTAATCAGATATGAATAGCATGAGATAACCCTTAAACCCAACAGTTGTTGGTACTTTTATTCAGCCATTTCGTTGTAGTTGCAATACTTACTAGTCAGGTACAATGGTCGCAAGCGACACTCCAAACAAGCATTTGTGGGCAGTTTTAATTAGCCATTCCACTATAGTGAAGCTGATTACTAGTCATTATAAAGTCAAATTTACAGCAATAAACTTTAGTTATGCTTGTCTATGATCGAGATACTTTGCTCCAAGTCGTCCATATCCGCGGACACGGCTTTCAGAAAGTTTTACCCGGCCGGGGTGCACCAATAGCAACACACGCTCGATCAACCTCGGAAAAACCAAATCAAAACCCAACGAGGCTTTCACGACTGAACAATCACAGGATTCAGAAATATTTCAGGTGGCCACCCCATTGAGTAGATCCCGCAACGGAGTAAGCAAGCTTCGAGACGGACTCAAGGTTTGCGACAATGGCTGTAAACGACTGGGAACCCGAAAGTGTGGCTGGGATTGTCGATACCGCGTAATCAATCCGCTTACCTAAACAGTACAGTGTGCTCCTCGCACAATCGTAAATACATAAGTAGCATGGCATAAGTACAGGATCATAAATAAAACCTCAAACTAGTTTGTGGCCCCAAGAAATAAGACTGAATCAAGCTCTGGCTCAGGGGGGTCCCATATACCTCCCGGATGTGGATAGCGCGATAAATCAAGGAACAGGTATCAAGTACTCGGGGTCTTACGGGACACAAGTGGGCATTCGGAAACCAAATATTATCTATCACCCACCGATGCCTCTGCTTATTTCAATTTTAGTTGTTAAACAGAAATTAAAGTGACGATAAGTAAAACTAGAATCATCTCCAACATCAACATGCGGCAATACATCAGCAACTATGGCATTTGACGACACGCAACAGCACTTGAGCAAGCGACTAAGACGCGCAGGTCCAACTATCTACCAAACAACAGGTAATAGGGTGTGTCCAAGGCAATATGAGGCTGCAGGGGATATCACGGGTACGAAAACTAGAGCAACGCAACACAGATAGCAATAGATCAACAGGAGGGAATAAATACTATAAAAGTAAGATAGGTAGAAAGGGGGGATGCTCGCCTGAAAACATTGTCGAGGGTTCCACCGACGATCGGGGCGAAGCTCACATCAACTCAACGGCCTTATCCGCGAAGAAGCAAAACACTAGAAGAAACACCGGATGCACCATTTAATCCACGGCAGAAGATCGGCATGATGCATGTATGATGCATGACATGGCAAAGGTACGGTGCGATTAGGTCATATTAAGCGGAACCGGGGTCCCGACAATTAATTAGGTGGTTTATGTTGTTTAGCTACCCCGCATTTAAATGTTGTTGAACATGGCAAAAGAAGTACTGGTTCGCTACACAAGTTTAAATGAGGCCAATATGAGACTAGATTTGCCCGCATATGGGCCCCATATTTAATTAAGAGGTGAATCGGCCTAAGGCCCCCAAACCACATGACAAAAATGCATGCATGAACAATTATTATGCAACAAGTTGTATTATGTTGTAAAATAGGGTTTTCGGGAAGAGGTTCACACATTAGGGTTCGGCGAACTTGGGGTTCCGGGGTTCGGGGTTGGTCTCGGGGTCCAGGGTTGACGGGGTCGGTCTCGGCGGAAGCGTATACTAGAAGGAGAACTTGTCGGGTCCCACGGGGTCGATCTTGCCGTTGCGAGGGTCTGGTCGGGCCCGCGTATCGGGTCGGTCCTGGCGTTCGGAAGAAGGACTTGGTTCAGCAGTAGATCTTGTTGGTCCGTGAAGGCGTTCTCGAGGTCGATGGCGAACTGGTCCGGTACCGGGGTTCGGGTTCGGGAAGGAGCACTCGTCGCGTCGGGTGTCGGTATCCTCGGACCGATTGAAGACCTTGGCGTACGGCGGGATCAGCCTTCGGGTTCGGGGTCTCGGCGTCCCGGTTCCGTGAAGATCGTGTATGACTCGTCGATGGGACTTCTTGTGCTGCCCATTGTCGATCTTGTCGTCGGGTCCCTGTACATCTCCGAATCATGCACTCCTTGACAGAGGGCCAAACCACGCATCCTTGTCTTCGGAAGAACTTGTCGAGCCTTGTCGCATGCGGGCACACAGGTACTAGGCAGTTCGTCTAGCGGAGCACAGCAGCCCCAACCAAGCGCCAGGGCCTGGGGCGAGCTTGGCGGAGGTCGACGCGGAGGTCGCTGGCGGCGGCGTCCTGGGCCACGTCGCGGGGCAGCAGACGGCGACGGGCTCGCGGGCGGATGGGCGGCGGAGGCGAGGCGGTCCCAGGGCGACGAGGAGGGGTCCCGGGGAAGGCGCGGTCGGGCCGGGCCGGGCTCCGGCGAGGCGAGCTCGGGGCGAGGCCGACGCGCGGGCGGCGAGACGGGGAGAGGGCCGGCGACGGGGAGCTCTGGCGGGCGGCCGGGGACGCGCGGGCGGGAGCCACGCGGAGGGCGGACGCCGGCGGCGAGGAAGGTGGCACGTGGGGCGGCGGCGCGCAGGTGGGCGGTGGCGGCTCGACCGCGGCCGCGAGAAGGCCGGCGGAGGCGGGGTGGCTGCTGGCGGGGCTGCGAGCCAGGCGGGTGGGCGGCGCGCATGGGGAGGAGCGGGGCTTGGCGGCGCCGGCGAGGGAGGGGCGCGCGCGAGCTGGGCGGGGCTCGGGGCGAGGAGGTGGTCGGGGCGGAGCGAGCTCGAGGGCGGCCTGCAGAGAGCCGGCCGGAGGCGGAGGAGATGTGGGGCGGAGGCGCTGCCGGCGAGGGGCTCTCGCGGGGAGGACGCGGCGGGGCGGTGGATGTGGGCGGGTGACGGGGCGCGGCGAGGCGAGCTCGAGCGGGAGCGGCGGCCGGCGGCGGGGCAGAGAGAGGGCCCTGGCGGTGCGCGGCCGGAGCGGCGAGCCGGCGAGCGAGCTAGGCGGGGCGGGAGGTGCACGCGGGCAGAGGGAGAGGAGGAGGACGGAGGGACTCGGGGGCGGTGCAGGGAGGCGAGCGCGGCCGCGCGGGCGGCGCTCCGGCGGCTCGCCGGCGACGGAGGCTGGGTCGGGCGCGCTCGCGCCGGCGCCGGAGGGGGCAGGCGGAAGGAGGACGAAGGAGGTGGGCGTGGGGTGAGGGACGGCTCGGTGGGGAGGTGCCGCGCGTGGGGGGCAGCCAGCAGGTGGGACCAGGGGAGGACGTGGTCAGTGGGTTGGCTCGGGATCGGGGCAGGGGCGGCATGTGCGCGTGTGTAGGAGTGGTGGGGTGGGTTTAGCTTAGGAGAGAGAGAGGGAGTGGCTGGGCCACGTGGCCGGTTCGGGTTGGTTGGGGGGAGAGAAAAGATGAGGTGTCGCGAGGGGAGTGGTTGGGGTGAGGTGGAGGCTGGGTTGGGCAGATAGCTGGGTAGCTATAGGATTTAGAGGGGCAGACTAGTTGGACCGATTTAAAATCCTGGGGTGGTCGCTCGGGTCGAAACGGCCCGTTCGACTGCCCCCGCCAAAATAATTAAATATTTTATTTGTTTTAAACGGGCCGTTTGCAAATCGATAGCGGCCAAAACAAAATATTCCGGGGACCCGGTTTTGATGTTTGAATAAAGAGGGGCGTTTAGAAAACAACACGGGCTTTGTAAACATAGTTTTATGCAAACAATGCATGATGGTGACGATGCAATGCACAAATTCAACGCGATTTTCTAGTAGTGGTTTTGCGGGATGCCACACGGGATCATACCAATCTGGAGTGGTACGAGTTCTCGTTGACCTCCGAGGCTCTGTAGCAACTTCAACCAAAGTTTCATGATCATCATCATTAGCTTCCTCTCTAATTGGTGCAGGCACCACAGGAACTTCTTCCGGTGTTGCGCTACTCGCAATTTCGAGAGAAGGTTCGACAACCTCGTCGAGTTCTACTTTCCTTCCAGTCACTTCTTTCGAGAGAAATTCCTTCTCTAGAAAGGATCCATTCTTGGCAACGAAGATTTTGCCTTCGGATCTATGATAGAAGGTATACCCAATAGTTTCCTTCGGGTATCCTATGAAGACGCATTTCTCCGCTTTGGGTTCAAGCTTGTCCGGCTGTAACTTCTTTACATAGGCTTCGCATCCCCAAACTTTAAGGAACGACAATTTAGGTTTCTTCCCAAACCATAATTCATACGGTGTCGTTTCAACGGATTTAGACGGTGCCCTATTTAAAGTGAATGCGGCTGTTTCTAATGCATAACCCCAAAATGATAGCGGTAAATCTGTAAGTGACATCATAGAACGAACCGTATCTAAGAGAGTTCGATTACGACGTTCGGACACACCATTACGCTGTGGTGTTCCCGGCGGTGTCAATTGTGAAAGTATTCCGCACTTCTTTAAATGCTCGCCAAACTCGTAACTTAGATATTCACCTCCACGATCAGAACGTAGAAATTTAATCTTCTTGTTACGTTGATTCTCTACCTCACTTTGAAACTCCTTAAACTTCTCGAAAGTTTCGGACTTATGTTTCATGAAATAGATATACCCATATCTACTCAAGTCATCTGTGAAGGTAAGAACATAACGATAACCACCGCGCGATGCTACACTCATTGGACCACACACATCGGTATGTATGATTTCCAATAAGTCCGTAGCTCGCTCCATCATACCAGAAAATGGAGTCTTAGTCATTTTTTCCATCAGACATGCTTCGCATCTTTCAAGTGATTCAAGAAGTCCATCGGAATGGAGTTTCTTCATACGCTTCACTCCAATGTGACCAAGACGACAGTGCCACATATAGGTCAAATTATCGCTTGATTTCAAACGTTTAGCCTCAATGTTGTTGATATGTGTATTTCCACTATCGAGATTCAATAAGAATAGACCATCTATCAAAGGTGCATGTGCATAAAACATATTACTCATATAAATCGAACAACCATTATTCTTTGACTTAAACAAGTAACCGTCTCGCAATAAACAAGATCCCGATATAATGTTCATGCTTAACGCAGGCACCAAATAACAATTATTTAAGTATAAAACTAATCCCGATGGTAGATGAAGGGGTAGCGTGCCGACCGCGATCACATCAACCTTTGATCCGTTTTCCACGCGCATCGTCACCTCGTTCTTCGCTAGCTTCCGTTTATTCTGCAACACCTGTTTCGAGTTACAAATATGAGCAACCGAACCAGTATCAAATACCCAGGCACTACTACGAGTACTAGTGAGATACACATCAATAACATGTATATCAGATATACCTTTCTTCTTGATGTTGCCGTTCTTCAGATCCGCCAAGTACTTTGGGCAATTCCGCTTCCAGTGACCTTCTCCCTTGCAGTAAAAGCACTCAGTTTCAGGCTTGGGTCCAGCCTTGGTTTTCTTCGCCAGCGTGGTAACTTTATTACCACCCTTCTTGAAGTGTCCCTTTTGCTTAGACTTGCCTTTCTTGAATTTGGTGGTCTTATTGACCATCAACACTTGGTGCTCTTTCTTGATCTCCACTTCTGCAGACTTTAACATAGCAAACAGTTCTGGAAACTCTTTGTTCATGTTCTGCATGTTGTAGTTCATCACAAAGTTCTTGTAACTTGGTGGTAGTGACTGGAGAACATGGTAAATCCCCAAAGCATTAGGAATCACTATACCCAAGCTTTGAAGTTTGTTTGCGTGCCCAGACATCTTAAGCACATGCTCACTGACGGAGCTGCCCTCTTCCATCTTGAAGTTAAAGAACTTTTCAGAAGCCTCATAGCTTTCAATTGCCGCATGAGTCTCAAAAATCAATTTGAGATCCTCGACAATATCATATGGGTCTGACTCTTCAAACCTTTTCTGAAGCTCCGATTCTAAACCATACAAGATAGCACACTGAACTATGGAGTACTGATTCTTCCGTGCGAGGTAAACATTCTTTAATTCATCGGGAGCATCAGCTGCAGGTGGGTCACCCAGCGGTGCATCTAGAACATAGGTCAAATTACCAGATGTGAGGACAATCCTCAAATTGCGGAACCAATCCGCGAAGTTGCTTCCATTGTTTTTCAACTTTTTTTTCTCTAGGAACGCATTAAAATTGATGGTAGGGGCTGCCATTGATCTACAACATATTTGCAATAGTTTAGACTAAGTTTATGACAAGTTGAGTTCAAATTAATTAATGAAATTAAACTAGGTGAACTCCCACTCAAAACAACATCCCTCACATTGTTTTAGTGATCACACGAACCAAATCCACTACATCAACACCGATCATCATGAGAGTTGATATAGTTTCAATGGCGAACAATCGTCATGTTCATCATATCTACTATATGATTCATGCTTTACCTTTCGGTGATCCGTGTTCCGAGACCATGTCTGTACATGCTAGGCTCGTCAAGATCAAACCTTAGTTTCTGCATGAGCAAATCTGGCTTGCTCACGTTGTATACACTTGCAGAATCTAACACACCCGATCATCACGTGGTGCTTCGAAACAACAAGCTTTAGCAACGGTGCTAACTAAGGGTGAACACTTTATGATTTGAAATTCATGTGCATGAGGGATCATCTTATAATGCTACCGTCGTCTACTAAGCAATACAAGATGCATAAAGGATTAACATCAATTCATAATATGTGATATGATATGGCCTTTCTTCTTTGTGCTTCCGATCTCCATCTTTAAGCACGAACATGATCTCCATCATCACCGGCACTGCATCAAGGTCAATGACGCTTCACCATGGTTGTCGTCCACCGGCTTCAACTATTACAACTACTTTGAATAGACACGCGGGTCTTAACATAAATTAAAGACAACCATATGGCTCCTGCCGGTTGCCAACTTACAATAAGGACCATTGCATACATCAAATATAATCACAATCATGGCCATATCACATCACTGCACACCCCTGCAAAACAAAGTTAGACGCCTCTACTTTCTTTGCATATTTTACGTGGTTTGGGGCTTTCAATAAGTGTCGTTCTAACTTACGAACAAGAACCACAACATTGATACTAGCATTGTTGATTACCCGTTGTAAATTGGATCTTAACTATGCTAGGAGAAACAGGCACCCGCAAAGCCACTTATGCAATACAATTTGCATGTTAAGCGTGGAGCAAGTCTCATGAACGATGTCATGTAAGGTTAGCCCGGGCCGCTTCATCCCAACATACCGCAAGATGCAAAGTACACAAAAGGCAATCGACAATAAAAGCATCAACGCCCACAATGACCATTATGTTATACTCGTGCAACAGATCTACATATAGACACGGCTCTGATACCACTGTAGGGGATCGTAGCATGGAAAACAAAAATTTTCTATCGCATACAAACAAACAAGCTAAGATCTATCTACTAGATTGTAGCAACGAGTCGATGGAATAACTTACCCTCGAAGATTCCAAAGTGTTTAACGAGAGCGGATTCTCGTGGGTGATGTAGTCGTACTCTTTCCGATCTCAAGATCGTGTGGACGATCCTTCCGGCGCTGCGTTCCGGCAGCGCTTCCGCAGTCGGTCACACGTTCGGTACTCGACGAAGACCTTCCTCTCCCTTGTTCCAGCAGGCAGCGGAGGTTGTAGCACTCTCCTCGCGATTCCGGCAGCACAACGGCGTGGTACCGGAAGTAGAGGGGAAATCCCGCAGGGCTTCGCCTTAAGCCGGAGCGAGTATGGTGGATTATGAGAGAGGGCTATTAGTGGTCTAGAGATTAGACACACCAATTAGAAGGCTCTAAACCGCAGGCTAAAGCAATTAGAAGCTCTAAACCAAAACGGCTCTAAACCAGAGATTTAGAAGAGATAGGAACTTGTGTGTCTCAAGGAGGAGGCCCTACCCCTCCTTTTATAGGTGGAGGGGCTAGGCGCGCCAGGGAGGGAGGGGAGTCCCTCCCCAACTCGGCCTAGGGCTGGCAGCCGGCTTGGAGGAGAGTGACTCCTCCTCCAAGTTGGTTTCAACCTCCTCTTGCTTGTTTCCCACAGTTTCCTGTTTCCCACAGTTTCCTGTTTTCCACAGTTTCCTGTTTTAGCCGTTTGACTTTCAAACTGGCAGTTTGACTTTTCAGTTTTGGAACAGCAAGAACACTTAGTACATGATGCAATCATTCAATGACACATTCATGTACCTTCCCCCTTCGGAGTGCCGGACAATCCGGAACCTTCTAGAACATTCCCGATGAAAACACCGGAATCATTCCCGAACTCCGAAACGGGACTTTCCTTATATGAATCTTATTCTCCGGACCATTCCGGATCACCTCGTGATATCCCGGATCCCATCCGTTTCCGAACAACATTCGGTCTCTTTCTCATAATACCATAACTACTCAAACAACGTCGAATCCTTAAGTGTGTCTCCCTACGGTTCGTGAATTATGCGGACATGATCGAGACACTTCTCCGAACAATAACCAATAGAGGAATCTGGAAATTCATATGGCTCCCACATATTTCTACGATTACTTTGCGATCGAATGAACCACTTACATACGATACCAATTTCCCTTTGTCTCACGATAGTTTACTTATCCGAGGTTATGATCGTCGGTATCTCTGCATACCTAGTTCAACCTCGTTACCGATAAGTACTCTTTTCTCGTTCCCGTGATATGTGATCCCTTGTGACCCAGTCACATGCTTGCAAGCTAATTGGATGACATTCCACCGAGAGGGCCCAGAGTATATCTATCCGTCATATGGATGGACAAATCCCACTCTTGATCCATGTGTTTCAACCAATACTTTCCGAACACTCAATGCCACCTTTATAGCCACCCAGTTACGGTGTGGTGTTTGATGTCATCAAAGCATCCATCCGGTAAAGGTGATATGCATGATCTCATGGTCGAAGGAATTAGGTTACTATGTATCAGAAAGCATATAGCAATTGAACTATTGAAATGACTTGATCTTTATGCTACGCTTATCAATAGGAGTATGTCCACCATATCATTCTCCTAACGATATGATCTTGTTGTTGATAACATCTCAATGTTCATGATAGGGAAACTACAATCATTAATCAACCAACAAGCTAGTGAAGTATAGAGGCTATACTAGGGACTTCAAATTAAGTTTACAAAGTATTAATGTTTCCTTGTTAATACTATTATAGCATGAATGCAAAAATTTATCATAAACACAAAGATATAATAAAAACTATATTTATTATTGCCTCTAGGGCATATCTCTAACACTAACTAAGGGTGAACACTTTATGACTTGAAATTCATGTGCATGAGGGATCATCTTATAATGCTACCGTCGTCTACTAAGCAATACAAGATGCATAAAGGATTAACATCACATGCAATTCATAATATGTGATATGATATGGCCTTTCTTCTTTGTGCTTCCGATCTCCATCTTCTAGCACGAACATGATCTCCATCATCACCGACATTGCATCAAGGTCAATGACGCTGCTCCATGGTTGTCGTCCACCAGCTTCAACTATTACAACTACTTTGAATAGACACGCGGGTCTTAACAGAATTTAAAGACAACCATATGGCTCCTGCCGGTTGCCAACTTACAATAAGGAACATTGCATACATCATATATAATCACAATCATGGCCATATCACATCACAGCACACCCCTGCAAAGCAAAGTTAGACGCCTCTAATTTTCTTTGCATGTTTTACGTGGTTTGGGGCTTTCAGTAAGTGTCGTTCTAACTTACGAACAAGAACCACAACATTGATACTAGTATTGTTAATCACCCGTTGTAAATTGGATCTTAACTATGCTAGGAGAAACAGGCACCCACAAAGCCACTTATGCAATACAAGTTGCATGTCAAGCGTGGAGCAAGTCTCATGAACGATGTCATGTAAGGCTAGACCGGGCCGCTTCATCCCAACATACCGCAAGATGCAAAGTACACAAGAAGCAATCGACAATAAAAGCATCAATGCCCACAATGACCATTGTGTTCTACTCGTGCAACAGATCTACATATAGACACGGCTCTGATACCACTGTAGCGGTTCGTAGCATGGAAAACAAAAATTTTCTATCGCATACAAACAAACAAGCCAAGATCTATCTACTAGATTGTAGCAATGAGTCGATGGAATAACTTACCCTCGAAGATTCCAAAGTGTTTAACGAGAGCGGATTCTCGTGGGTGATGTAGTCGTACTCTTCCCGATCTCAAGATCGTGTAGACGATCCTTCCGGCGCTGCGTTCCGACAGCGCTTCCGCAGTCGGTCACACGTTCGGTACTCGACGAAGACCTTCCTCTCCCTTGTTCCAGCAGGCAACGGAGGTTGTAGCACTCTCCTCGTGATTCCGGCAGCACAACGGCGTGGTAACGGAAGTAGAGGGGGGATCCCGCAGGGCTTCGCCTTAAGCCGGAGCGAGTATGGTGGAGTATGAGAGAGAGATATTAGTGGTCTAGGGATTAGACACACCAATTAGAAGGCTCTAAACCTAAGGCTAGGGCAATTAGAAGCTCTAAACCAAAACGGCTCTAAACCGGAGATTAGAGGATAGGAACTTGTGTGTCTAGAGGAGGAGGCCCTGCCCCTCCTTTTATAGGTGGGAGGGGCGGCCAAGGGGAGGGGAGTCCCTCCCCAAGTCGGCCTTGGTTGGCGCGCCGGCTTGGAGGGACTCCTCCCCCAAGTCGGTTCCAACCACCTCTTGCTTGTTTCCCACAGTTTCCTGTTTCCCACAGTTTCCTGTTTTAGCCGTTTGACTTTCAAACTAGCAGTTTGACTTTTCAGTTTTGGAACAGCGAGAACACTTAGTACATGATGCAATCATTCCAATATGAAATGACACATTCATGTACCCCTTCCCCTCCGGAGTGCCGGACATTCCGGAACCTTCTAGAACATCCCCGATGAAAACACCGGAATCATTCCCGAACTCCGAAACGGGACTTTCCTTATATGAATCTTATTCTCCGGACCATTCCGGATCTCCTCGTGATATCCCGGATCCCATCCGAGACTCCGAACAACATTCGGTCTCTTTCTCATAATACCATAACTACTCAAAACAACGTCGAATCCTTAAGTGTGTCTCCCTACGGTTCGTGAATTATGCGGACATGATCGAGACACTTCTCCGAACAATAACCAATAGAGGAATCTGGAAATTCATATGGCTCCCACATATTTCTACGATTACTTTGCGATCGAATGAACCACTTACATACGATACCAATTTCCCTTTGTCTCATGATAGTTTACTTATCCGAGGTTATGATCGTCGGTATCTCTGCATACCTAGTTCAACCTCGTTACCGATAAGTACTCTTTTCTCGTTCCCGTGATATGTGATCCCTTGTGAGCTAGTCACATGCTTGCAAGCTAATTGGATGACATTCCACCGAGAGGGCCCAGAGTATATCTATCCATCATCTGGATGGACAAATCCCACTCTTGATCCATGTGTCTCAACCAATACTTTCCGAACACTCAATGCCACCTTTATAGCCACCCAGTTATGGTTGGTGTTTGATGTCATCAAAGCATCCATCCGGTAAAGGTGATATGCATGATCTCATGGTCGAAGGAATTAGGTTACTATGTATCAGAAAGCATATAGCAATTGAACTATTGAAATGACTTGATCTTTATGCTACGCTTATCTATAGGAGTATGTCCATCACATCATTCTCCTAATGATATGATCCTGTTGTTAATAACATCTCTATGTTCATGATCAGGAAACCATGATCATATATTAACCAACAAGCTAGTTTAACAAGAGGCTTTACTAGGGACTCTTATTTTAGTTTACAAATCACACAAGTATTAATGTTTTCGGTTAATACAATTATAGCATGGTATGTAAACACTTATGTGTGAAGATATGATAATAACCACTTTATTATTGCCTCTTGGGCATATCTCCAACACTATCTGCAACTCTCTGCACACTTTCTGTCAGATTACTTGGCTAGTTTAATTTCGATTATTCTAGTCATGTTTTACCTGCTGTTTATTTCGCATAAATCACTTGATAAATTGCTCATATTTCCAACAGAAACCATATAGTCATGGGTCAACAATGACCGAATGTAATTAAGCATGTAATCCCTTTCTCAATCAAATGCATGGCAATCAACACAACTGCATCACATTTGATCACACACATGGCACTACTTGCTTTCTTATGTGCTCCATTTGGGACTCACATACTGCCATATAGCTTATATCGCTTATTCGAATTGTAGCCATTTAATCACCAGCTCCAAGTCCAGAAGTATGTTGATTCATCACACAGCTAGTGGTCTTGCAACTATACACCATACACGAGAGCTCGCTCTACTGATATTTAGAGATAACCCAGCTATGAAACTTGCGGCTACCAATTACAACTAGCACGGAGAACCACTATAAGTAAGTCCGTGCTCATGGTTGCGCATAGTCCGTGCTGATGGTCGATCATAGAGTTGCTACCCTGGGATATCTGAAGAAGAGATGAGCAGGGCCGTTTGATACTTCAGTACTCCTTTCACCGACTGGATTTGGACACTACGACGGTTGTATTACATCAGTGATAACGGCTGGCCCCGAGTCATGAGATAGACGACTCCATCAAGCAATAACGTACAATGATCCATCAGCACAAAAAAATGTTGCTTTCCTATTGCCTCCTATTCTAATAAGCTCAAGAGTCCCATGGACACTACCATTTGAACCTTTATGATCTATTGTGGTTATGGGAACCTTTATGTATCGTGGTTATGGGCTGAGAAAATGCTACAAATAGAAGCAGCCACCCGGTGTTATGCATGCTACTTATTTTCGAGGCCACCCGGTGTTATGCATGCTACTTATTTTCGAACCGAGAGATTACGAATTTATCGATGTATAAAGCAGTGCGTGCACACCTTTCGTTGGTAGGAGCAGTCAATTTTATTTACTACTACTTCTTTGTCCGGAAGCGCATTGCAAAATAGCAACTAGGTGGTGAATTGTGTTGGAGACTTGGAGCAAACAAGATCGTACACCCATAGGGATGCAGGAGTGGGACATTTAGAACAAGTGGGATATCACTTTTAGACTACTAGACTAACTTGAATTTAGGTGGGATAAGTGGGATATGTCAAATCTAGCTTATCCTATTTGTCCCACTTAATTTTGAGTTAGTCTAGTAGTCTAAAATAGTATTTCACTTGTCCCAATTGTCCCATTTTTGCATCCCTACGTACCCGTTAGATTAGGGAGGAAATTGATGGTCCCTATTAATCTAGGGACGACGGTGTAAGAGCTCGGCGTGCTATGGCACACTCTAACAGAAAGGAAGGGTAGAGTTGTGCAGATAAACAGACCGTTGAGGAAATGAACGATCTCAGTCTTTCGCGTCACATGTCTGCTGCTATCAAGTCCTAGTTATTCGATAATTTTTCTTTTGCGGAAAATGTCAATTGTAGTTTGAACTCAATTTGTTTCAACCATCTTGAATTTCTTATCAATCAAGATTGCTACTTTCTCCGTCTTAAATTAATTACACTATCCGATTTGTCGAATGTATATATCAAGACATGTCTTATAACTATATATATCCATATCTAGAGAGAGAAATCTCCTCCGACCCATATTAGTTGACTCTAATTTGGATGTATCTATCACAAAAACTTATCTAGATACATTCAACTTGGAGTCAACTAATATGGGTCGGAGGAAGTAGTACAATTATTAAATGATATATCAGGTCCATTTGCAGGTATCTTACTTGCATCTGGTGCCTGTTGTCCACACACTCAAATGCGCTCGGGCCAACGACCGAGAGCTAATAGGTATGGACGTATCGTCCCACTCCCAGAACAACTTCCTTTCCACCGCGCAGAGCCAGACGACATGGAACCTTGATGCATTTGACTCAACCTCAACCAACCGATAGTCGGACTGCCATTTCGCAAGGAAGGCCATCTCGCGAGTTGATGGCCTTCGATCCTCCATAGAAAAAGAAGATGAGGAGTCCTAGCGTGGTGCTGCCATGCGGAGCGAGAGGAGGACGAAGAGATATGCTCCAAGCTTAAACAGGTCCATATGGAGGAGTCCATGCTCATTAATTGTAGCCCATTGATTTGCGATACTAGGGCATCTGAGTGAATAGGAGAGGAGCATTGTCATATGATACTCCGGTACTGGTTTCACTGACTGGATTTGGACTCTATGACGGTCGTATTAATTGCATCAGTGGTAATAGTCGGCTCCGAGTCATGCGGTAGACAAGTCCATCACGCCAAACCAAAAAATCATCGAACCGGCCAGCACACACAAATGTTTCTTTCCTAATGCCTCCTATTCTCGGTACAAAAGTCAAATTTATGGTATTTGTATATATTATGTATCAAGGCATGCTCGAAGTCCCTTCAACGTTTACCATTTGGATCTTTATTTTTCTTATTATGGGCGGACAAGGTTCTATAAATAGAAGCAGAGACGAAATGTAGCTATATGGTTTGATGCTCAGTCGATTATAAAACGGTGCACACCTTTCGTTGGTTCATGACCAGTCAATTTCTATGTACTACTCGATCCGTTCACTAATGTAAAATTTTCTAGATATTTTAAATACACTATATTCAGACTAAAATGAATAAATATAAACAACATTTTTATTGATTTTCTATGTTCTTTCAGCCACACGCTTTGTGCTCTGCTCCGGTATGTCACTACCATCTTTTGTAGATTACCGACTGGATGGAAATGAAATACTTGAAGTCCATTTGATAGTAATCCAGCAACCGAAAGTATGCAAGGAATCTGCATGTCTAATGCTTACAAGATGCATGGATTGCCTTTTCATTTCCACGACCTAGGAAATATTAGAATGAGGCTATATCTTAAATGATATATATGAAACTATAAAACTAAATGATATGGAAATATCTATGAAACTTTGACTTGATTTCAGAATTTTGACACACTATAGACAATGCCCTCTAACATACATTGAATATATATAATATGTACACTAAATATTTCCATTGGAGCGATATTCTACATACCATAACATGTGGAATAGCTTTGCAATCATATCATTTCCATTCAAATTATTAAAAAAAATTCAAACCATAATTTTCTTCCAAAACATAGTAAAGGTGATGCCCTTGCATTTGCATCGTTATTAATACATCCGTAGTTGATCTTCCAAAACATAACCACGCTTTCCTCGACAACCCATAAAACAATAAAACAATGGTCGAGAGCCACGAGAGGACAATAACATGGCAGACCGTGGGAAAATGACGGTCATGTTGGAGACCACAAGGCCGCACACACTCTAGAGCAAGCCGCACTGACCAGATTTGTGGTCCTCCACCCCACCACCACTCCACTCCTCCTCCCGCTTCTATGTCCGTCACTCTCTCTCCCGGGCATGCATTTGTAAGGTGCTGGTAGTCAAACAAAATGGAGGATAAAATCGAGCTTCACCTTTGCTCGGTGGTGGAGCATCAGAGTGAAATGGCGACATGGAACCCTAATGGTTGAGACGAGTCCTCTGTTGTCGACAGAAGTTGCCAAGCCACAAGGTCCTGTTGCCGACCTGATTTTTTTGCCGAGTCTCTTGGAGAGGCAGTTGGGGCAATGTCTTCGACCAAAATCTCCGAATATCCTTTCGTGGAGTGACATAAAGTTTCCTATGGACTTCCTCTAATGGCCGTGCAACTTCAGAGGCAAGCATGCTTTAGGCTTTGTTCGGTTAATCCCTACACTAAAGGGATTGGAGAGTATTGGATAATGCCCTCTATGAAACTTTGACTTGATTTCAGACTTTTGACACACTATAGATAATGCCCTCTAACATACATTGAATATATATAATATGTACACTAAATATTTCCATTGGAGCCATATTCTACATACCATAACATGTGGAATAGCTTTGCAATCATATCATTTCCAGTCAAATTATTAAAAAAAATTCAAACCATAATTTTCTTCCAAAACATAGTAAAGGTGATGCCCTTGCATTTGCATCGTTATTAATACATCTGTAGTTGATCTTCCAAAACATAACCACGCTTTCCTTGACAACCCATAAAACAATAAAACAATGGTCGAGAGCCACGAGAGGACAATAACATGGCAGACCGTGGGAAAATGACGGTCATGTTGGAGACCACAAGGCCGCACACACTCTAGAGCAAGACGCACTGACCAGATTTGTGGTCCTCCACCCCACCACCACTCCACTCCTCCTCCCGCTTCTATGTCCATCACTCTCTCTCCCGGGCATGCATTTGTAAGGTGCTGGTAGTCAAACAAAATGGAGGATAAAATCGAGCTTCACCTTTGCTCGGTGGTGGAGCATCAGAGTGAAATGGCGACATGGAACCCTAATGGTTGAGACGAGTCCTCTGTTGTCGACAAAAGTTGCCAAGCCACAAGGTCCTGTTGCCGACCTGATTTTTTTGCCGAGTCTCTTGGAGAGGCAGTTGGGGCAATGTCTTCGACCAAAATCGCCGGATATCCTTTCGTGGAGTGACATAAAGTTTCCTATGGACTTCCTCTAATGGCCGTGCAACTTCAGAGGCAAGCATGCTTTAGGCTTTGTTCGGTTAATCCCTACACTAAAGGGATTGGAGAGTATTGGAGTGGATTGGGGAGGATTTTGACTTGTATGGGATTTAATCCACTTCAATCCCCTCCAATCCACTTGAAACCTGAGCTAACCGAACAAGCCCTTAATGATTTATAGAGAAAGCGAAGCCAGAAAAAGGTGTGGCTGCTTAGCATGACTTGCAGTTGTCTACATCCTGATGCCTCTAATTCCCAGATGTTTCTCCCTGAGTTTCATGTTTCCCTTCCACCATACCTTCTCTCATCAGCTGTTTCTCCGGATATGGGAACTACCATTAGGATGGCGGGATGTTCTGTAAAAGAGTCACGAGTACTAGGTATGAATAGTGCTACCCCTCGATCGTAAAAAGGATGTCTTAACACCGAACCCAAATGTAGCTGAGTGGTGGCCTGGACCCCCATTCAAAATTTCTAATTCCTTTAGTATTTATTCATATTGAGGAGAAATTTCTTCATATTTTATGAAAGGAATGCCCCGGTCACTTTATTTGCCCCCACTCGTAATTTTTTATGGGTCCGCCCGTGTGTATTTATCCGTTTATGGTTAGGACACTAATAAGACGATGATACATTTTGCATGTTCGGTGTGCACATAACAATCACCTAAGCATGTTACGCAATGGCTGATGGTAAATAAATCTCTGGCATATCATTGTCCGTGACGGTACCGTTCATTGTACAACTAGGAAAAAATTCAATGAAAGCGGTTGTTGCCTGTCAAAACCCACCAGCGAGCAGCGACGAGCAACACGAAGAGCCGGGAGGCTCCCAGAACTGCTGGTGGGCCCTGGTCCCTCGGGCAACGGCCCGCAAAACTCCGGCACACGTCCTGGCTGATTCAAGGGCGTGCCACCTGACCTATACCTCGTCAGGAAGGTGATGGATTGCTTCGATCAGTTTCCTGCATGGCAAACAAGTATACGTAAAATTCAAGCCGTGACCGGCTCCCAGGTTTCCCTGTGAATCGGCTCCTGGAGCCGATTATCCCATGGTTCTGCATTGGATCTACGATAACATGGGGTTTTGCTTCATCAATACAAGTTAAATCGATCTACGACAGTTTAACGTTTTCACCACGTAATTGGAACATCCTACACGTAATTGAGCCTGGTAGATATAAAAGATGATAGAAAACTAACCCTAGAGAGGCCTAACAACCGACGTAAAGTCAATTCCCGGAACAACTCCTCTCGAATTGGCAAACCATATCCTTACATACTACTGGATCGTTCAACCCGTTTGCAAGGCCTGATTATGTGGATATCAAACTAAACCTTGAAAAACAAGGCATAACTATAACAGATCAAAACAACTGAATAAAGATCAAGCAAGATGCCGCCCTTCCACCCAAAGAAAGGTGCAAAGACAGCGAGATAACTAGAGGTAGCATAACTAAACAATCATAGCAAAAAGTACCGATGCTAACCTAAACAAATCTATGATAAAATTATTACTCGCCATCAACAAGGCTTCAGTACGAGTAACACCAAATAACGCATAAGCAGATACTGCCTAGATCGCAAGATGCGATCTAGGCAGCATGATACTTACCCGAAAGAAACCCTAGAAACAAGGGGTGGCGATGCGCCGAGATTGTGTTTGTTGTGAACGTGATTGTCCTCCTTTCTCAATAACCTTAGGTACATATTTATAGTCCGGAGACTTTCTATCTTTGGAATAACCCTAACAACTCTATCTCTTACTTAAACCGAAACGGAACCTACTACAATATACAGATACACGGGCAATTTAGCCCAAATCCACGCACAAGGCCGATCCAGCAATACGTTGTATATATGTATCCTCCAAGCCCATCTTGATTACGGCCCATCTCCTCCTTTGGCCAAAATGTGGCGATAACACATGCCCCCCTGGTTTTGGCAATAATAATTCCAAAACCACTCCGTTGATGTTTTTTCTTCCCCCTTCTTTTTTTATCGGGTTACGCGTTGCAGAGCAGAATCGTCACGCCACCCCCTCATCATGATGCCCTGTCTTCTCAACTTCTCCGCAGTGCATGATTTGACAATTTTGGCACCACATTCTGGGAAACCGCTATGGCATTGAACCACCTCCCACTATTCCCCTTATTTAAATTCATCTGAGCAGTTTGCAGCCCCCATCTTCTTCCATTAGCCAAAAAACCCTCTTCCTCCGCCAAAAAACCCTCTTCCTCCGCCATGGCCTCCTCTTCTTCCTCCAAATAATCCGCCCTTTCCTCCCAATCTTCCAACACGATGAGCGACCGAGAGCCGACGCCGGAGCACCCGCCAATGGCGGCGTACGAGGCTCTCGCCCCACAATGGTGGGACGAGAGGGACTGGGACTTCGCCGCCTGGTCAGAGGACGATGATTCCCTGACAGACGGCGAGGAGGGCCTCCAGTTCCTTGTCAACGGGGAACTGGAGGCGGAGAGCACCGACGACGCCGTGTCCTGGGACGGCGTCGATTCCTCCGACGAGGAAGAGGAAGCGGAGGAGGACACCTCCTCCGACGAATACCCGCCGGTGAAGCGCTTCCGCGCCGGGTCCAGCGAGGACACCGAAGACGACGACGAGGACGAGGAGGCCCCCGCTGACATCTTCGGCAGCAGCGGCGAAGACGACGCCGGCAGCAGCGCTGATGACAGCGAATACGACAACGGCGAAGACAACGGCGACGACACCGGCCTCTAGATTAGGAACTACTAGTAGTAGTACTAATAGTAGATTTCCTTTTGTAAGCAATCGGCTCCATTGTAAACAATCGTCTTTTGAATCAACAAAGATTGCTTTTCCAATTCGATTTTGCCGATAGTCAAAATAGGTCAACGTTCCAGAAGCCGATAGTAATGTATCGGCTTTCACCGTACTACGCTCATACAGTCAACCAAGTCAAAGCCAAAAGAGCCGATGGTAACACATCGGCTTTCCCCACAAACGTTGACAAGGTCAAATTTGGTCGCATACTTAGACAAATATGAGCGGCCACTTTCCAGTTTCAAACGGTAGCCTGCGACCCTCTTCAAAAAAGGCCAACCCAGATCTCTAATTGCCTCACAGAATAGATCGAGCTCACAGCGACAAGAACCCTCGATCCCCAACTGCATAGATCCATCTCCGCCGGCAAACTAGATGGCGGAATCGTCCAACACCAACACAGCGGTCTCTGGTCTGAAGGTACGCCTACTCCTCGCAGTCTGAACATGGTGCTAGAATTAATGGCAAACACCTGAATTAATGCTTTATTCCACCATTAAATTTTTAGGTTTCAGACATTCTGCTGCCGCATCCTTCTCTCCCAAATTCTCTCTGTCTTGGCCCCCGTACAGAATCTAGTCCTGCCCATCTGATCTCTTGCGAGGCAAACAGAATCCCCTTCGTAAGCCAAAACCTAGATTTGAATTCTTGGGCCGACTGCTTGCGAGCCTGGCCTAATCCTCCTGAACATTGGGTCTCTTGGTACAGCATGGTAGCCAAAACTTACCAATCTCAATGGGAAACCACGGGAATAGCCGATGCCTTGTATTTGTCATTGTCTCCCCTTGAGAAACATGAAAATCTTCTAAAAACCATCGGTTATTTCTGGTCCGATGCTCTGAACTTCTTCATGTTCGGTCATGGCCCCATGACACCAACTCTGTTAGACGTGGTGATGATTACTGGTCTGGACGTTACATCACCCAGCCCCTCTGCTTTTAATCTGACAAAGGTCCCCTACAAGCTTTCTTCCAAAACAGACTGCACGAACTGGGGTGCCTACATTCAAAGCCACATGAAAACTAAAGGCCCTGTCACAAAGAAAGAACACACGGCTTTCCTCAACTTCTAGCTGGAACATTTCATATTCTGTGGCCCTTCCCTTGCTTCAACCAAGAATTACCTCTCCTTGGCCTACGAACTTGCCAAAGGCACTCAACTTGGCATCGGCAAACTGTTCCTTGGAGAGGTCTATCGATATCTCCAGTCGATGTCTGTCAAACTATTCTCCGGCATAGCAGTCAAAACAGGAGGTCCTTGGTGGTTCATTCAGCTATGGGCTCAGCTGTATTTTCAAAACCATGTCCCAAACTTCCCCCTTTTGGCGAGTTGCACCTTTCCAGATGCCAAAGGGAAGCAGATCCGATGCACCAGCTACGGCCAAGCTCTGTATAGACTGCCAGGTAGTAAACTGATCCCTCAGGAAGCATCCAAGTGGTTCAGCATTTTCTTCCAAGGCCTGGACAATCCTATCTTCTTTCCTTACATGGAAGAATCGGAACATTTTGAAAATCCAATCTCCTTCAGGCTAGACAACTTTGCCGATGACACCAGCACTCGACAGCTATTTTCCACTGTGATCCGTCCCTGTTTCCTTCCAGTTGGCATGAGCACATCCAACAGAATAATCAAGCCTGGATACGAATTCTACCAGCCGGTCCTAGTGGCTCGGCAATTTAGCCTTGGACAAGTACCTCCCCATTTCTTTCTCCACCATCTTACAGAGAGCAGAGCTGACCTGCCCGATCCTCTCATCAGTCAAAGGTGTTATTCCTTCTTCGATGCTCTGACCATCCCAATTCCTAACAACCTCACCTTCGCTTCATCAACCGATGGTTTTGAGAACTGGTGGTCGATGTGGAAGACTCATGCCTTCAGGAGAGCTCTGGGACCGTTGCTGGAACAGCTCGATGCTGAATATGATATCCCCGTAGAACAGGTACCACTACTCGTAAATTTCTTGATGCAGCTCACAAATGATTCTTCTAATGACCCACTCTGTCTCCTTGCAGCAACAAGATGGTCCTGAACCTACGCACGGTGATGGCTCCCCCCTCAAATTCTTCCCACCAGCTCCTGTGGTCCTTTTCTGCAAAAACTCGCCACCTTTGAAAAAGGTCGTGATGCAGAACCAGCCGATATCACCACAATCGGCTTCCAAGAACCAAGCAACTTCTAAGTCAGCCGCCTCTCGAGTTCCAACTAAAACAAGAACGGTGGCGAGGAAGGTAGCTGCCAGGAAGACCTTGAGGCGCCGGAGCCCTTCTCCAGAAAGTTCGCATGTACGCTGATCCATGCCTTGGTTGATCTCTTTCATCCTTGCAAACATGCTCGTGCTTACTAGCTCTCCTTTCTTCCAGGCTTCCGTCGAAGACACCTCCAGCGAGGACACACAATCCAATCGAGGAGAATTTGGCCCAACAGACTCTGAGAGGACCATCACACCGAGCCAGCCAGATTTGCCACCATCGGCTCCCAGGAAAAGGACGGTTCCTGAACCTACTGCCCCCCGAGCACCAGTCGAGGCGGGGCCAGCTGTGAGCCCCAAGAGGGCTCGCAAGGGACTGCAAACTTCTTCGTCGAGCCAGGAGGTTTCGAAAGTCATCACCCTCCATGCTCTCACCAATTGTTTCTTTTTTATCTGCCGATTCATCATTATTTACATCGGCTAAGCACCTTCCATGCAGACGACTGACACTTCTAGTGGGAAAGCCGGGGCAGTGTCGATGCCTCTCGCAAGGCTGGATCTAATAATCCCTGAAGGCGTAGATGAAACGGTTACCACTTTGGCCAAGCCCCCAGCAACAACACACAAGTCGATTGTCTCGTCATCTGCTATCCCCTTGATCTTAGGAGAGGTACGTTCGCTTCGTTCGGCTCATCCTTCCATGTTGGACGCATACTGACGCCATTTCGGCCTGCCAGGGTTGTGATATCTCAGGCCTGCTGACGTTCGACCCTGAATCCATCGAACCAACTCCCTCTGTTGCCAACGATGAACCACGAGCCAGGGCTGTTCTACCTCAATTCCAGCGTCTCAAAGCCTTGTTGTCCTCCCCGATCGAGAAGTTGATCGAGGGTTCTGAAGAGGTGAAGAGTGTTCTTGCCGAAGTCAAGGACCAACTCCCAGTAGCATTGCAGGTGAAGCTTTGGCCAGTTGTAACTCTGTCTTTCTACGGGTCAAGGGTGAAGTTGGCTCGTGAGAGGATTAATCTGCGCCGCGCCCAACTCCCGCTGAAGGCCAATATTGCAGACAAATGTCAGCAGCTCAACGAGAAAAAGGCGTCTCTGGATGCCAAAACTGACACCTCCGTCAGTACCGCCGAGCTTGCATCCTTAAAAAAGGAATTGGGAGATCTTGAAGAGAAGGTCCGGGCGACTAAACAGCTCATTCGTGACAAGGAAGCCTTCATCGCCCGCTCCCAAGACGAAGCAGAAGGTCTCAAAGCTCAACTGAAGACTGATCTAGCGGAAATACGTGCCCTGAACAAGCAGCTAGTGATGGGAAAGGACGAAGATGACGAAGCCGAGATCGCCGAGGTGGATCGTGTTCGTGCTGACGCCCTCCACGCCTTCGAGGCATTCCTTCAGTAGCTCATTCATGTAAACTGACACCTGCTCGTAACAGTTTGAACCTCTAGAGTCGATGGCTGTGCATCGGCTATATTTAATTTTTTATTGGCCGATTTCATGTATCGGCCCTCATATTTCACTGTCCATCATCCCACATGCTTGGGAAATATTTCTTGAGATGTTGACCGTTGACAGCCACTGGGAATTTCACGCCGTCCAGCTCCTCAAGCATGTACGCGTTCCCCCTTAAAACTTAATCGACCCTGTATGGCCCGTGCCAATTTGGAGACCATTTACCATATGCTGCATCCTTAGTCCCCAATGGCAATACAGCTTCCCATACCAGATCGCCAACGTGGAACTCCTTTGGTCTCACCTTCTTATTATATGCACGAGCTACCTTGGCCTTGTTCTCTTTGATTTTCTCAAGCGACCACAGCCTAAGCTCAGTTAAATCCTCAACACTGTCACTCATCAGGGTCGCATATTCTTCAGTTGTTAGATCATTCTGAAAAGTGACACGTCTAGATCCAGCCGTAATCTCCTAGGGCAATACGGCTTCTTGTCCATAGACTAGATGGTATGGCGAGGTTTTTATCGCTCCATGACATGACATGCGATAAGCCCATAAAGCCTCTGACAAAACCTCGTGCCAACGCCTAGGGTGCTCATCGACTTTCCTCTTGATCAGCTTGATAAGGCTCTGGTTGGACGCTTCAGCTTGCCCATTTGCTTGAGCATAGTATGGAGATGATCGGATCAGCTTAATTCCCGTGTCCTCGCAGAATTTTCTAAACTCATGAGAAATGAAGACCGAACCTCCATCGGTCGTGATAGTTTGGGGAATCCTGAATCTATGAATGACGTGTTCTTTCACAAAATTGATAACATCCTTCGAGTTCACTGACTTCATAGGGACGGCTTCCACCCATTTAGTGAAATAATCCGTAATGGCCAAAATCCACATGTGGCCTTTGCTTGATGGAGGATTGATCTTGCCGATCATATCCATGCCCCAACCTCGGAATGGCCAAGGCTTGATGATGGGGTTCATTGCTGACGCGGGTACCATCTGAATTTTTCCAAATTTCTGACATGCTTGACACCCTTTGTAGTATTTAAAACAGTCCTCAAGCATGGTGGACCAATAAAACCCTGATCGCCTGATCAACCATTTCATTTTGTGAGCCGATTGGTGAGTTCCGCAGGCGCCTTCGTGTACCTCGTGTAGGAGCCGATTGGCCTCGGTTGGCCCCAGACATTTGAGCAGTAACCCTTCCAGAGTCCTGTAGAACATGTCGTCCCCAATAAGCACATACTTCATGGCCTTGTACCTTATCCGTTTAGGTGCCCCCCGAGCCGAATCTTTCAAGTTATTGAAGATATCGGCTCTCCAGTCGTCCGCCTCCAGGAACTGTACTTGAACATCAGTTCCCTCTGCTACGTCCTTGTAGCCTGAAGCCATTTGTGCGAGATCATTCGCCTCGGTATTCTGCGATCGCGGGATCCAGTTAAAGTTTATGTACCGGAACTGTGCCATGAGCTCACGGCATTGCAACCATAATGGGAAGAGCGACTCGCTCTCACACTTGTATTCCTCCGTGAGTTGGGAAATCACCAATTTGGAGTCTCCAAAAATTTCCACTGCCTCTGCTCCAGCTTCGATGAGCAACTCCATTCCCTTGCGTATCGCCTCATACTCGGCGACGTTGTTGGTGCGAGGGGTAGCTAGCCTGATGGAGAAGGAATATGTTGCCCCCGGGGCGACACGAGTAGAATGCCGATGCCGCAACCATCATCACAAACCGATCCATCCAAAAATATAGCCCACGCTCGTATAGACAGCGCTGCTATATCAGTGTTGATTCTTTCAGCAATGAGGTCGGCCAACGCCTGACCCTTAACCGCTTTCGCGGGTTGATACCGGATATCAAATTCTGATAATGCAAACATCCATTTGCCGAGTCGGCCTTTCAACATAGGAGCCGACAGCATATGTTTTATGACATCTGATTTGCATATAATGATAATCTCCGCTGAGAGCAAGATGTGGCGCAGCTTGGTGCAGGTGAAAAACAGGCAGAGGCACAACTTATTGATCTCAGGATACCTTGTCTCTGCATCCAGCATCCTTCTGCTGATGTAAAACACAACTCGTTCCAGACCATCATAAACTTGCACCACCACCGAGGCGATGGACGTGTCAGCTACTGACAAGTAAATATAGAACGGCCTATCCGGCTGGGGCGGAACCAACACTGGCGGCTTCGTTAGATATTCTTTGATCTCGTCGAAGGCTCGTTGTTGTTCTGTCCCCTAGCGGAATTCCTCATCAGACTTAATTTTCACTAGTCCCATGAACGGCTCTATTCTTCCTGACAGATTGGAGATGAATCTTCTGACGAAGTTGATCTTGCCGATGAGAGACTGTAGTTCTTTCTTCGTGGTAGGTGGCTTCATTGTTCGCACTGCCTCCTGACTTTTCAGGCCGATCTCAATTCCGCGTTCATGGACCAAGAAACCCAAGAACTGACCGGCCGTCACCCCGAAGGCACACTTCTTTGGATTCATCCGTAGCCCGAATTTTCTTGTTCGGTCCAGGACGCGTTGCAGATCGTCCAAGTGTCCTTGTACTGAAGCAGACTTGACCACCACGTCATCGATATAAATTTCCACCAGCTTGCCGATCAGATCATGGAAGATGTAATTCATGGCTCTTTGGTATGTGGCGCCGGCATTCTTCAGTCCAAACGTCATGACTACATATTCAAACAACCCCACCGAACCTGGGACTCTGAACGCAGTCTTGTGTATATCTTCCGGAGCCATAAAAATTTGGTTGTAACCGGCATTGCCGTCCATGAAGCTCAAGATCTTATGACCAGCAGCTGCGTTGATTAATGTCTCTGCTACCGGCATCGGATACTCATCCTTTGGAGTAGCTCTATTGAGATCCCGAAAATCTATGGCAACACGCCAGTGGCCATCCTTTTTCTCTACAGGTACGATACTAGAAATCCACTCAGCATACCTGCATGGCCTGATTAACCTAGCTGTCAATATTTTCTCGATCTCTTTCTTGACTTCTTCCAAAATTTCGGCCTTCATCTGTCGTGCTCGCTGCTGGAATGGCCGAAACCCTTTTTTAAGCGGGAGTCGATGCTCAATGATGCTCCTGTCTAACCCAGGCATCTCTGTATAGTCCCAGGCAAAGCAGTCTGGATATTCTTTCAACAAAGCTATCATCGGACCCCGCAGATTCGGATCTAACTTCTTGCTGATAAATGTTGGTCGTGGCTTATCCCCAGGACCGATGTCAATCTCCTCTAGCTCATCAGCGGAGGTAAACCCATACCCTAGCTTTCCGTCACCTGCTAAATCGATGCTAAACACGGGGCAAACAGTTGGTGAGGATAACAAAAATAATTTGGGCCGATTGCCTGAATCGGCCCCCTTTTTGATTGCATTAGTCAAGAATGGTTTACACCTTATTTTTGCTCTACAATGGCAGGGAATCTCCCTACTACGACTGCATGACCTGCTTGTCGTAAGATTACTGCTTTTTATTTTTTGTGGCCGATCGCAGGGATCGACCATACCACGTACGATCGTGGACTTTGCTACTCTGTCAGGCTAGTGGATAAGACCAGCCTCACCCCGTTTTTTGTAGCTTCAATGCGCTCACAGCCGTCTAGACTGATTCCAGAGATCGGCTCTTGGTCTTCTGCTTCCCAGATGTTCATGCCAGCTATGGAGATCTCGATCGAATCATCTGCATGAATGACCTCCACTTCATCTCCATTCCACTGTATTAGGCACTGGTGCATCGTGGATGGAATGCAGCAGTTAGCGTGAATCCAATCTCTCCCCAGCAAGACAGCGTAGGTGCTTTTGCTGTCCACGACAAAGAATGACGTAGGGATGGTTTTTCTGCCCACGGTCAGATCCACGTTCAGTACGCCTTGCGTTTCTGAAGTTTGGCCGTTGAAGTCGCTTAACGTGACGTTGGTTTTGATCAGATCTGAAGTGGAGCGTCCCAAACGCCGTAGCATGGAGTATGACATTATATTGACTGCCGCTCCGGTGTCAACCAACATCTTGCTGACAGGCTTCCCATTGATGTAACCTCGCAGGTACAGGGCTTTCAGATGTTTGTAGCCCTTCTCACGTGGCTTTTCAAAGATTACCGGCCGTGGGCCGCAGTCAAACTGTGCCACTGGTAGCTCTTTGGTTCTTGGAGCGCAAAACTCTGACGGAAGTATGAACACCATGTTTGTGCCAGCCGATGTCTTCACATCGGATTTTACTGGCTTGGGGCGCCACTCTTTCCTTTTCGTACGATCCTCCGTTTCCAAGGTCTGCCGAATTTTCACGGCCAGATCGGGCCGTGCTTTCCTTAAAGCGTGGAGGTACTGCGCTTCGGCTTCCTCCAAGTTACGCAGCTGCTGAACTCTACGCTTTTGGGTGTGTCTGAGTCCATCGGGGCACCACCTTGGCCGGTGATATCTGTCTTCTTCTTCTTCACCCATTGGCTCCTCGAGATCTTTTGCTCGAGATGACTTCTCTTGTCTGTTCTGAGGCGGGAGAGGCCCTAGACGCTTGAACACTGAAACTGGACCTGTGTCATCCTTCTGCTGTCCACATTCCGGGCAGTTGTCGATTGTAGGCAATCGGATCATTCCGGCATCCCAGCAATACTTGAAGAAGGGACAATCCCAATGTTTATCCACGCCTTCCTTTTCCTTTGACTTTCCCCTAGCGAGGTGCTCATATCCTTCATCATCTCTATCGCGCCGGCGACGTCGGTCGTACTGACGCTCATACTTGTTAAGGAGATGCGTGGAGTGTGGCTTCTGATATCGCACGCTTCTCACTTGCTCCTCGGTTAAATACCGCCTGTCATCATAACGGGGCCGGTCGCGTGGACCAGCCTCCTCTCTTTCTTTGCCCCGAGAGCGACCGCCTTCCTCCTTATATGTTTCATGGTGGTACACAGGTCCTGCCATATTAACATCGAACGAGAAATCCAACTGGCGCCTCGTGGAGTGGCTGTGTTCTACCATGTTGACGCCGGGAAATGGGTTTGTGTCTACTTTCATGGCGAATTGCCCAAGGATCAGACGGCCCAGTTCTATCGCCGTTTGGATCTGGCGACGTAGCTCTTTGCAATCATTGGTGGTGTGGGTGAACGAGTGATGCCACTTGCAGTATGGTCTCCCGTTCATCTCTTGAGCCGTAGGGATTTTATGGCCTTCGGGTAACTTCAGCTGCTTTTCTTTCAGCAGTAAATCGAATATCTGCTCAGCTTTGCTCACATCGAAGTCGAACCCTTTTGCAGGCCCTTGCTGCTTTACCCATTTGCAGGACACAGGATCTGCCCCCCGAGCCCATTCAGCCACGGCCACCTCCTGGTCTTGTATAGGATCCTCTTCTTCTGTATCGACCAGGCCTATCGGACGTTTGAACTTGTCTTGGTACAACTCAGGGTGGCGCTGTTCATACATTGTCAGTTTTTGGGCCATGTGCGCCAATGAATTGTACTCTACTTGGAAAGCCAGATCCTTGATAGGTGCTGAGAGACCCAACACTGCCAGCTCGACTGCTTCTTTCTCAGTTAAACGAGCCGAATAACATCGGGTCTTGACAGTCCTGAAACGCTGAATGTACTCGGCTACCGTTTCTCCCCGCTTTTGCCGCACCTGCGCCAGATCTGCAATGCCAGCCTCGGTAGCTTCTGAATGATACTGAATGTGGAACTTCTCTTCCAGTTGCTTCCAGGTCTGGATCGAATCAGGTGGCAACGAGGTGTACCACCCAAAAGCTGGTCCTATCAGAGATTGCGCAAAGAACCTTACGCGTAACTGATCCGATGCTGAAATCATGCCTAACTGTGCCAGGTATCGGCTCACATGCTCGATCGAGCTCGACCCTTCTGATCCGCTAAAACTTGAGAACTCAGGGAGCCGATACTTGGGCGGCAGCGGAATCAGATCAAACTCGTTGGGGTACGACTTGGAATAGCCGATTGTCCTTCTCTTCGGCACGAAGCCGAACTGGTCTCTCAAAATAGTACGGATTTGCTCCACCGTTTGAGCTGCAGGGGCTGCATTCTCATGACTCGTTCCGGTGGCGTACTTGGCTAGCCATGCCTGTTTATCAGCGTCCATCCCAGACATCCCTGCTCCCGAAGCCCCTGCTCCAGAAACTCCTGCCCCAGAAATCCCTGCGGTTGCAATATGGTTCGTGCGCGTCAGGTTATTGAAGTCCGGCACGTAGGTGCACACATATCCATGTGGGATTTCTTTAGGTGGTTCAAACAGGAACTGGCAATCGCCTGGGTCACCTCCAACCTTGTAGACGACGTACGCCGGTGCCCCTGGTGGCTCCAGAGCTGCAAGCGTGAATGGCAGCTGTGGCCTGGTCTGGAGCAGTCTTTCTCCCTGGTGAGTCCCTAGAGTAGGCCCCGACGGAGAGTACTGATGTTTCATGATCTCCTGAACTACACGAACCGCGATGCGCTCGAAAGCGTTCACTAGGCTCTCAGAATGGCGGTGAAGAGAATGAGCCACCATGTAGTTGACTTCCTGTCGCAGAGCTCTGGTGCGCTCCTCTGAAGGAACAGACAGATCCACCTCATCAAGGGCACCTTCGGGTGAGAACCCTTTCCACCTGATGCCATGCTTACGGGTCCTCTCAAAAGAGCCGATGAGATCGGCTTCGAAGAGAGCTTTGATATCATCATACTTCGCCTTGTGCTCCTCAGGCAGATCGTCGTACGTGACCGGTCTGTCCCCCATCGCAGCGTCGGATGTTGATGCAGATGTTGTTGAATGTCCCACCGGGCGTGCCAGAATGTGTTGCCTGTCAAAACCCACCAGCGAGCAGCGACGAGCAACACGAAGAGCCGGGAGGCTTCCAGAACTGCTGGTGGGCCCTGGTCCCTCGGGCAACGGCCCGCAAAACTCCGGCACACGTCCTGGCTGATTCAAGGGCGTGCCACCTGACCTATACCTGGTCAGGAAGGTGATGGATTGCTTCGATCAGTTTCCTGCATGGCAAACAAGTATACGTAAAATTCGAGCCGTGACCGGCTCCCAGGTTTCCCTGTGAATCGGCTCCTGGAGCCGATTATCCCATGGTTCTGCATTGGATCTACGATAACATGGGGTTTTGCTTCATCAATACAAGTTAAATCGATCTACGACAGTTTAACGTTTTCACCACGTAATTGGGACATCCTACACGTAATTGAGCCTGGTAGATATAAAAGATGATAGAAAACTAACCCTAGAGAAGGCCTAACAACCGACGTAAAGTCAATTTCCGGAACAACTCCTCTCGAATTGGCAAACCATATCCTTACATACTACTGGATCTTTCAACCCGTTTGCAAGGCCTGATTATGTGGATATCAAACTAAACCTTGGAAAACAAGGCATATCTATAACAGATCAAAACAACTGAATAAAGATCAAGCAAGATGTCGCCCTTCCACCCAAAGAAAGGTGCAAAGACAGCGAGATAACTAGAGGTAGCATAACTAAACAATCATAGCAAAAAGTACCGATGCTAACCTAAACAAATCTATGATAAAAGTATTACTCGCCATCAACAAGGCTTCAGTACGAGTAACACCAAATAACGCATAAGCAGATACTGCCTAGATCGCAAGATGCGATCTAGGCAGCATGATACTTACCCGAAAGAAACCCTAGAAACAAGGGGTGGCGATGCGTCGAGATTGTGTTTGTTGTGAACGTGATTGTCATCCTTTCTCAATAACCTTAGGTACATATTTATAGTCCGGAGACTTTCTATCTTTGGAATAACCCTAACAACTCTATCTCTTACTTAAACCGAAACGGAACCTACTACAATATACATATACACGGGCAATTTAGCCCAAATCCACGCACAAGGCCGATCCAGCAATACGTTGTATATATGTATCCTCCAAGCCCATCTTGATTACGGGCCATCTCCTCCTTTGGCCAAAATGTGGCGATAACAGCGGTAAATTTATTCGCTATATGCATTTAGGGAGCTCTCTAGAAAGTTGCCTCTCCATTTTTCTCTGGATGCCCCATGGTCGCGATAAAACTCACTATCTACACCCCACTTACATCATTCGAAATAATAAATAACATCCCACTTACATATATTACTACTCTCTCTCTCAATCAAAAACGTTTGGGAGAACATAATCTCGATACAAAACATCAGTTCACACAAAAAATTAGACTACTACATACCAACATGACAATTCATATAATCTATCAAATCAAAATTACAATAATTAATACATGAAAATCCATAAAACAGTAAGGCAGCGGTCCAGAGGAAAATAACATGATAGACCCATAAGAAAATGACGGTCATGTTCGGGCAGCCACAACGTTGGTAGTTTCAAATCTGACATGAAGTTGTATTTAGTAATGGAGTAGAATTTGGCGATGACTCCACGGTGTAGGTGGTTCTAAATTTCTGTACCGCGTGGGTCCCTCTTTGAATAAAATGACATAATAAGTTTGCTTTCTCACTCAGCCTCACAAAGAAGAGTCTCATACTGCTGGTAACATGCAAAGATAGAATATTTTATTGGTTTAGATGAATTTGGCATTGGAGCATGCTCATGCTCCGATTCCCTCTTTTCTTTCTTTTAGAACCACATGCTCCGATTCCCTCTTTTCTTTCTTTTAGAACCACCCCACAATGTTAGGAACTAGTTCTAAAATCCCAAAAGCAAATATAAAACTACTTTTGGCTACACATTGTGGGTGTCCTTAGAGACGAAAACCCGAAACACACACACGAGCAAGCCCCACTGACCAGATCGGTGGTCCTCAACCCCACCACCACTCCTCTCCTACTCTCGCTCCTATGTCCATCACTCTCCCCCCGGAGTGGATTTGCATGGTGGCGGCAGCCAAACAATATGGGGGAGAAAACAGAACTTTTTCTTTGTTCGGTGGCGGAGCATCAAAGCGAAAAGGCCACACGGAACCCGAATGGCAAGAGCTAGAGCGCTGGCGACTCGAATGTTGGTTGATGACGAGTCCTCTGTCCGTTGACAGAAGAGCCGGGCGACAACCTCCAGTTGCCTAGCTGATTTTTTTGCCGGATCTCCTGGAGAGGCCGTTGAAGCAATGTTTTCAGCCAAAATTGCCAAATATCCTTTTGCCGAGTGACAAAGGGTTTCCCATGGACCTGCTCTAATGGTCGTGCAAATGTGAAGGCATGCATGCTCTAACGATTTATAGAGAAAGCAAAGCCTAGAAAACAGTGGCTGCTTAGCACGACTTGCAGTCGTCTACATCCTGATGCCTCTAATTCCCAGATGTTTCCCCGTAAGTTTCCTGTTTCCCTTCCACCCTCTCTCATCTGCTGTTTCTCCGGATGGGAACTACTGCTGCGACTGCTGCATGTTCTGTAACAGAGTAATACTTTTGAGTACTATTTATGAGCCGAAGGAAAATATGTGGTGGTCTTCATATACTTTCATTTGGGTGGTCGTTGATCCATGTTGCACAATATTGCATAGGTAACTAGGTAGAGCTACCACCATGTACTGTTTGTGCTCTATATTTAAGCTCAAGTTTAGTATATTTTTTAAATAGGGACAAATTGTTTTGCCCCAATCTATTAATTAATAAGAAGTTAAATTATCGAAAACCACAAACTCACAGGAACTTAGCAGTTGGGGTACTCAGATAACTCAAACTGAACCTTGGCATTAAAAGTGGGTATCGCCCGGTTTTGCCTTGTTTCGAATCACCAAGATGATGAAGGTGTGAAGATTTTTGCCACAAGGAGGTCCACCACTGCTTAAATTGCATAATACTACCACAATTCGGGTTGTCAGTACGAGTCAGTACCAACATTGCTAATTTTTGCGAGTCAGTACCGAATTGGGGTCACAGCGTTGCAAATCAGACTAATTCATGGCTAATAGCATTTTAACAGCAACCCTGACTACTGGGATCGGGCTGTAAGGGCTGAGTTGCCAGCATGTGTGGAGTAGCTATCCCCTTTCTCTCTCTGCGGAGGTTACAGGCGGGGGCCGCACGAATGGTGTGGGCGGCCGGCGGCGAAGAACCTAGGCGGTTAGCGACAGAGACCCGGGGCGCTGGCGGCCGGAGAGACACAAGGCGGCCGACCCTGACGTGGATGGATGCGGCTTGAAGGCGACGAAATCGTCTGGAGAAAGCGGTTGTCAGGGACAAGAACGACAGCGATTCCCGAAGATACACGGCTCTATTATTCGATTCAATTGGATTAGATGATCAACATGGCGAGGCAGATCTCTGAGGCGCTTCGTCTTGGTTCGGGGAAGAGTAGAACGATGGCGGTGAGGCCAAATCGCACGAGCGTGGAGGGAACGAGGCGGCGAGGGAGAGGAGCAGGGGGCGCGTTGGCCGCCAGCCGGTGGGGGAGAGGAGCACGGGCGGTCGCGGTGGCCTCCCGCCGGTTGGGGAGGGGTGACGATGGCTGATGGCAAATAATGCAGTAGCAGCGCTTGTCTTTCGCCTTCAAAGTACCAGCGCAGCACACTGCCTTTCCTCACAGGTTGTGACGTCTAGGTCTGCAATTTTTTCATGAATACCAATCTTTCATCGTGCACCTCCAATGGAACATGAGAACAAGTGGCTAAGGGGAAAGTTGTACAGCTACTGCCCGTGCAAGTGCAGAAGCATGCATGCTTCGATGTGTTTTTTGGAGAGAACGAGACAAAGAAAACGACGGCTGCTTAGCATGACCTTGCAGTTTCTTATATCCCGATGCTTCTAATTCCCATATGTGTCTCACTTTCACCTATTACACTGGATGGGAACTATGACTTCTTGAGTTTTATTTGAGTAAGAATGGGGAATAGGGCTATGAGCCTAGCTGGATTTCCATTTAGGGATAACAAAATTTCGTCTATATGGTTCATTTTATATATAGCATAACAATCTTGGGCAAGAGTTTCTGATCATATATGTATTCCAACAAGAGGATCAGGAAGCGTACGATATGATCGTAGCGCTGAAGGACATGTTCCAAAATCAGGCAAGGACTAAGAGATACAATGTTGCCAAGTCCTTTGTCGAATGCAAGCTAGCAGAGGGAGCAGCTGTAGGCCCTCATGTGATCAAAATGGTTCATTACAGTCAGACTTTGGAAAAGCTTGGTTTTCCACTAGGTCAAGAGTTGGCCACTGACTTCATTTTGGCGTCTCTTCCATCCAGCTATGGGCAGTTCATTTCGAACTACCATATGCATGGGGTGGAGAAGGGCCTTAATGAATTATGTGGGATGCTTAAAAGAGCAGAAAGTGACATTAAGAAGTGTGCAGGGCATAGCCATGTGATGGTTGTGCACAACAAGCCTAGCTTCAAGAAAAAGGGTACTTCTTGGAAGAAGAAGGGCAAGGCTAAGGATACGATCCCTAAGTCTGCACCCAAGCAAAAGGCTGGACCTGTAGAAGACACTGAGTGCTTCTTTTGTCATGAACATGGCCACTCGAAGAGAAACTGCAGCAAGTACCAGGCTTCTTTGAAGAAGAGTGGAAGTAAGAGTACTTCCAACTCAGGTACGCTTGTTGTAAATGTTGTGGATATTCTTCTCGCTGATTCCTATGTTAACTCTTGGGTATTTGATACCGGATCGGTTGCTCATATTTGCAATTCGATGCAGGGGCTAATAAGGACTAGAGAACTGTAGAAAGGCAAAGTGGATTTCCGTGTCGAAAATAAAGCAAGGGTTGCTACATTGTTCGTCGGCGTCATGCAACTTCACCTTCCGTCAGGATTTATTATGGAGTTGAATAATTGTTATTACATTCCAAGTATGGGTCGAAACATTTTATCACCTTCATGTTTGATGAGGGATGGTTATTCATTCGTGAGTGCAAACAATGGTTTTGTAATCTCTAAGAATGATATGTTTATGGCTAATGCTCCCATTGTGAATGGGTTATTTATTTTAAATCTTGATGATGCATCTGTTTACAATGTTAGTGCTAAAAGGCTTCGGCCTAATGATTTGAGTCCTACCTATTTATGGCATTGTCGTTTGGGGCATATAAGTGAAAAGCGCATGAAGAAGCCCCATGGTGATGGTCTTCTAACTTCGTTTGATTTTGAATCATACGAGACATGTCGGGCTTGTTTACTTGGAAAGATGACCAAGTCACCTTTTTCGGGTTTACCCGAGAGAGCGACATACTTGTTGGAACTCATACATACTGATGTATGTGGGCCAATGAGCACGACAGCCAGAGGATGATATCACTACTTCATTACTTTCACTGTTGATTTCAGTAGATATGGTTATGTCTACTTGATGAGGCATAAGTCTGAAACTTTTGAAAAGTTCAAGGAGTTTCAGAGTGAAGTAGAGAATCAACGTGGCAAGAAAATAAAGTCCTTGTGATCTGATCGTAGAGGTGAATATTTGAGTCACGAATTTAGCGATCATCTTAAGAGTTGCAGAATTGTTCCACAACTTACGCCGCCCGGAACGCCTCAAAGAAACGGGGTCTCCGAATGGCGTAATTGAACTTTGTTGGACATGGTTCGATCTATGATGAGCCAGTCGGATTTACCATTATCATTTTGGGGTTACGCTCTAGAAACGGCAGCTTTCACACTTAATAGGGTACCATCTAAATCCGTAGTTAAGACACCATATGAGATGTGGACTAGAAAGAATCCCAGTTTGTCTTTTCTAAAGATTTGGGGTTGTGATACATTTGTTAAGCGACTTCAGTCGGACAAGCTAACACCCAAATCGGATAAATGCATTTTCGTGGGATATCCGAGGGAAACCTTAGGGTATTACTTCTACAACCGAGAGGAGGGCAAAGTGTTTGTCGCTCGTAGCGGTGTTTTCCTAGAGAAAGAGTTTCTCACAAAGGGAACAAGTGGAAGGTCGGTGCGATTTGAAGAAGTTCAAGATGAGCCAGTTGGGGATGCTTCTACAAGTGATGCTATTGTAGCAGAACAAGTTGAGGAACCCGTGGCAACAGAAGCACCACAACCACGAAGGTCGGCGAGGCTCCGCGAAGCGCGAGAATTATTATTGTTAGACAATGATGACCTGCGACCTATGCAGAAGCGATGGTGGACCCAGACTCTGAGAAATGGCTGATCGCCATGAGATCCGAGATAGATTCCATGGGAGACAATCAAGTTTGGAACTTGGTTGACCTGCCTGATGGTTTTAAAGCCATCGAGTGCAAATGGATCTATAAGAAGAAGATTGATATGGATGGAAATGTTCACATCCATAAAGCTCGACTTGTTGCAAAAGGTTTTCGACAAGTTCAAGGAGTTGACTACAACGAGACTTTCTCGCCCGTAGCGATGCTTAAATCTATACGGATAGTTCTAGCCATTGCTACACATTTCGACTATGAAATATGACAGATGGATGTCAAGACGGCTTTCCTAAATGGAATCCTAACTGAGGACGTGTATATGATGCAGCCCGAAGGTTTTGTCGATCCAAACAATGCTGGAAAGGTATGCAAACTTCTGAAGTCCATTTATGGGCTGAAGCAAGCATCTCGGAGTTGGAATATTCGATTTGATGAAGTTGTAAAGGAGTTTGGATTCATCAAAAACGAACAAGAACCTTGTGTTTACAAGAAGGAAAGTGGGAGAGCGCTGGTATTTCTAATCTTATATGTAGATGACATATTGCTGATTGGAAATGACATTCCTATGCTCGAGTCTGTTAAGACCTCATTGAAAAATATTTTTTCGATGAAGGACTTAGGAGAAGCGGCATATATTCTGGGCATCAAGATCTATAGAGATAGATCAAGGAGGCTAATTGGATTAAGCCAGAGTACATACATTGATAAAGTGTTGAAACGGTTCAGCATGGAAGAAGCTAAGAAGGGGTTCTTGCCCATGTCTCATGGCATAAAACTCAGCAAGACTCAGTGTCCTTCGACTACTGATGAGCATGAGCGCATGAGTAGGGTTACATATGCTTCGGCTATTGGATCCATCATGTATGCAATGATATGTACTCGCCCAGATGTTTTCTATGCTCTAAGTGTTACGAGCAGATACCAGGTGAAGGTCACTGGACAGCGGTAAAGAACATCCTTAAGTACTTGAAAAGTACTAAGGATGTGTTCCTAGTTTATGGAGGTGAGGATGAACTCAATGTAAAGGGTTACACAGATGCGAGTTACCTTAACGACTTATATGATTCGAAATCGCAATCAGGTTATGTGTTTGTCATGAATGGCGGTGTTGTGAGCTGGAAAAGTTCCAAGCAAGATACGGTGACCTCCTCTTCAACAGAAGCTGAAAATATTGCTGTCTCGGAGGCCGTAAAGGAAGCTGTTTGGATTAGGAATTTCCTGATCGCTCTCGGTGTAGTTCAGGGCGCGTCCAATCCCTTGGACGTTTATTGTGACAACAATTGTGCTATTGCACAAGCCAAGGAACCTAGACAGCACCACAAGAACAAACATATTCGCATGCGTTACCATCAGATTCGAGAGTTCGTTGAGGATGGTAGTGTCATGATATGCAAAATACATACGGACTCAAATGTTGCTGATCCCTTGACTAAGCCTCTCCCGTAGACCGCGCATGAAGCGCACACAAGAGCAATTGGTATTAGATACATTTTAGATTGACTCTAGTGCAAGTGGGAGACTAAAGGAAATATGCCCTAGAGGCAATCATAGAGATGATTATATTTCATATGTATCCATCAGTTATTGTAATGTTCCTTGAATATCCATATCATGCAACTTATATTGATTGGCAATTATGTGAATTTTTTGTGAAACTCTTTACTTGTATGGTTATTTAAGAGTTGTCCCTAGTCGGAGTTCATGTGAGGACAGACGTGAATATTAGACTAGCACACCGATTGGTTGATGACTATGTTTCACAAGTCATAGACATGGAGATATCAAACCAATGATGTGGACACATGTTATGAACATGGGGTTGGACTGACCCAACCTGAGACTGGCAATTAGTTGCAGCTCTCTCTCTACACATCGTGTACGCTTTGTCCTTAGACCTGAGATTGTCGCATGTACTTGAGATTTGGATCAAACTACTTTGGGGCTATCAAACGCTGCACCGTAACTGAGTAGTTATAAAGGTAGCTTTCGGGTTTGTCCTGAAGCAAGCTGCAAGGCATGGTCAATCAAGATGAGATTTGCCCCTCTCTACTTGAGAGAGATATCTTTGGGCCCCTCGAGTGATCGGATCCAGAAATGCATGGCCGTGCTACATATGGTTAAGAGTTAACCTAGTAAAAGGATTCCGAAGCACAGTATCGAGAAAGGGAGGTCAGCTTAGAGCTAGACCAAATATCGTGAGGCAAAGGGAAAGACATGTACTAAACCTTGTGATGGTTCGTCCTATATGATCTTTGTATGCGTTTAGGAGTTGACACGTCTTGCTAGAGGCCGCTACCAGCTATTGACAGAATAAGTGTATTCGTGTCATGTCTATACGTATATGAACCTATATGGTCACACACTTAAGGGGCTGGAAGCCTAATGAGGATTGGATCCGAATTAGACCAGGCTTAGGCTACTAATGGGCTACTAATGTAGAAGCCCACTAGGGACACCTATATAAGAGAGGGTGGGGCGGGATGACCAGGGTTAGACCTCAGATCATTCCCAGCCGCCACTCCTCACGCCTGTGTTGCACGCGCGGACCTAACAGTCCGGCGTCTGACGCTTCCACCCTGTACGTGTGGATACCTCGGAGGCGCTGCATCTGTAGCGCTTGGACGAGTCGCGCAAGGGAGCTTCTCGTGGGACGAGGACAAGGAGGAGACGTGAAACGTCTGCACTGCCTCGACGCGCTTCATCAATTCCGCAACTGCGCGTCTAGTGGTAATCCCGTGATCTATGACAACAATAATCCTAGTATACGCGGTAGAAATTTTTTGATTTGCGCTAGTGTAGCCTACCCGTATCCCTTCAGATGGTCCCAGAGTCCAACATTCACATGTTGTAGGCTCTCGGTTATTGCCGTCAATAGAAGGGAGACAGAGAAAGGATCCTACCGAATTACCTCTTTGGGATGAGCATATTCGAGGAATATGCCATCCACGTCAGCCCTAATGTAACCTGGCCACCCCTTAAAGGTGAGCCAGGACCTCCTAGAGGGGGGATCGATTCATTTTACACTTAGAGACTAGGTGAGAGCTTCTTCTCCTCTCTCAGATACAGCTCAAGGAGCTAATGTAACCATTGTTGATCAAAGTAAAGTTCGAGAGCGAGTTCTTCGTGTGTAGATACCACTACATCATCCCTCTCTGGATCACACTAGTGCATATTGGCCCCAATTTTAGCCTACCCATGGCATCTGTCGTGCCACCACCACGACAGTTGGTGCCTATCGTGGAGCCAGCAGTGGTGCTAGCTGGAGTCAAGATCCGGAAAGGAAACTTCATCCCTACTGGCGAGCGCATCGTCTCTACGCTGGTACAGCGCTTCGACATGTGGGACTACGTCAGCGACAATGTGCATCACTTTGCTAGGCGCCCGCCTCCGCGCAACAAGGTTTTCATCAACCTAGGTGCGCACAAGGTCTAAGTCAGCGTCGACGTCTCCTGCGTCTACCCGTAGCGAGTTGTCCTCGCGGGAGAGCCTTCCCTCAGCGCTAGCGGCCTGCGTATCACTCGCCCCGAAGGCAGCGTCAAGGTGATGATTACGGCGCCAACTGCAGGCGCAGGAGCCGGCCCGAGCAGAGATCCGGCGACAGCAGATCCGGTGGTAGTAAACCCGGCGGAGGCTGGCAATGTAACTCCTAAGGTACCTCGTACAAGGGGCCCTCCACTGGAAAAGCTAGGGAAAATCTTGCATGAAGCCATAGATAGTGTGACTACTCCTATAGCTCCTATCGTAGATCCGGCTCATGCATAGGCCGAGCTAGAGGAAACCCGACAAAAATGTTAAAAGGAGCTAGGAGAGTAGAAGCTGGACAACAGTCACTTAACATTACCTTGCATGAGTATGCTATGGCAAATAAGAGGAACAGTAGCCCTACTTGCATGGATGGTGTAAGGTAGAAAGGAAAGAATATCCTTAGTGATATTAACAAGGAACATGTGAGGCATGATAACTCGGCTGACCCAGGGTTTCCGAGGTATAATACACCTACGAGAAACCTCAGGGCAGCAGATGTAGCAGCTGTCGATATATATGGCCTGACTGATGAAGCCCGGTAGAGGCTGCAAGAAAGAGTCATTGAGTTGGTGCGTATAGCAAACCAGCAGAATGAGGAATTGCTCAAAAGCAACCCGGCAAGACCTAGAGGTTCTCGTGTCGTTCATTTGGCTGGAGGTGCCCTGACATTATCATCTGCGATAGCATCTTCACCCGGAGGAGGTAAAAGTAAAGATAAGGCGGTAACCTCAGGAAGAAGGGAGAAGAAAATGGTGCCCGATGATCCGGCAGTGGCTGGAAAAGAAAATGTGAACCAAGGCAATGTAAGCCGAGGTAACCGTGGGAATAGAAACCCCGGTCATGGCAATGTAAGACAAGGAGACAACGGGCAGGGTAATCTCGGCTAGCATTACTCAGCTGGAGGAGGGCAACATCCTCCACAACAGCACCAGTCGATATATGAACCTCGACAAGAACGAGGTGCAGGACAAGTTCCGCAAAATCCAGAACAAAACAGGTACAATGATGGTTATTCGGAGATGGATAATGGCAGATTTGCTAGACCTAATCAGCACGTGATAGGAGAAAGAATGGGAAACAGAAACTTGCAGCCAGAGATGAAAGGTTGAAATTGGACAGAATATACAGATCCAAGTTGTTGGAAGAACAAGGTCCTCCAGGTCTAGCATGCTCTGGACCTCAGATCATGAGGGATCCAGCTGTGCCGACCTTCCAGTTACCAAGAGGAACCAAGACATATAACAGAAGCACCATGCCGCAATACTGGTTGATTTATTATGCTACCGCAGTGAAAATCATAGAAGGCAACCTTAGATGGGCAGTAAGATATGTGCCGTAATTGTTGGAAGGACCAGCAAGAGTTTGGTTGAACAACTTCTAGCAGGAAGTATCAACTGCTGGTTAGATTTTGACGAGATGTTTGTGAGCAACTTGACGAGTACGTATAAGAGGACGAATAGACCTCAACAGCTCGCCATGTGTAAGCAGAGACCGAATGAGACCGACAAAGAGTTTCTGACTTGGTGGTGCAACCTGAGGAACTCCTGTGAAGGAGTAATTGATTCTCAAGCAATAGCATGGTTTGCACAAGAATGCAGATATGTAAGTGTCTAATGCAAAGGCTACAAAGAGATATGCCAATATGTTGGCCGAGACTATCAGAATTGCTGACTCACGGGTGATCCTACTCGGCCAGAGATTATGTCGGCAGATCGAAGTGAACAACCGAGATGGTGCCAGGTCATCCCGGAGAAATGATTTCAGGAATAAGAGAAAAGAAGATAGGTCGGATTATCGATACATTTCGAGTCATGATGCTGCTGTAACTCAAGATCAGCCGGGAGCTGGGGGGTAATCAACGTCAAAACAACAGTTCAACAGTGGACTCCGTAAAATGATGGCAAAAAGCAGTGGACTGCTGAGCAAAAGAAACAATGGCAAGAGGCCGAAGTACACGTATGAGTCTATGTTAGATTAACCCTGCAAGTTTCACACTCCTAATCCGGCTAAGTCGGCGAATCATACAACTCGGCAGTGTGCTTGGATAAAACTATCCATGGGCGCAGAACCAAACCAGCCGAATCACAAACCTCAGCTCATAGGAAGCAATGCTCCACAACAGCTAGATCTACCTCCACCACCTCCAAGGTATGAGAACCAACCACCACCGAGGTATGAGAACCATGATAGAAGAGACGTAGTGCACCAAGGGGCGAATCAAAACCAAGAGAACCGTGGATATCCTGGCCAAGGAGGTAGGAATGAGTACAGAGATCATCATCATGCATACTGTGTGTTCACTACGAAACAGACAGATAGGAAAAGTATGTAGAGGAGGCATATGGAAGTAAATGCGGTTATGCCGGTTGTGCCGAGATACATGAACTAGTTCAATTAGGAAATCACTTGGAGTATAAGGTATCACCCCAAGATCATGACAAACCCTGGGTCATATGCCTTGGTGCTTGATGAGATGTTCATTGGGCCGAATATCAATGTCAAGTTCTCCAAGGTGCTGGTCGACAATGGCAGCAACATAAACATACTATACAAGGACACAATGTGTAAGCTGGGCATCAATGAGAACATGTTGCAGTCAACCAAGACTACATTTCATGGCATCGTGCCAAGGTTATCTTGTGATAAGATAGGCAAAGTCCAGATTGATGTGTTATTTGGCACAAGGGAGAACTGCCGAACTAAAAATTTGGAGTTCGAGGTTGCGAACCTGGAAAGTTGTTACCATGCACTGTTGGGAAGGCTGGCATTGTCGAAGTTCATGGATTGTACTCATGTTAGTTACTTCAAGATGAAGATGCCAGGACCGCATGGGGTTATTACCATTACTGGGGACTATAGGAGATCAATGGAGTGTGTTTCGGCCAGGTCAAACCTAGCCGGGTCATTAGTGATTGCAAGGGAAAATAAAATGATTCAGGAAGTGGAAGCTTTGGCTCAGTTAGCATTGCTGAATATGCCGACACTCGCCAACACACATGGGAGTGTCTCTTTTCAGCCGACTAAGGACACCAAGAAGATTCAAATTGATGACCTGTTCCTAGAGCGCACCGTCACTATTGCTGCTGGCCTGAACGCTAAATAGTAAAGCGAGCCAGCCAGCTTTCTCCATGAGAATTGGGATATCTTTGCTTGGTCCACTAAGGATCTGCAAGGTGTGGCGAGGGAGTTGGCAGAGCACTCTTTACATGTGAGGCCAGATGTAAGGCTGGTAAAGCAACCTCTTCGCCGCTTCGCCAAGGACAGGAGAAAAATAATTGGAGATGTGATAGCTCGGCTCCTTGCAGTCGGGTTCATAATGGAAGTACTTCATCTGGATTGGCTCTCTAATCCGGTGCTGGTAGAGAAAAAGAAAGACGATCCGAATGTAGCAGTGGTGTGGCGTATGTGCATCTACTACAACAATCGGAACAACGCATGTCCAAAGTATCCATTTCCTTTGCTGATAATAGATCAGGTTATTGATTCGACTGCTGGTTATGAGTTACTATCATTTGTAGACACGTGCTCTGGTTTCGACCATATACCAATAAATCTGGCCGATCAAATAAAGACTGCATTTATTACCTCATACGGGGCTTACTGCTATGGTACATGCCATTCGGCATACGCAATGCAGGGGGACATATCAAAGATGCATGCAAAAATGCTTACACGATCAAATTGGCAAAAATGTCTAAGTATATGTTGATGACGTGGTAATAAAAACCAAATGAAGTCAGACACTATTAGATGATATCCGGCAGACATTTGCAAATCTAAGAATGTTTCGAATGAATCTTAACCCGGAAAAATGCACCTTTGGTGTCTCGGCCAGAAAATTACTCGTTTTCCTCGTATCAAGCCGAGGCAATGAAGTAAATACAACAAAGATTCGGGAGGTAGAATGCATGGAGTTGCCGAAGTGTCTTACCGATGTCCAGAAGTTCACAGCTTCCCTAGCATCATTGAGTCGGTTCGTAAGTCGGCTTGGAGAAAAAACATTGCTCTTATATCAATTGATGAAAAAGTTGGATAAATTTATCTGAACACAGCAAGCTGATAACGCTCTTCATGAACTAAATAAAATTCTAGCCTCTGCACTGTGTTAGCTTCACCACTATCTAAAGAGCCAATGTTGCTCTATATAGCATCGACCAACAGAGTCGTGAGTGTCGCGGTAGGGGTGGAGCGTGACGAAGAAGGTAAGTCGGTGCAGAGGCCAGTATATTACCCAATCTAGGTACCCTCAACCTCAAAACAGAATTATCCCCATTATCAAAAAATGTCATACGGAGTATATATGTTGGCAAAAAATCTAAAGCATTATTTTGAGGAACACCCTATAAAGGTGATATGTGAAGCACCAATTGCCGATATAATGGACAACAGAGATGCAAGTGGCCGAATAGCCAAATGGGAAATTGATCTATCCCCTTATGCTCTACAATTTGATAGAAGAGAGGTAATCTAAGTCTCAGGCACTGACCAACTATTTTGTCGATTGGGCTGAAATGCAATACGAGTCGCCCTTGCCTGATCCGAACTATTGGAGAATGCACTTTGATGGGTCAAAGCTGAAAACCGGATTAGGTGTCGTGATAGTGCTCACCTCACCCAAGAAGGATAAGCTAAAATATTTGTTAAAAATACACTTTGATGCATCAAATAATGTAGCTGAATATGAAGCACTAGTCCATGGCTTAAAAGTAGCAAAGGACATTGGCATACATCGGATACAATGTTTTGGTGATTCGGACCTGGTGGTACAACAAGTGTCAGGATATTGGGATGCACTTGACGCAAACATGGCATTATATAGATTTCATGTGCAGAAAATAAGTGGGTACTTTGAAGGATGTGAATTCCATCATGTACCATAGGCAGAAAATGATGCAGTCGATACATTGTCAAAGCTCGGCTCATCGAGACAGTCCATCCCACCTGGCACATCCCATGAGCACCTCAGAAAACCATCAATTATCCCATCACCTGAATATGAATCAATTCATATCCTGGCCAACACAATGTCTGAGGTTGTCCCAATATACATAGATGGGGAAAATGATCCGAATAATCTGGGTGCTGATTTGGCAAACCCGAGGAATCCCTTGCAGAACCCAGAGACTAGTCAGGGTAATCCGGTAGAGGTTATGTCAGCTGAAGCAATGGAAATTGATGAAGTAATTGCCCCGACATGTGAAATACCAGAATGGGCACGACCAATCTTCTTGTTTTTGAAAGATGAAATCCTGCCGAGTGATGAAGTCCTCGCTAGGCAAATCCAAAGAAAGGCCAAGGCCTATACATAATAAACAATGAGCTATACAAGAGAAGTGTCATCAGTGTTCTACAGAGGTGCGTTGATCTGGCAAAAGGCCAAGAGATCCTACTAGATATCCATCAAGGTGAATGTGGGCATCATGCTTCATCCCGAGCGTTAGTTGCCAAATTATTCAGGCATGGATTTTATTGGCCTAGTGCTCTGCAAGAGAAAGAGGAACTGGTGAAAAAATGTAATGGCTACCAAATATATGCATGAAAATGTCATTTGCCATCATCCGAGTTAAAAACCATACCAATCACTTGGCCATTTGTTTTGTGGTGCTTGGAGATGGTCAGGACATTTAAGCCAGCTCGTGGTGACATGACTCATATTTTGGTCATGGTTGATAAATTCACAAAGTGGATTGAGGTAAAGCCAATAAGAAAATGTGATGGGCCCACGACAGTGAGATTCCTCAAGGATGTTATCCTGAGATATGTGTACCCACATAGTATCATAACTGATAATGACACAAACTTTGACGAAGGGGCATTTTCTTGATTCTGCTGAGATAATAAGATAATACTTGATGTTGCATCAGTTGCACATCCCGCATTAAACGGGCAACTAGAAAGATTCAACAGACTAGTATTGTCCGGGATAAAACCCCGACGCATTGAGGCGCTGCAAAGATCAGCGGGGTGTTGGATTGAGGAGCTCCCGGCCGTATTATGGATCCTAAGGACAACTTCGAATCGATCAATAGGCTATACACCATTTTTATGGTATATGGGGCAGAAGCTGTGTTACCAGCCGACATAGTGCATGATTCGCCTAGAGTCACCCAATACACAGAAGCCAAAGTGAATGAGATATCTCGGCAAAATGATGTTGATCTATTAGAAGAGGCAAGAGAATTGTCATTGTCTAGATATGCCGTATATCAACAAAATCCCAGGCGCTATTATAGCAATAAAGTGAATCTCCGAGTCTTTTGAGAAGGAGATCTGGTACTTCGGCTCGTGCAGCACATGGCCGGCATGCATAAACTATCACCTCCATGGGAGGGTCCATTTATTGTGAGCAAAGCAATGCACAATGATGCATACTATCTTATACATGCTCAACAGTAATCCTAGTATACGCGGTAGAAATTTTTTGATTTGCGCTAGTGTAGCCTACCTGTATCCCTTCAGACGGTCCCAGAGTCCAACATTCACATGTTGTAGGCTCTCAGTTATTGCCGTCAATAGAAGGGAGACAGAGAAAGGATCCCACCAAATTACCTCTTTGGGATGAGCATATTCGAGGAATATGCCATCCACGCCAGCCCTAATGTAACCTGGCCACCCCTTAAAGGTGAGCCAGGACCTCCTAGAGGGGGGATCGATTCATTTTACACTTAGAGACTAGGTGAGAGCTTCTTCCTCCTCTCTCAGATACAGCTCAAGGAGCTAATGTAACCATTGTTGATCAAAGTAAGTTTGAGAGCGAGTTCTTCGTGTGTAGATACCACTACATCATCCCTCTCTCGATCACACTAGTGCATATTGGCCCCAATTTTAGCCTACCCATGGCATCTGTCGTGCCACCACCACGACAGTTGGTGTCTATCGTGGAGCCAGCAGTGGTGCTAGCTGGAGTCAAGATCCGGAAAGGAAACTTCATCCCTACTGGCGAGTGCATCGTCTCTAGGCTGGTACAGCGCTTCGACATGTGGGACTACGTCAGCGACAATGTGCATCACTTTGCTAGGCGCCCGCCTCCGCGCAACAAGGTCTTCATCAACCTAGGTGCGCAGAAGGTCTACGTCAGCATCGACGTCTCCTGCATCTACCCGTAGCGAGTCGTCCTCGCGGGAGAGCCTCCCCTCTGCGCTAGCGGCCTGCGTATCACTCGCCCCGAAGGCAGCGTCAAGGTGATGATGACGGCGCTAACTGCAGGCGCAGGAGCCGGCCCGAGCAGAGATCCGGCGACAGCAGATCCGGTGGTAGTAAACCCGACAGAGGCTGGCAGTGTAACTCCTAAGGTACCTCGTACAAGGGGCCCTCCACTGGAAAAGCCAGGGAAAATATTGCATGAAGCCATAGATAGTGTGACTACTCCTATAGCTCCTATCGTAGATTCGGCTCATGCACAGGCCGAGCTAGAGGAAACCCGACAAAAATGTTAAAAGGAGCTAGGAGAGTAGAAGCTGGACAACAGTCACTTAACATTACCTTGCATGAGTATGCTATGGCAAATAAGAGGAACAGTAGCCCTACTTGCATGGATGGTGTAAGGTAGAAAGAAAAGAATCTCCTTAGTGATATTAACAAGGAACATGTGAGGCATGATAACTCGGCTGACCCAGGGTTTCCGAGGTATAATACACCTACGAAAAACCTCAGGGCAGCAGATGTAGCAGCTGTCGATATATATGGCCTGACTGATGAAGCCCGGTAGAGGCTGCAAGAAAGAGTCATTGAGCTGGTGCGTATAGCAGACCAGCAGAATGAGGAATTGCTCAAAAGCAACCCGGCAAGACCTCGAGGTTCTCGTGTCGTTCATTTTGCTGGAGGTGCCCCGACATTATCATCTGCGATAGCATCTTCACCCGGAGGAGGTAAAAGTAAAGATAAGGCGGTAACCTCAGGAAGAAGGGAGAAGAAAATGGTGCCCTATGATCCGGCAGTGGCTGGAAAAGAAAATGTGAACCAAGGCAATGTAAGCCGAGGTAACAGTGGGAATAGAAACCCCGGTCAGGGCAATGTAAGACAAGGAGACAACGGGCAGGGTAATCTCGGCTAGCGTTACTCAGCTGGAGGAGGGCAACATCCTCCACAACAGCACCAGTCGATATATGAACCTCGACAAGAACGAGGTGCAGGACAAGTTCTGCAAAATCCAGAACAAAACAGGTACAATGATGGTTATTTGGAGATGGATAATGGCAGATTTGCTAGACCTAATCAGCACGTGATAGGAGAAAGAATGGGAAACAGAAACTTGCAGCCGGCGATGAAAGGTTGAAATTGGACAGAATATACAGATCCAAGTTGTTGGAAGAACAAGGTCCTCCAGGTCTAGCATGCTCTGGACCTCAGATCATGAGGGATCCAGCTGTGCCGAACTTCCAGTTACCAAGAGGAACCAAGACATATAACAGAAGCACCATGCCGCAATACTGGTTGATTTATTATGCTACCGCAGTGAAAATCGTAGAAGGCAACCTTAGATGGGCAGTAAGATATGTGCCGCAATTGTTGGAAGGACCAGCAAGTGTTTGGTTGAACAACTTCTAGAAGGATGTATCAACTGCTGGTTAGATTTTGACGAGATGTTTGTGAGCAACTTGACGAGTACGTATAAGAGGACGAATAGACCTCAACAGCTCGCCATGTGTAAGCAGAGACCGAATGAGACCGACAGAGAGTTTCTGACTTGGTGGTGCAACCTGAGGAACTCCTGTGAAGGAGTAATTGATTCTCAAGCAATAGCATGGTTTGCACAAGAATGTAGATATGTAAGTGTCTAATGCAAAGGCTACAAAGAGATATGCCAATATGTTGGCCGAGACTATCAGAATTGCTGACTCACGGGTGATCCGACTCGGCCAGAGCTTATGTCGGCAGATCGAAGTGAACAACATGAGCATTATGCTCGAGATGGTGCCAGGTCATCCCGAAGAAATGATTTCAGGATAAAGAGAAAAGAAGATAGGTCGGATTATCGATACAATTCGAGTCATGTTGCTGCTATAACTCAAGATCAGTCGGGAGCTGGGGGGTAATCAACGTCAAAACAACAGTGCGCAACAGTGGACTCCGAAAAATGATGGCAAAAAGCAGTGGACTGCTGAGCAAAAGAAACAATGGCAAGAGGCCGAAGTACACGTATGAGTCTATGGTAGATTAACCCTACAAGTTTCACACTCCTAATCCGGCTAAGTCGGCGAATCATACAACTCGGCAGTGTGCTTGGATGAAACTATCCATGGGCGCAGAACCAAACCAGCCGAATCACAGACCTCAGCTCATAGGAAGCAATGCTCCGCAACAGCTAGATCTACCTCCACCACCTCCAAGGTATGAGAACCAACCACCACCGAGGTATGAGAACCATGATAGAAGAGAAGTAGTGCACCAAGGGGCGAATCAAAACCAAGAGAACCGTGGATATCCTGGCCAAGGAGGTAGGAATGAGTACAGAGATCATCATCATGCATACTATGTGTTCACTACGGAACAGACAGATAGGAAAAGTATGTAGAGGAGGCATATGGAAGTAAATGCGGTTATGCCGGTTGTGCCGAGATACATGAACTAGTTCGATCAGGAAATCACTTGGAGTATAAGGTATCACCCCAAGATCATGATAAACCCTGGGTCATATGCCTTGGTGCTTGATCAGATGTTCATTGGGCCGAATATCAATGTCAAGTTCTCCAAGGTGCTGGTCGACAATGGCAGCAGCATAAACATACTATATAAGGACACAATGTGTAAGCTGGGCATCAATGAGAACATGTTGTAGTCAACCAAGACTACATTTCATGGCATCGTGCCAAGGTTATCTTGTGATACGATAGGCAAAGTCCAGATTGATGTGTTATTTGGCACAAGGGAGAACTGCCGAACTAAAAATTTGGAGTTCGAGGTTGCGAACCTGGAAAGTTGTTACCATGCACTGTTGGGAAGGCTGGCATTGTCGAAGTTCATGGCTTGTACTCATGTTAGTTACTTCAAGATGAAGATGCCAGGACCGCATGGGGTTATTACCATTACTGGGGACTATAGGAGATCAATGGAGTGTGTTTCGGCCGGGTCAAACCTAGCCGGGTCATTAGTGATTGCAAGGGAAAATAAAATGATTCAGGAAATGGAAGCTTTGGCTCAGTTAGCATTGCTGAATATGCCGACACTCGCCAACACACATGGGAGTGTCTCTTTTCAGCCGATTAAGGACACCAAGAAGATTCAAATTGATGACCTGTTCCTAGAGCGCACCGTCACTATTGCTGCTGGCCTGAACGCTAAATAGTAAAGCGAGCCAGCCAACTTTCTCCATGAGAATTGGGATATCTTTGCTTGGTCCACTCAGGATCTGCAAGGTGTGGCGAGGGAGCTGGCAGAGCACCCTTTACATGTGAGGCCAGATGTAAGGCTGGTAAAGCAACCTCTTCGCCGCTTCGCCAAGGACAGGAGAAAAATAATTGGAGATGAGATAGCTCGGCTCCTTGCAGTCAGGTTCATAATGGAAGTACTTCATCTGGATTGGCTCTCTAATCCGCTGCTTGTAGAGAAAAAGAAAGACGATCCGAATGTAGCAGTGGTGTGGCGTATGTGCATCTACTACACCAATCGGAACAACGCATGTCCAAAGTATCCATTTACTTTGCCGATAATAGATCAGGTTATTGATTCAACTGCTGGTTGTGAGTTACTATCATTTGTAGACACGTGCTCTGATTTCCACCATATACCGATAAATCTGGCCGATCAAATAAAGACTGCATTTATTACCTCATACGGGGCTTACTGCTATGGTACCATGCCATTCGGCATACGCAATGCAGGCGGACATATCAAAGATGCATGCAAAAATGCTTACACGATCAAATTGGCAAAAATGTCTAAGTATATGTTGATGACGTGGTAATAAAAACCAAAGGAAGTCAGACACTATTAGATGATATCCGGCACACATTTGCAAATCTAAGAATATTTTGAATGAATCTTAACCCGGAAAAATGCACCTTTGGTGTCTCGGCCAGAAAATTACTCGTTTTCCTCGTATCAAGACGAGGTAACGAAGAAAATGCAACAAAGATTCGGGAGGTAGAACGCATGGAGTTGCCGAAGTGTCTTACCGATGTCCAGAAGTTCACAGCTTCCCTAGCATCATTGAGTCGGTTCGTAAGTCGGCTTGGAGAAAAAGCATTGCTCTTATATCAATTGATGAAAAAGTTGGATAAATTTATCTGGACACAGCAAGCTGATAACGCTCTTCATGAACTAAATAAAATTCTAGCCTCTGCACTGTGTTAGCTTCACCACTATCTAAAGAGCCAATGTTGCTCTATATAGCAGCGACCAACAGAGTCGTGAGTGTTGCGGTAGGGGTGGAGCGTGACGAAGAAGGTAAGTCGGTGCAGAGGCCAGTATATTACCCAAGCTAGGTACCCTCAACCTCAAAACAGAATTATCCCCATTATAAAAAAATGTCATACGGAGTATATATGTTGGCAAAAAATCTAAAGCATTATTTTGAGGAACACCCTATAAAGGTGATATGTAAAGCACCAATTGCCGAGATAATGGACAACAGAGATGCAAGTGGCCGAATAGCCAAATGGGAAATTTAGCTATCCCCGTATGCTCTACAATTTGATAGAAGAGAGGCAATCTAAGTCTCAGGCACTGGCCAACTATTTTGTCGATTGGGCTGAAATGCAATATGAGTCGCCCTTGCCTGATCCGAACTATTGGAGAATGCACTTTGATGGGTCAAAGCTGAAAACCGGATTAGGTGTCGTGATAGTGCTCACCTCACCCAAGAAGGATAAGCTAAAATATTTGTTAAAAATACACTTTGATGCATCAAATAACATAGCTGAATATGAAGCACTAGTCCATGGCTTAAAAGTAGCAAAGGACATTGGCATACATCGGATACAATGTTTTGGTGGTTCGGACCTGGTGGTACAACAAGTGTCGGGACATTGGAATGCACTTGACGCAAACATAGCATTATATAGATTTCATGTGCAGAAAATAAGTGGGTACTTTGAAGGATGTGAATTCCATCATGTACCATAGGCCGAAAATGATGCAGTCGATACATTGTCGAAGCTCGGCTCATCGAGACAGTCCATCCCACCTAGCACATCCCTTGAGCACCTCAGAAAACCATCAATTATCCCATCACCTGAATATGAATCAATTCATATCCTGGCCAACACAATGTCTGAGGCTGTCCCAATATACATAGATGGGGAAAATGATTCGAATAACCTGGGTGCTGATTCAGCAAACCCGAGGAACCCTTGCAGAACCCGGAGACTAGTCAGGGTAATCCGGTAGAGGTTATGTCAGCTGAAGAAATGGAAATTGATGAAGTAATTGCCCCGGCATGTGAAATACCAGAATGGGCACGACCAATCTTCTTGTTTTTGAAAGATGAAATGCTGCCGAGTGATGAAGTCCTCGCTAGGCAAATCCAAAGGAAGGCCAAGGCCTATACCATAATAAACAATGAGCTATACAAGAGAAGTGTCATCAGTGTTCTACAGAGGTGCGTTGATCTAGCAAAAGGCCAAGCGATCCTACTAGATATCCATCAAGGTGAATGTGGGCATCATGCTTCATCCCGAGCGTTAGTTGCCAAAGTATTCAGGCATGGATTTTATTGGCCTAGTGCTCTGCGAGAGGCAGAGGAACTGGTGAAAAAAATGTAATGGCTACCAAATATATGCATGAAAATGTCATATGCCATCATCCGAGTTAAAAACCATACCAATCACTTGGCCATTTGTTGTGTGGTGCTTGGAGATGGTCAGGCCATTTAAGCCAGCTCGTGGTGACATGACTCATATTTTGGTCATGGTTGATAAATTCACAAAGTGGATTGAGGTAAAGCCAATAAGAAAATGTGATGGGCCCACGACAGTGAGATTCCTCAAGGATGTTATCCTGAGATATGGGTACCCACATAGTATCATAACTGATAATGACACAAACTTTGACGAAGGTGCATTTTCTTGATTCTGCTGAGATAATAAGATAATACTTGATGTTGCATCAGTTGCACATCCCGCATTAAACGGGCAACTAGAAAGATGCAACAGACTAGTATTGTCCGCGATAAAACCCCGGCTCATTGAGGCGCTACAAAGATCAGTGGGGTGTTGGATTGAGGAGCTCCCGGCCGTATTATGGAGCCTGAGGACAACTCCGAATCGATCAATAGGCTATACACCATTTTTATGGTATATGGGGCAAAAGTTGTGTTACCAGCCGACATAGTTCATGATTCGCCTAGAGTCACCCAATACACAGAAGCCAAAGTGAATGAGATATCTCGGCAAAATGATGTTGATCTATTAGAAGAGGCAAGAGAATTGTCATTGTCTAGATATGCCGTATATCAACAAAATCTCAGGCGCTATTATAGCAATAAAGTGAATCTCCGAGTCTTTTGAGAAGGAGATCTGGTACTTCGGCTCGTGCAGCACATGGCCGGCATGCATAAAATATCACCTCCATGGGAGGGTCCATTTATTGTGAGCAAAGCAATGCACAATGATGCATACTATCTTATAGATTCTCAAGCATAGGAGAAGAATAAGTCTGCCACATCCCAAAATCTCCAAATTTTGAAATATGAAAAATAAATAAACAAAAGAAACAATTGTTGAAATTTAGGGTAAAAACAAACTTTTTTGCTTCTAAATAGAAACATCAAAACCCCTCTTGAACAAAATTTGAATAGGAAAGCAACAAACAAATATTTCAAAGATCTAATGCATTTATGCATGGAAAGGATCTTGAAATTTGGACACTTGGAAAAATAAATCAAGACCCTAAACCCTAAAGAAAGAAATCATATTCAAGATCTCTCCAAGACTATGGATTTGATCCATATAAAAATTCAGCAATAAACATTAATAAATGATAAAAAATGGTAAACAAAAATATTATAAAACCATAGAAATTGGTTTCATTCAATTTGGATCCATGGATAAAAACTTATGAATTTAATAAGATGAAAGGAAATAATTTCCAAGGCTAATAAAACTCCTAACTAAAATCAATAGAAATTGGTGAGCAAAGGAATCCTAAAAGGATTTAAAAAGATAAACAAATGTTAAATAAAAATATACAAGTTGGAATCACCAATTTTGGATCTATAAATAAAAACATATGGATTTTATAAGACAAAGAAAGAAATAAATAAATAAGAAATAATTGCAAAGACAAATTAAATCTTGGCCAAATCCATAAGAAAATGGAATAAAGATAATCCAAATAAAAATAAAGGAATAAAGACCATTTAAATAAAATCTATATGGGCTTTAACCATATTCAGTTTTATTTAAATGAAGACAAAATCCCTAATAATAAATAATTAATCAAATCATGAGAAAATAATAAATTGAAATTGCCAAAGTGGATTAGAAGTTATATAATTAACTTAAAAAGAATAAAATATTAATTAAATAAAATTATATGGTTTGGAACCATATTCAATTTTTTGAATAAAGACAAGAAAATTATTTGAAATAATTCAAAGTGGACTAATTAAACCCACTATTAAATAGTTTAAACCTACTGAAAAGGTTTGGCAAGAATTTGAATTCAAATAGAAGTTTGAAACATTTGATTCAAATAAAAAACAGAAAACAGAAATGGAAAAAGAAAAAGAATCAGAAAGAAAAAAATAGAAAAGAAACAGCCCAATCTAACCCAACCCAGCTACCAGGCCTAGCAAGCCTAACAGAAAGCCCACCCGGAAAATCTCTCTCTCCCCCTGGACATTTCTCACTCACGTGCGTACCCCTCACCCCACTGATGCGCTGGACCCACGTTGCCACCTCATCATCGTCTCCACCCCGCGTGACCCGTTCCCCCCTCTCGTTGCCGTTTCTGCCATTGAAAGCGCGCTTGATTTCATATTAATGTTGTGCTAATTCTGCCCCGCGACCTCTCCCTCATAAGTTCCTCTCCATCCTCTCTCTTTCCCCTCACTCGCCACTCCCTCTCCGCCATCAGGCTGCGAGAATTACTGCTTGCACCGCTACTGCCTCCGACGAACCTCCGCACCGATTCCGGCCAACTCTGGCCACCTCCCAGCCCCTAGCTTCCACGAGCTTGACTCCCATCGCCTCGCGCACCTTCCAGTATCCTCTGCTTTCCCACGCATGCCCCATAGCCTCGGCTCTGTCCTCGTCTGAGCGCCACCACCTCCTGCTCTGACTCCAGCGACCTCTCCCCGTAAGTACTGACCGCGCCTTCCCCTCTCATTGACACTCGCATACTCCCCTCTCTCCCGCACATCTAACACGACCCTTACTTGCCTTGGCACGCCTTGTAGCTTCACCGTCGATGACGCCCGAGCGCACCCGTCACCTGGAGCTTCTCCGGCGAGCAATTGCCGACACGACCGTGCGCCCCTGGCCATACCACGACCATGTTGAGCTTCCTCACGCCATGATGAACCTGGTGAGCCTCTCCTCCCTCTCCCTCGCTTCCTATAATTGCCGAAACGCCATCGCCTGAGCGCCGCCGCCGCGGCGCCGTCGAGCTGGAGCCACCAGTTAGTGGTCACCTGCTTTTGGTCCGTTAGATCCAGATCGTAGGGTGATGAATAGATGACTTAACGAAGAGGTATCTATCGATCTGTGTCGTGCATTGTTATTTAGATCTAACGGACAGTATTTCTTGATCCAGACGAACCGGTACCAGCCAATTGAATCATTCCACGTGGCCTAGATTTTGTTTTAAAAACATAAAATGATCTATTAGATGTTTGATTTTTTAAAATTCATAACTTTTTTTCTACACGTTCAAAATTTACAAATTTGATATCATTGGAATCAGGAAAATGTGAACTTTCCAATGTGCCCTTAGTTTAGTATTTTGCTTTGGAAAAAATAGGTGTTTTTGCAGAAACATTTGTAGGACTATTTTGGTTATGAATTTTTTTCTAAAAATGATTTTTGAGTAAAATATTTTTCAAATGGTTTGTTTCGAACTCTATGAACCTAAACACTAACATTTGGATTTAAAAATAAATTTAACTAACACTAAGGAATTATTCTTTTGAATAAAAGCATTTCTAGTAAAACAAAAATGTTGCTATGATTAAAAAATGATTTTTGAGTGAAACCTTTTGCAAATGGATTAGTTTTAAACACTTTGGACATAAACACTAACATTTGTGTTTAAAAACATATTTGGCTAACACTAGAAATTATTCCTTTGGATAGAAGCATTTCTAGCAAAAACAAAAATGATTTAAATGGCCTATTTTCACTAACTTGATTTTAAATGGTTTTGCCATTTTTATAAATGACTAGTAGGTGTTTTGAAAGGTTAAACCTTGTTATAAAACACTTTTCCCAATAAAACAACCTTTGCATGCTTGCATGCACTTCGTTGTTTTTATTATTTTATGTGGTGAATTGTTTGAGTGCTAGTTTGAATTTGTGCCTTGCTTGATTGATTTGTAGTGAACTTTGAAGAGTGTGACTATTGCAAGATCAAGGAGTGAATCTAGTTTCTCTACCAAAAAGGAAAGTGGTGCTTCATATATTTTGTCCTATTATTTTGACTATGCATTAGTGATATTTTGAGTAATACTTGCATGGAATTTTTACTAAGTATATATACTATGCCTTGGAAAATCCTAGTAGATGATGCCTTAGTAGAATTTTACCTAAGTTAATATTCTTGCTACTACTATGCTTAGGTTAGCTAATAGAAAACAAGGGTGGATTATTCATGCTATGAAATATTTCTAAGTCTATGACTCGTGTTTTTCTTAATAAAACAACTATGAGAATGAATCACCTGGGTGGAATGGTATGAATGGGTTATGTTGAGTGGTTACACAAGGCCCAGGATGGCTACCTTTTGTATCACACTTGTGGAAAGCCACCTAGGAACAAAGAGATTTGAGATGTTAAAGTGTTGAGAAGCTTCTAGTGCAGCCACATGGTAATATGGGCTGTGCCTGGATCATATAGGTTGCAATAACTTAGCTAGATGGACAGAAGGTGGTAGGGTGATAGGATGGAACTTGTCCATTTGGTCTAAGGGAAGGCTTCTGAAAGATCTTGTCTCGATGCATGTCGAGTCTTGTGGGGAAAGTGCACCACCTCTCGAGAGAGTAAAATCTAAGTACTTAGCCGTGTCCCTGGCAATGGAAAATTTGAGCATCAAGACATTGAAGCAATCAAGGATCTCCTCATCCCAATTTCTTAGTTAAAAGCTTGTGGTTGAACAAGGGTAAAGGATCACCAATTTCTATTGGTAGTTCCTTGGGTGATTTGACAAACAAAAACTTAGTGTTTTCAACTAATAAGGAAAACCTTATTTTGAGCAAAGGAAGCCTCAGCTACACTTAGCCAAATGCATATAGATGTTAGATACCACTATTATACCATAGTATCACTTGCCAATACAATTCAAATGTATTGACCCTTGTGGTTGTAACTTATTATGTTGTAGGTTTATTTGATATTAATGAAGTTTGTTGAGAATGGATTACAAGTCTACAACCAACATGATTGCATGTGGCATATGAAGATGAAGGACTCGATGCTATATAGTTTTATCTGTTGCATTGTAATGAGATAGCCAAATGAGCTATGTAAGATGTAATGAATTATTTTATTCCTGGTTATAAAGTGGTAATATGACCTTTGTTTCTTGATATTACATCTTAAACTGTGGATGCTAGCTATTGATATAGGGACTAGCATTGTAAACACAGGATCTCTACCTTATCAGGTTGGGACCTCTACAAAGGCGAACATGTTAGGTGAAGAATCAAAGAGGCAATGGAATGTAGCTTTACTTCGCCCATTTTACACTTAGCTGAAGTGTATGTATCTCGATCTCTCATATGTCGGATTGTATGCCAGCAATGAGCTAATGAATAAAACCTCGGCACCTCAAGCTATAACTCGGGGTCTGCCTTAATAAAATGGTCTCTTATGAATTTATCTTATATATGTCGGCTGGATTAAATTTCCTTATCCAAGGGTCAGATTAGTAATGTGTTGGCAACAAATGCCAACTCCGCGACTTACTGCTGTCCAAAAATTGGCTTCACGGTAAGCAAGAGAAAATCCGAAAATTGTTGACCACATGAAAAACGACTAAGATAGGAAAATTACGCGAGCCGACTCATTTTTTGACTAACCCTTGTACTTAAGATCTTTACTTATCTTGTGAAGTCATTTTGAGCTTATTCTCCACATTTCTAAGTATTGTTGATTCAGTCTATTAGTTACGGACCCGTAAGTCGAACGCTGAAAAATGGTAGACATGGGCCGAATAACAGATTCGGAAGAACAAGAAACATGAAACTCGGGGACTATGCCCCAAAGGGTTCAATATTTACATACTAAGTAGTTACAAAATAATTCGGATTGTATATTACATCTTGCACCTGAAATACCGGGTATTTAATGAAAATTTTAAGTTATTATGCCTAACGCAGCTGAAGAAGCATCGCCAGCAACTGGCGGGGGAACATCATATCCTAGGGTAGGAGTATCCGACGTACGAGCCTCGGCCTCTTTAGTGGGAGCTTTAGATTCTGGCGAGGGAACCTTGATCTCGACTAAGGGAACCTCAGTCTTAGTAGAAGGAACTTTGGCCTCGGCTTGGGATGCTTCAGCCTCAGACTCATGTGCCGAGGTTTCTTCATGCTCATCCGAGCTACCAGCTTCTTCCTCCGGGTTTTCTTCCTCGTCACTGGCCTCTTCCTCGGATCCCTCTTCGCCCTTATCGTTAGCATTGACCTCAATGTCGTCCTCGAGGAAGCTCGGGCCTTCGGTCCAAGCATATTGGCATACTAGATGAGTTGATAGGCTCGATCTTGACGGCGCTCGATATAATCTGGATTGGAGAGCCACTTGGAGCTGGAACACTTATTTTGAAGGGTATCCAAAGAGATACCTTCTACCAAGAAAGTACGAAGCCCAGGGCAATGTCGGCACCAGCTCGCATGGCCGACTCCTGATACGTCGGAAACATATCTATATTTTTTTATGTTCCATGCTTGTTTAGTATCTACTTTGCTTTGCTTTATATACACTTTGAGGTGTTTTATATCTTTTTTGGAACTAACCTATTAACAAGTTTCCACAGTGCGAGTTGCCTGTTTTCTTCTGTTTTTGGTTCCAGAAAGGCAGAAAATCAATATTCTCGGAATTGGACGGGACAAAAGCCAAAGTCAATATTTTACTATGGACGACTTGAAGTCCAGAGGAGAGACGGAGAGGCGCCACAGGGCGGCCAGACCTCCCCTAGGCGTGGGTGGGCCCAGCCCGCTCCTGTGTATGGTGTGCCCCCCTGGTCGCCTCCCAGCCTCGCCTCTTCACCTATAAGAAGCCCCCGATACAGAAACTCTAGGCACCCGATCAAAACTCCACGAAACCTTTTGTAGCCACCGCCACCATCGTCCCTAGATCGGGGGGGATCTGAAGTTCTTCCTGGCACCCTGCCGGAGGGTAGATCATCCCGGAGGCCTTCTTCTTCCGTATGAAGCGTGAGTAGTTCCACCTTGGACTACTGGTCCATGTAGTATCTAGATGGTTATATCTCCTCCTTTGTGCTTTCATGTATAGATCTTGTGAGCTCTGTTCATGATCAAGATCTAATCTATTTGTAATCATGCATGTTGTGTTTGCGGGGATACGATGGATATTGAGATTACTATGTCAGATTGATTAATGGTTTTGTCTATTTGATACTATCATGTCTGTGTTATTTGTGATCTTGCATGCTCTCCGTTGTTAGTATCTATCTTGGCCAAGTAGTTTCTAGTGACTCCAAGAGGGGGTATTTATGCTCGATAGTGGGTTCATGCCTCTAGTTTTCAAGGGAAGTGACAGAAATCTCTTCGGTTGTAGATGTGCAAGTGGGAGACTATTGGAAGTATGCCCTAGAGGCAATAATAAAGATGTTATTATTATAATTCTTGTTCATGATAAAGTTTATATTCCATGCTAGAATTGTATTAAGCGGAAACTTTGATACTTGTGTGGTTTATTAACAACACCGTGTCCCTAGTACGCCTCTATGGACTAGCTCATTGATTAATGATGGTTAAGGTTTCCTAACCATAGACATGAGTTGTCAATTAATAATGAGATCATATCATTGGGAGAATGATATGATGGACAGACCCAAATCAAGCAGAGCAATTAGATCGTGTCATCGTGTTCATCTTTGCGAAGCTTTTTCTTATGTCAAATATTGTATTCCTTAGACCATGAGATAATGCAACTCCCTGGTATTGTAATAAAGCTTTGAGGTCATCAAACGTCATCCTATGAGAGGGTGATCATAAAGGTGTCTCTCAGGTGATCGGAAAGTACTTGTTGGGTTGTATGTATCGAGATGGGATTTGTCCCTCCCAAGTCGGAGAGATATACTTCGGGCCCACTCGGTAATTGATATCAACACCGCTTGCAAGCACGTGGTTAAGGAGTTAATCACAAAGTGATATCGGATTACTGAACGAGTAAAGTACTTGCTGTGAACGAGATTGAACTAGGTATGCCGATACCAACGATCGAATCTCGGGCAAGTAAAATATCGCGTGATGAAGGGAATATATATATGGGATTAATTGAATCCTGGCATCGTGGTTCATCCGATATGATCATCGATGAATATGTGGGAGTCAATATGGGTTTCCAGATCCCGCTGTTGATTATTGATAGAAGATCATGTCTACATATTCTCGAACCCATAGGGTCACACACTTAACGTGTCTTGACGCTAGGATAGAATGGATAATTGGTTTATGAGTTTTTGTTTGGAGTCTCGGATGTGATCCAGGACATCACGAGAGGTTCCGGAATGGTCCGGAGAATAAGATTCATATAAGGGAAAGGAGTTTTTGGATTTCGGAATTGTTTCGGATTGTTCGGTATTGTACCGGAAGGTTCTAGAAGCTTCCGGAGTGGGACCAACGTGGCCCCACTTGTCAGAGGGGGGCGTGGGCCTACAAGGGAGTGCCCTGGCTGCATTGGGCTAGGGGCACTATAGAGGTCCCAACCTTTAACAAGGTAGAGATCCCTGTGTTTACAATGCTAGTCCCTGGATCAATAGCTAGCATCCACAGTTAAGATGTAATATCAAGAAACAAAGGTCATAATACAACTTTATAACCAGGAATAACATAATTTTATTACATCTTACATAGCTCATTTGGCTATTACATTGCAGCAGAATATCTATAAGCATGGGGTCCTTCATCTTCAAAGTGCCACAGGCAAACATGTTGGTTGTAGACTTGTAATCCTAATCAATCAACTTCACTAATATCAAACAAACCTGCAACATAACAAGTTACAACCACAAGGGTCAATACATTTGAATTGTATTGGCAAGTTTCACTACTATGTAGAATATAAGTGGATCCTAACATTACATGCATATTTGGCTAAGTAGGGTTTTAGGCTCATTTGCAGAAAGCAATAATATTTTTCCTATCTCTTTCAAAATCATTTTGATATTTTGTCAAAATCTTTCTGAGCTCCTTGGTAAACCCCAAGTGCTTCAAGTCTTTGTCAAAATCTTTTGAGCTCCTTGGTACACCCCAAGTGCTTCAAGTCTTTGTCAAAATCTTTTGAGCTCCTTGGTACACCCCAAGTGCTTCAAGTCTTTGTCAAAATCTTTTGAGCTCCTTGGTACACCCCAAGTGCTTCAAGTCTTTCATTGTCACTTTCAAGTTTTACTTTTAGAAATTGGAATGTCAAGATTTCCCATAGCTTCAGGCCTTAGTTGCTCAGTATTGTCCATAACCGGGGACACGGCTAAGTACTTAGAATTTTATCTTCTGCAGAAGTTGTACACTTTACCCACATGACACAATCTCATCTTGTTGCCACCAGTGGCCGCTGGATAAGTACTCACCAAGATGGAGTACTGGCAGATTGAGAATGTGACGAAGTCTTTCCATAGGGTCCTCCCATACACAATGCTAGCTTGTCTTCAGGCACCAATGTAGGGTTCCTAGTTCCCTCATTCCAGTAACCTGAAGGGCCAATGCATGGGTCTTCCACAATGTAATTGACCAAGCCAGTGCCCATTTAGCATGTGGTTGCACACGGAAGCCACTGTACGAGAAACATGTTCAATCTCTAAGTCCCTGGGTGGTTTTTCTTCTAGTGCACAACAAAAAGAGATTGCCATATAAACATGGTTCCTCTTGTTGCCACCTTGTCCAAAACTTGAGTATCCTTGTCCACCTAGGTGGTTCATCGAGTACTTGTTTTATTATATAAAACACAAATCTTTTCAATCCTTCTCATAATCTCAACATGTATCTCATCTTATTATATATAGCAGGGCTAAGCTTGTTACAACTACATTGTTTTCACTAAGGAATGTATAATGGTATCCTAATAGGATTTAGCATAGCAAAATATAGTAGTCCTTAACATGCATGTTTCAAAATCCACTAAGTGTAATGAAAATAATAGGACTTGGATGATAGTGTCACTTGCCTTTTTGGTAGGGAATGTTGGTTCACTTCTTGATCTTGCTAATATCACACTCTTTTAACTTCACTACAAATCAATCAAGCAAACACAAATTCAACTAGCATTCCAACCAATACTCAATCAAATTAATCACACATAAAATAATAGAAACTAAGTCATGCATGTAAGCATGCAAAGATAGTTTTATTTGCAACGGTGGTTTATACTAAGTTCTACACATTGTAAGGTTCAAAGTGGTCATTTTCTAAAGTGGCAAAACCATTTGCAAAAGGGTTTTATCTATAGACCATTTCTTAAATCAAATCATAATTTTATGTGGTGAAAATTGCTTTTAGTAAAGCAGTAATTTTATATTGTTCACCAAATAAGTTGTTAATTCACAAAACTTGGTGTTTAGGGTCAGTAGGTTTGATTCAAAACATTTTCCAAAGGTTTTTCTTAAAAATCATTTTTAATAAATAAACCATATTTTTATTTGACTAGAATTGGTTTAAATCCAAGATTCATTCTTTTGTTTCACAAAATACATTTTTGAAACCACAAAGTGATTCCTATGGTCAGTAGGTTCAAAATACACCATTTGTCAAAGATTTTATCCTCAAAATCATTTTGGAATAATTTTTATATTCTAAACAAGCATACATATGTTTCTGCAAAAACAAAAATATTACAAGAAGATTTTTACTAAACAAAGTGCATGGTTGGCTAGGGCTTGTCTTGCTGAATCCATTGATATAAAATTTGCAAAATTTGGACATGTAGAACTAAAGTTATGAATTTTCAAATTTGCAAATCTAATAGAACCTATTTCTGTTTTTAATCCTGAGTCTAGCCACGTGGCGTGTTCTTATTGGGCGGTACCGCTTCGTGTGGATCAGCCTCTCTGGACCGCATGATTTAAGTTACAACGCACGGCGCTGATCAACTCGTACCCCTTCGTTAAGTCATCTGTTTCTACGCGTCAGATCTTAATCAAACGGTGCAGATGAGTTTGACCATTGCCTGGCGGCGCTGCGCGGCGGCAGACGGCGGCGACGCTCGGCTAGTGGCATTATGGCGACTACAGGAAGCAAAGAAGGAAACGTGGGTGCTCACCGTGCTCGCAGGGTTGTGGTGAAGCTCGAGGTGGTACTGGCTGGCGAAGGGACGCACGGAGGTGATCGGAATCGCTCGCCGGAGTGGAGCTGCGCCTCGGGTTCGTACGGTCGACGACGGGGGCGGGGCTACAAGGCGTGCCAAATCAAAATAAGGGGTGCGTTAGACGCGCACGGTACCAGGGAACATGTGAGCATCAATGAATGGCTTCGGGGCGGTCTGAGCTTACCAGGAAGTCTCGCCGGAGGAATTGGCAGGTGCGGCGACGCTCAGATGAAGACGAAGTCGACGTTCTGGGGCGCCCGCGAGTGAATGAGTGGCACAGGGAGGTGCGCCAGGAGGTGAGGAGCGAGCTCGTGTGCTTGGGAAGGCGAGGCGAGGCTGGACGGCGCCGGAATTTGGTCGGAGACGTCGTTGGAGCAGTGGCAAAGCAAAGGGAATTGGGGGCAGCCTGGTAGCTCACTCGCAGCGGGGTTTGAGGGGAAAGAGAGGGAAGACGCAGGCGGTTAAATGGGCGTGGTCACGGCGAGGATTCATTGAGCCATTTACGCGTATTGATTCGAGCAATCAACGGCAGGAAACGGTCAGGCGAGTTCGTCGTGGTGAAGATGATGCTGAGGTGGCGTGCGGCCGCGCTGTCAGCGAGAAAGGGAGAGAGGGAGAGGGGTCCACTCGTCGGTGTCTGCGTGGGTCAGTAAGTAGGTGCGAATCGTTTTCTGTGGGGAGAGAAGGATGGGCTGGTTGGGCCTTGTTGGGCTGGCCGGCTGGGCTGATTCCTTTAGCATTTTTTTTGTACTGAAACTTTTCCCTTTTTCCATTTGATTTTCTGTTTTGAAATTCAATCAAACAATTCAAACATTCAAATCAATTCAAAACTCCTCCAAACTTTGCCTTGAGTTTTGGTTCTGTTTAACAACAATATTCCAAGTCCCAAAATAAAATAATATTTTTATTTTAGGGTCTATTTATAATTAAATGAATAGACCTTAATCATTTAATTCAAATAGGATTTGTTTTATTAAAATCTTTATTTTTGAAATCTAAAAATAAAACCAAAAACACTTCAGTAGGTTTTATTTGAGAAAATACTTGGTAAACTTGTTTAAAATAATTTAACAATTTTTGATGTTTAATTAAAATGGTAAACCCCTTTATTTTAATAAAATTGGTTTATTAATAAACTCTCATTATTTTATTTAAATAAACCTTTACTCTTTTAATCAAAGCAAAAAAATTTATTTCAAAAGCTTGGCCAAGGTTTAATTTGGCTCTATAAAATAATCCTTATTTATATTTCTACCTTTTCATTTGAAAACCAAATCTTTTTATTAAAATATCCAAAATAGTAATTCCAAACATTTTTAACTTTATTGTTTATTTATCTTTTTAAATCCCTTTAGGATTTTATTTGATCAAATAGGTTTGAAGGTTTCCAATTGGAATCAAAAAGTTTCTTCTCACCCTGAAAATCAACAAAGTTTTATTTTATTCCTTTATTTTTCACATAACAAGATTTGAAAAATCTTGGGATGTGACAGGCACAAGGCCCCATAGGCCCAGCCGGCCAAGACCTAGGGGAAACCATAGGGAGAGCTTCTAGAAAGGGAGGGGGGAGGGGAACTTGCCCCCCCACTCCACCCATGTGGTCGCTGGCCCTAGGGTTTGGAGGAGGGGAAAGGGAATCCGGCCAGCCCTCTATATAAAGAGGGCAGGGGCGCACCCTCCCCCCATACCTCCTCAAACCCTAGCCGCCTACCTGCTGCCCTCCTCTCTCTCTCTCCCGACTGCGCGTAGGCGAAGCCCTGCCACAGAAACTCTCCACCTTTGCACCATGCCGTCGTGTTGTAGATCCAATCTATCTCTCCACCCCACTTGCTGGACCGAGGAAGGAGGAGACGTCAAGGTTCCGTACGTGTGCATCTCTCGGAGGCGTCGCCACTTGCGGCGTTGGATCGGATCGGATCACGAGGAGGAGAAGGCTAGTACGACTACATCAACCACATTCCGTTGAACGTTCCGCTGTGCGATTTCTTCAAGGGTATGAAGATCTAATTTATCCATCTCGCTGTTTGCATCTCCTAGATTAGATCTTGGCTTTTCCCGTTCGCATCCGTAGAAAATTTTGATTTACTATGCTGCAAAACCCTGCAGTGGTATCAGAGCTAGATCTATGCGTAGATGTGTTTCACGAGTAGAACACAACATGCTTGTTGCGGGCGTTGATGTTTTCTGTTGCAAGCCTCTTGTTGTGTACTTGTTATGACGCGGGATAGTGAGATCTAAGCGGTCCAGGCCAACTTTACGCGACCTCGTTCGCGAGACCGGCTCCGCACTTGACGTGTGGCTTCTTCCACAAATGCGGCTGGTGGATGCCAGTTTCTCTCACTATAGTTGTCATAGGATTTACACCGATGTTGGCAACCATAATATCACAGTTGTGGCTTTCCGTAGGTAAGAATCGTTCTTAAGTTGTTACTCCCATAAGCCACGTAAAACATGCAACAACAAAGTAGAGGCGTCTAACTTGTTTTTGCAGGGAGTGTTTATGTGATATGGTATGGCCCAAGATGTGATGTATATGTTGTATGCAATGATCATGTTTTGTAATGTTTCACGACTTGCATGTCGATTAGTACACAACCGGCAGGAGCCATATGGTTGTCTTTATAATTGTGTATGACATGTGTGTCAACTTCTTATACGCCATGTAATAGCTTTACTTTATCGCTAAGTAGTTAGCAATAGTTGTAGTTGCTATTCGTGGTGGAGGCAATCATGGTGGAGTGATGGAGATCATGCTGGCACGCACAAGATGGAGATCATTTCGCGAAGATTGGCTATACCATGTCACATAAAATTATATGCATGTGATGTTTATCCTTTTATGTATCTTATTATGCTTAGATCGCGACGGTAGCATTATAAGATGATTCATCACTTAAAGATCAAGATAAAACTGTGTTCTCCCCATGTATGCACCATTGCGAAAGTTCGTCGTGTTCAAGCATCACGTGATGATCGGCTGCTATAAACTCTACGTTCACATACAACGGGTGCAAGCCAGTTTTGCACACGCGGAAATACTTGGGTTTGACTTGACGAGCCTAGCATTTACAGACATGGCCTCGGAACACACGAACCGAAAGGCTAAGCATGAGTCATATGAATGATATGATCGACACTTCGTTGTCCACCATTGAAACCACATCTCTTCTCGTGAAGATTGGATTAGGTGTGGTGAATTTGGATCATGTTCACAAAACAACTTGAGGGATGTTGAATTTAGTGGGAGTTCATCTAGTAATATGATTAAGTTGAACTAGTTATCATGAACATAGTCTAAATTGTACTTGCAAATTTTGTAGATCAAATGGCTAAGTCCAACTTCAACTTCAACGTTTTTGCTGAGAAAGAAAAGCTTAAGAAAAATGGGTCTAACTTCACCAACTGGTTCCGCAATCTGAGAATCATTCTCGCTGGCGGACAAAAGGACTATGTCCTTAAGAAAGCGCTAGGTGATGCCCCTGCTGTAGATGCGCCGGCTGATGAAAAAGCTGTTTATCAGTCGTGCAAAGATGATTATGGTGTGATTAAGAGCACCATGTTGTTTGCTATGGAATCAGCCCTTCAAAATCGTTTTGAGGAGTTCGCCGGGCCCTTTGAGATTCTTGAGGAACTGAAAACCATGTTTCAGACTCAGGCCTGTTCTAAGAGATATGAGATCTCTGAGAAATTCTTTAACTGCAAGATGGAGGAAGGGAGTTCCGTTAGTGAGCACGCCATTAAGATGTCGGGCTACACTCAACGTCTTGAGCAACTGGACTGCAAGATTCCAAAAGAGCTCAAGATTGATAGAGTTCTGCAATCACTCCCTCCTAGCTACAAAGATTTTGTAGTTACTCACAAACAGATTGGTTCCACTGATACGATCACTGAGCTCTTCGCTAAGCTGAAAGCTGTGGAGGTGGACATCAAGAAAGATAATCATGTGTTGATGGTCAACAAGCCCCCTAGCTTTAAGAAAGGTAAGGGTGCAAAGAAGTCCTTCAAGAAAGGCAGCGGCAAGCGCGTTGCCCCCGCTGAGAAGAAGCTCAAGTCTGGACCTAAGCCGGACACTGAGTGCTTCTATTGCAAGGACAAGGGTCACTGGAAGTGCAACTGTCCGAAGTACTTAACGGACAAGAAGGCTGGCACCATTAAAGGTATATTTTATATACATGTTATTGATGTTTACCTTACTAGCGCTCGTTGTAGTGCCTGGGTATTTGATACTGGTTCAGTTGCTAATATTTGTAACTCGAAACAGGAGCTACGAAATAGACGGCGGCTAGCGAGGGATGAGGTGACGATGCGCGTTGGCAACGGATCAAGAGTTGATGTGATGCCCGTCGGCACGCTCTCCTTAGTTTTACCTTCGGGATTAGTTTTAAACCTTAATAAATGTTATTATGTGCCTGCGTTGAGCATGAACATCATATCTGGATCGTGTTTATTGCAAGACGGTTATTCATTTAAATCGGAGAATAATGGTTGTTCTATTTATATGAGTAACATCTTTTATGGTCATGCACCTGCTATGAATGCTTTATTTCTTCTGAATCTCGAAAGGATCCATAACATTGAGGCTAAGAGATGCAAGGTAGATAGTGATAATATGACTTATTTGTGGCACTGCGGTCTAGGTCATATTGGTATAAAACGCATGAAGAAACTCCATTCTGATGGACTTTTGGAGTCTCTTGATTTTGAATCATTTGACACGTGCGAGCAGTGCTGGAATTTGGTGTATATTGGGCTGTTGGCCCATTAGACAAATTCTGAAATTCTCTTTGGCCCACTTGTGTATGGCAGCATATGGTTGTGCTAGTGGTGCTAAAGTTTAGTCCCACATTGCTAGTTGAAGGGGAGTTGGACCACCTTATATAGTAGAGTGTTACACCACTCACTAAGGTGTGACAAGAAGAGTAGCCCTCGCGCACTCCTCCTCCGACGCCGCCCGCCTCGTCACGCCTCGCCTCGCCTCGTCACGACGCGCACGCGCCGCGGGTTGCGGGAATCTCGTCGAGCCAAGATTTATTTTGCTTGTTGGGAAAACTGATTATGAGTCATTAACGGACGCGTTAATTACAGCCGTTTCCAGTTTTTATGGACGTGGCTGTTACCGACTCGGACGTGGGCTGAGCCCACGATCCTCCTAACCTGCATTATATAAGCATCCGGGCAAAACCTAATCGGCACCGTATCAATCCCCACACGCGCCTACCTCCAGAACCTTGTGCCACCGCTTTCGTCTTCTCCATCCCGGCTTGTGGCGTGCACCGCCAGATCGGGACAGTAGGCCTCCGGAACCCCGCCTCTCGTGAACCTGTACGGGTGAGGGGCGATCAGGTTTTTGGGGAGCGCTCAAGCGCGACTACTGGCAACCACGACGTCGTCCGACGACGAGTTTCCGAACGACGACTTCTTCCCGGACGTCAGCGACCTCTTCGACAACCTCAACATGGGCGACGCTGCTGCGACCGCTGCGGCTGCTATTCAGCCTACATCGTATGTGATCTCGATTTCTCTCTTTCGGATTATGCTAGAGTTCTTTATTCTAGCGTTTGGTGTAGATGTGATAGGTTTATATCCTATAGATGTAATCTGTTCATCTACTTTATTGATCTGCATGGTTGGTTTTACTAGTGTTTGTATGATCATGATTTATCAGTTTATTATTCGGATTAAATCATATGGATTATTGCTTATATTTCCAACAATCCAAAAACCTGATTATAGGAAACTGAATTCCACTGGTGTAGCCGCGGCTATTAGGCCGCCTCCTTTTAACGGCATGCACTATAAGAGATGGCGCAAGAGAGCAGTTCTCTGGTTTGAAAACCTAAACTGCTATAGCGCCACTCTTGGCAAGCCTGAAGGAGATCTTTCTGCTGAGCAGGAAGCGAGCTTTAAGAAAGCCGATACCATGTTTATGGCGGCTTTGTTTAGTGTTCTTGGGGACAACATTGTTGACCCTTATATGTCATTTGATAATGGCAAGGACGCGTGGGAAGCGCTCGAGGCCAAGTTTGGGGTCTTGGACGCTGGCACTGAGCTGTATGTCATGGAGCAATTCTATGACTACAGGATGGTTGATGAGCGCTCCGTCGTTGAGCAAGCTCATGAGATACAATCACTTGCCAAAGAACTTGAGCAGTTCAAGTGTTCCTTACCGGACAAATTTGCGGTCGATGGCATTATTGCCAAGCTTCCTCCTTCGTGGAGGAACTTTGCTACTTATCTGAAACATAAAAGACAAGAGTTTTCCGTTATGGATCTCATTGGGTCTCTTCATGTGGAAGAGAAGGCGAGAGCAAAGGACAAAACTGCTCGAGGGCTTGAGGGAGGTTCTACTGACAATTTAGTGTAGAGGAAAAACTTCCAATCCCACAAGTTCAAGAATAAGAACAAAACTGAAGGAAAGGGAAAGTTCGATGGCAAGAACAAGGCCACACAATCAACCAACTTCAAGAAGAAAAATGATAAGAGGAAAGGCTCTTGCCACGTCTGTGGTGATCCTGATCATTGGGCTCCTAGCTGCCCTAATCGCTTTCACAAGCGTCAACATGGGAACAGCGGCAAGACCGCGAATGTTGTTATTAGCGATACTGAGATGAAGGATGCTGGGTACGGTATTTTACCTACTATCCTTTCAGTATGTCATTCTCCTGATTGGTGGATTGACACGGGTGCTAATACACATGTATGTTCTGATATTTCCATGTTCTCCTCTTATCAGGTCTCAAGGACTTCTTCCGTGCTGATGGGAAACGTCTCACATGCTTCTGTTCATGGTGTTGGTATGGTAGATCTGAAGTTTACTTTGGGGAAGACCGTACAGCTAAAGAACGTGCAGCATGTTCCCTCCATCAATAAGAATCTCGTCAGCGGGTCGCTTTTATGTCGAGATGGCTTTAAGTTGGTTTTTGAGTCCAATAAAGTTGTAATTTCTAAGTATGTACAATTTTTTGGAAAAGGTTATGAGTGCGGAGGTCTATTCCGCTTGTCTCTGTCAGACTCATGTACTAAAGTTATTAATCATGTTTGCAATGATAATGAGTCCAATGTTTGGCATTCACGACTTTGTCATATTAAATTTGGTTGCATGACGCGGCTAGCCAATATGAGTTTAATTCCGAAATTTACCACTGTCAAAGGTTCTAAGTGCCAAGTTTGTGTGCAAGCAAAGCAACCCCGCAAGTCTTATACGACTGCGGAACCGAGAAACTTAGCACCGCTAGAACTTATACATTCAGATCTTTGTGAGATGAATGGTGTGTTGACAAAAGGTGGAAAAAAATACTTTATGACGTTGATTGATGACTCCACTAGATAGTGCTATGTTTATCTTCTGAAATCTAAAGATGAAGCTTTTAACTACTTCAAAATCTATAAAGCTGAGGCAGAAAATCAACTTGATCTTAAAATCAAGCGGCTAAGGATGGATCGTGGTGGAGAGTACTTTTCAAATGAATTTGATTTATTCTGTGCGGAACATGGTATTATACATGAGAGGACGCCTCCCTACTCACCTCAGTCAAATGGGGTGGCCGAAAGAAAGAACCGCACTCTAACTGATTTGGTTAACTCCATGTTAGATACATCGGGTCTTTCCAAGGAATGGTAAGGGGAGGCGCTAATGACTGCGTGTCATGTCCTAAACCGTGTTCCTGTAAAGGATAAAACCATGACTCCATTTGAGGAATGGGAAAAGAAAAGGCTTAAACTCTCTTACTTACGAACTTGGGGTTGTTTGGCAAAAGTCAATATTCCAATATCCAAGAAGCGAAAGCTTGGACAAAAAACCGTTGATTGTGTTTTTCTGGGATATGCTTTTCATAGCATTGGCTATAGATTTTTGATAGTAAAATCTGAGGTATCCGACATGCATGTTGGTACAATTATGGAGTCGAATGATGCGACTTTCTTTGAGGACATCCTTACTATGAAAGGCATGTCTAGCTCATCAAATCAGGAGATGACTAGTTCATCTAGTCAGGAATTTTCTATAATTCCTGAACCCACTATGCCGATAGAACACTCTAATGATCCTGTGGAGGATGACAATGAAGCTCCCAAAAGGAGCAAGAGACAAAGGACTGCAAAGTCATTTGGTGATGATTTCATTGTGTACCTTGTGGATGATACTCCCACTTCTATTTCAGAAGCCTATGCATCTCAAGATGCTGACTACTGGAAGGAAGCTGTCCGAAGCGAGATGGACTCCATATTATCTAATGGTACTTGGGAAATCACTGATCGTCCTTATGGGTGTAAACCTGTAGGATGTAAATGGGTGTTCAAGAAAAAGCTTAGACCTGATGGTACTATTGAAAAGTACAAGGCACGTCTTGTGGCCAAGGGTTATACCCAAAAGGAAGGTGAAGACTTCTTCGATACCTACTCACCTGTAGCCAGATTGACCACTATTCGAGTACTACTTTCCTTGGCTGCCTCACATGGTCTTCTCGTTCATCAAATGGACGTTAAGACAGCTTTTCTAAATGGAGAGCTAGATGAGGAAATTTATATGGAGCAGCCTGACGGATTTGTGGTAGATGGTCAAGAAGGAAAGGTGTGTAAGTTAGTGAAGTCTTTATATGGTCTTAAGCAAGCTCCTAAGCAGTGGCACGAGAAGTTTGAAAGAACTTTAACCGCTGAAGGCTTTGTTATAAACGAAGCTGACAAATGTGTGTACTATCTCCATGGTGGGGGCGAGGGAGTTATTATGTGTCCCTATGTTGATGACATATTGATATTCGGGACCAACCTCGCTGTTATCGAGGAGGTCAAAGAGTTCCTATCTCGCTGCTTTGAGATGAAGGACTTGGGAGTGGCTGATGTAATTTTAAACATCAAGCTACTAAAGGATGACAATGGTGGGATTACACTGCTTCAGTCTCACTATGTGGAAAAGATATTGAGTCGCTTCGGGTATAGCGACTACAATTCTTCTCCAACGCCTTATGATCCGAGTGTGCTACTTCAAAAGAATCGAAGGACTGCTAAAGATCAATTGAGATATTCTCAAATTATTGGCTCGCTCATGTATTTAGCCAGCGCTACTAGACCTGACATATCCTTTGCTGTAAGCAAACTGAGTCGATTTGTGTCAAATCCTGGAGATGATCATTGGCATGCTCTTGAAAGAGTTTTGCGCTATTTGAAAGGCACTGCGAGTTATGGTATTCACTATACTGGGTATCCTCGGGTACTTGAGGGTTATAGTGATTCAAATTGGACATCTGATGCCGATGAGATTAAGGCCACAAGTGGTTATTTGTTTACACTTGGTGGTGGCGCTGTTTCCTGGAAGTCTTGCAAGCAGACCATCTTAACGAGGTCAACAATGGAAGCAGAACTCACAACATTAGACACATCCACTGTTGAAGCAGAGTGGCTTCGTGAGCTATTGATGGACTTACCTGTGGTTGAAAAACCAATACCCGCTATCCCGATGAACTGTGATAATCAAACTGTGATCGTCAAAGTAAACAGTTCTAAGGATAATATGAAGTCATCAAGGCATGTGAAGAGGAGATTGAAATCTGTCAGGAAATTGAGAAACTCCGGAGTTATTGCGTTGGATTATATCCAAACATCTAAGAACCTGGCAGATCCTTTCACAAAGGGACTATCACGTAATGTGATAGATAATGCATCGAGGGAGATGGGTTTGAGACCCACACCATGAGTTGATCCTAGTGGCAACCCACTCTATGTGATCGGAGATCCCGTGAATTAGAGATGGGAGACAAGCTGTTGGTCAGCTGAGAGGAGAGTATTCCCATATTATATTTACATCTCCATAAAGATGCAATACTCTCTTATTCTGCATGGCAGGTTGATATTTATCTTAATGTGTTCCAAGTGGCTTTTTATAAGCGGAGATGTTGTCCTGCAGAACATCTCTTGAGGAATACACCTATATGAGTTTGTCTGTCAAACGTCACAGTCCGTGAGAGTTGGGTGCTCTCTAATAAAATCATGAAAGGCCCTGGAGTATGACGCATAAGCTCCAAACCGCGGGGAAGCCGACGGTAGCCCTGTACCGGTCTAGATTTTGTGTGAAAATAGCGCGCAGAAAACTTGTAGTTCAAGGCATAGTCCACTATTCAAGTTGCTAGCTAGTGTAGCATGAAGTTTAACGTGGAAGTTCAACTTAACAGTCTCCACTACACACCGGTATATAAAACAATGTTCTAGAACAAAAGTGATGTGATGTGCCAATGAGAATTTGTGGGGGATTGTTGGAATTTGGTGTATATTGGGCTGTTGGCCCATTAGACAAATTCTAAAATTCTCTTTGGCCCACTTGTGTATGGCAGCATATGGCTGTGCTAGTGGTGCTAAAGTTTAGTCCCACATTGCTAGTTGAAGGGGAGTTGGACCACCTTATATAGTAGAGTGTTGCACCACTCACTAAGGTGTGACAAGAAGAGTAGCCCTCGCGCACTCCTCCTCCGACGCCGCCCGCCTCGCCACGCCTCGCCTCGCCTCGCCTTGTCACGACGCGCGCGCGCTGTGGGTTGCGGGAATCTTGCCGAGCCGAGCTTTATTTTTCTTGTTGGAAAACTGATTATGAGTCTTTAACGGACGCATTAATTACAGCCGTTTCCAGTTTTTATGGGCGTGGCTGTTACCGACTCGGACGTAGGCTGAGCCCACGATCCTCCTAAACTGCATTATATAAGCATCCGGGCAAAATCTAATCGGCACCGTATCAATCCACACACGCGCCTACCTCCAGAACCTTGCGCCGCCGCTTTCGTCTTCTCCATCCCGGCTTGCGGCGTGCACCGCCAGATCGGGACAGTAGGCCTCCGGAACCCCGCCTCTCGTGAACCTGTACGGGTGAGGGGCGATCAGGTTTTTGGGGAGCGCTCAAGCGCGACTACTGGCAACCACGACATCGTCCGACGACGAGTTTCCGAACGACGACTTCTTCCCGGACGTCAGCGACCTCTTCGACAACCTCAACATGGGCGACGCTGCTGCGACCGCTGCGGCTGCTATTCAGCCTACATCGTATGTGATCTCGATTTCTCTCTTTCGGATTATGCTAGAGTTCTTTATTCTAGCATTTGGTGTAGATGTGATAGGTTTATCTCCTATAGATGTAATCTGTTCATCTACTTTGTTGATCTGCATGATTGGTTTTACTACTGTCTGTATGATCATGATTTATCAGTTTATTATTCGGATTAAATCATATGTATTATTGCTTATATTTCCAACAAGCAGTGCCTCATGGGCAAGATGATCAAAACCCCGTTCTCCGAAATAATGGAGCGAGCAACGGACTTGTTGGAAATTATACATACCGATGTATGCGGACCAATGAGTGTTTCGACGCGCGATGGATATCTCTATTTTCTCACTTTTATTTATGACTTAAGTAGATATGGGTATATCTATTTAATGAAACATAAATCTGAAACGTTTGAAAAGTTCAAAGAATTTCAGAACAAAGTGGAAAACCATCGTAACAGGAAAATTAAATTTCTACGACCCGGTCGTGGAGGTGAATATTTGAGTTATGATTTTCTCACGCATCTTAAAGCAAGCGGAATCGTTTCGCAACTCACGCCACACGGAACACCACAGCGAAATGGTGTGTCTGAACGTCGGAATCGAACTTTATTAGATATTGTGCGATCGATGATGTCTCTTACAGATTTGCCGTTATCATTTTGGGGTTATGCATTAGAAACCGCTGCATTCACTTTAAATAGGGCACCATCTAAATCCGTTGAGACGACACCGTATGAACTGTGGTTTGGTGCTAAACCTAAGTTGTCGTTTCTTAAAGTTTGGGGATGCGAAGCTTACGTCAAGAAGTTGATGCCGGACAAGCTTGAACCCAAAGCGGAGAAATGCGTCTTCATAGGATACCCGAAGGAAACTATTGGGTATACCTTCTATCACAGATCCGAAGGCAAAGTGTTTGTCGCAAAGAATGGATCCTTTCTTGAGAAGGAGTTTCTCTCGAAAGAAATGAGTGGGAGGAAAGTAGAGCTAGACGAGGTTATTGAACCTTCGCTTGAGTTGGAGAGTAGCGCAGCACCTGAAATTGTTCCAGTGCCGTCTGCACCAACAATAGAGGAAGCTAATGACGAGGATCATGAAGATTCGGACGATGCTACTACTGAACGTCGTTGGTCGACAAGGTCGCGTGCCCCTCTTGAGTGGTACGGCAAACCTGTCTTAACTGTCTTGTTGGTAGACAACAGTGAACCTATGAACTATGAGGAAGCGATGATGAGCCCAGACTCTGAGAAATGGCTAGAGGCCATGAAATCTGAATTGGGATCCATGAGCGAAAACCAAGTATGGACTTTGGTGGACCCTCCTAGCAACCGAAAGGCCGTTGAGTGCAAATGGATATTCAAGAAGAAAACGGACGCGGATGGTAATGTTACTGTCTATAAAGCACGGCTTGTCGCGAAAGGTTTTCGACAAGTTCAAGGTGTTGACTACGATGAGACTTTCTCTCCCGTAGCGATGTTTAAGTCCATTCGGATTTTATTAGCAATTGTTGCGTTTCATGATTATGAAATATGGCAGATGGATGTCAAGACTGCGTTCCTCAATGGCAACATTGATGAAGAGTTGTGTATGATGCAACCCGAAGGTTTTGTCGATCCTAAGGATGCTGATAAAGTGTGCAAACTTCAGCGTTCCATTTATGGACTGAAGCAAGCATCTCGGAGTTGGAACCTTCGTTTTGATCAAGTGATCAAGAGCTTTGGATTTGTTCCAAATTGCTACGAAGCTTGTATCTACAAGAAAGTGAGTGGGAGCTCGGTGACATTTTTAGTACTATATGTGGATGACATATTGATTATTGGAAATGACATTGATATGCTTAACGATGTGAAGAGTTATTTGAACAAATGTTATGAAAGACCTAGGAGAAGCTTCTTATATATTAGGCATCAAAATCTATAGGGATAGACAAAGACGCCTAATTGCTTTAAGCCAAAGTACATACCTAGACAAACTTCTGAAAAGGTTCAGAATGGATAAGGCAAAGAAAGGTTCAGTGCCCATGTTGTCAGGTAAGATATTGAGCAAGGCTCAGTGTCCAGCTACGGTAAACGATAGAGAAGATGTGATAAAAGTGCCTTATGCCTCGTCCATAGGTTCTATCATGTAAGCCATGCTGTGTACTAGACCGGATGTGTCCAATGCTCTTAGTTTAACGAGCAGATACCAAAGTGATCCAGGAGTGGAACACTGGACAGCCGTAAAGAACATCCTAAAGTATTTAAATAGGACTAAATAAATGTTCTTGGTCTATGAAGGTGATGAGCAGCTCGTCGTGAAAGGTTACATCGATGCTAGTTTCGACACCGACAAGGATGATTCTAAATCTCAGACAGGATACGTTTATATTTTGAATGGAGGAGCAATGAGCTGGAGAAGCTGCAAGCAAAGCGTGATCGCGAGATCTACAGTAGAAGAAGAATACATGGCTACTGCAGAAGCGTCAAGTGAAGGAGTTTGGATCAGTAACTTCATCACTGAGCTTGGTGTGGTTCCAAGTGCCTTGGACCCACTGGAGATATTGTGTGACAACACTAGCGCCATAGTACTGGCTAAGGAACCAAGATATCATCCAAAGACCAAGCACATCAACCGCAAGTTTCATATAATTCGGGATTATATAACAGATGGAGATCTGAAGATTAGCAAAGTACATACGGATCTGAATGTCACAGATCCGTTGACTAAACCTCTTCCACGAGCAAAACATGATCAGCACCTTAGTGCCATGGGTGTTAGATTGGTGCCAGATGTAAACTAGATTATTGACTCTAGTGCAAGTGGGAGACTATTGGAATTATGCCCTAGAGGCAATAATAAAGATGTTATTATTATAATTCTTGTTCATGATAAAGTTTATATTCCATGCTAGAATTGTATTAAGCGGAAACTTTGATACTTGTGTGGTTTATGAACAACACCGTGTCCCTAGTACGCCTCTATGGACTAGCTCATTGATTAATGATGGTTAAGGTTTCCTAACCATAGACATGAGTTGTCAATTAATAATGAGATCATGTCATTGGGAGAATGATATGATGGACAGACCCAAATCAAGCAGAGCATTTAGATCATTTCATCGTGTTCATCTTTGCGAAGCTTTTTCTTATGTCAAATATTGTATTCCTTAGACCATGAGATAATGAAACTCCCTGGTATCGGAAGAAAGCTTTGAGGTCATCAAATGTCATCTTATGAGAGGGTGATCATAAAGGTGTCTCTCAGCTGATCGGAAAGTACTTGTTGGGTTGTATGTATCGAGATGGGATTTGTCCCTCCCAAGTCGGAGAGATATACTTCGGGCCCACTCGGTAATCAATATCAACACCGCTTGCAAGCACGTGGTTAAGGAGTTAATCACAAAGTGATATCGGATTACGGAATGAGTAAAGTACTTGCTGTGAACGAGATTGAACTAGGTATGTCGATACCAACGATCGAATCTCGGGCAAGTAAAATATCGCGTGACGAAGGGAATATATATATATGGGATTAATTGAATCAGGTTCATCCGATATGATCATCGATGCATATGTGGGAGTCAATATGGGTTTCCAGATCCCGCTGTTGATTATTGATAGAAGATCATGTCTGCATATTCTCGAACCCGTAGGGTCACACATTTAACGTGTATCGACGCTAGGATAGAATGGATAATTGGTTTATGATTTTTTGTTCGGAGTCTCGGATGTGATCCAGGACATCACGAGAGGTTCCGGAATGGTTCGGAGAATAAGATTCATATAAGGGAAAGCAGTTTTTGGATTTCGGAATTGTTTCGGATTGTTCAGTATTGTACCGGAAGGTTCTAGAAGCTTCCAGAGTGGGACCAATGTGGCCCCACTTGTCGGAGGGGGCTTGGGCCTACGAGGGAGTGCCCTGGCCGCATTGGGCCAGGGCCACAAGGACCCATAGGCCCAGCCGGCCAAGCCCTAGGGGAAACCCTAGGGAGAGCTTCTAGAAGGGGGGAACTTGCCCCCCACTCCACCCATGTGGCCGCCGGCCCTAGGGTTTGAAGGAGGAGCAAGGGCAGCCAGCCAGCCCTCTATATAAAGAGGGCAGGGGCGCACCCTCCCCCCACACCTCCTCAAACCCTAGCCGCCTACCTGCTTCCCTCCTCTCTCTCTCTCTCTCTCTCTCTCTCTCTCTCTCTCTCTCTCTCTCTCTCTCTCTCTCTCTCTCCCGACTGCGCGTAGGCGAAGCCCTGCCACAGAAACTCTCCACCTTTGCACCACGCCGTCGTGTTGTAGATCCAATCTATCTCTCCACCCCACTTGCTGGACCGAGGAAGGAGGATACGTCGAGGTGCCGTACGTGTGCATCTCTCGGAGGCTTCGCCACTTGCGGCGTTGGATCGGATCGGATCACGAGGAGAAGGCTAGTACGACTACATCAACCATGTTCCGTTGAACGTTCCGCTGTGCGATTTCTTCAAGGGTATGAATATCTCATCTATCCCTCTCGTTGTTTGCATCTCCTAGATTAGATCTTGTTTTCTCCCGTTCGCATCCGTAGAAAATTTTGATTTACTATGCTGCGAAACCCTTCACCTTCCACAACATATAGTTAATCCTTTGTTACGGCAACCAGTGAGATTGACAACCTCACTGTTAGTTGGGGCAAAGTCTTGAGTTTGTGTTGTGCAGGTTTCCGTGTTGCTTGCAACACTTGTGTGACGTTTCCTTTCCCCTACTGGTTTGATTAGCTCGATTTCTTACTGAGGGAAGACTTGCTGTTGTGCTGCTTCACACCTTGCTCTTGGGGTTCCCAACAGGCTCCACGTCAACTGAGCCATCAACTCCCTCTAGAGGTTGAGACGAGTCTCGCAGTCCATGAGTCTCTCGGTGAGCACTTCAACATGCTAGGGGTTCTCCTCTGTTGGCTAAAGAACACTGAATACTCGGATAGCTGCATCCATCAGCTCGACGCCAAATGATCTCATTGGCTTCATGCAGGAGCCCAAGCTGACCAAGAAGTCATCAATCCTATAAGGATGATCTTGGTCGGTAGTCTCGCCATGGCGCACCCGAGCACTCACCACAGTTTTGGCGCTCCGAACTTTACACTCCGTAAAGTTGCCTAAACATGAGCAAAAGGACCGAGTCAGAAAAGGAAAGTAGGCAATGTCGGATAAGAGCAGGAAAACAACAGAGGAACTTACGATGCAAGACTGAGGTGATCTTGGTAAGGTCGGACAGCCAGCCGATGTGTTTCTTGGTCAGCTTCTCAAGATCAAGCTTAGCCGACACAGCCGTGGCCTCGGTCGTGGAGATAAGTTCTCGATCCTTCTCCAGCTGAAGGTTCAGTCGTCTTTTATCCTCTAAAAATTCTTGGTCGACCTTCGATAGCTTGGCCTAGTGAGTTTTCTTCAGGACTTCGTTCTCGGCATGAAGCCGAGCTATCCCGTCATCCTTATCCTTCAGCTGAGAGGCGTGTTCTCCTGCTTTTTCGAGAAAATGCACCATCAAGTCAGGCATTGAAATGCAATCTTGGTGAGTTTCTGCAAGAGCTTGTAATTTGTCTAGGCCGAGGTAAAACTAAGGAAAGTGTCAAGTATAGAAACTCAACAAAATAGGATGTACAACTCTAGATTACCTTCAAGCCGGTCGATCTCATCCTTCAAGTAATTCTTCTTCTTATCTATAGCGGCTTACAAAAGAGGCAAGTCAAAAATTAGTTCGGTTTGCTGGATAACCAAAAAAACCGAGACAACGAGTGCAAAGTGCAAAACTGTTTTCTTATCTATGGGAAGCCTCTTGTTGTACTTTGTATAGAGGCGCCTATGAGAGAAAAGTAACTCCTGGAACTCGGCAGTGCGTCGGTTATGAGCAATTTGAGGAAAAGATAATGGCAAGTGAGCAAACGAGGCTAGATATTCAAAACTAAACTCAAGATCCAAGCAAAGTAAAGCTTGACTCGGATCTAGGTGGCTGGATATTCAAAGCTAAACTCAAGATCCAAGCCAAGCAAAGCTTGACTCGGATCTAGGTGGCTGGATATTCAAAGCAATAAAAAGATCCAAACCAGTAAATCTTAATGCGGATCTAGGTAGCTAGATATTCAAAGAAATAAAAAGATCCGAACCAAGGAAAACTTGATCCGGATCTAGGTGGCTGGATATTCAAGGCTAAACTCAAGATCCAAGCCAAGCAAAGCTTGACTCAGATCTAGGTGGATGGATATTCAAAGCAATAAAAAGATAAAAACTAAGTAAACGTTGATCCGAATCTAGGTGGCTAGATATTAAAAGCTAAACTCAAGATCCAAGACAAGCAAAGCTTGATTCGGATCAAAGTGGCTAGATATTCAAAGCAACAAAAAGATTCGAACCAAGTAAAACTTGATTTGGATCTAGGTGGCTAGAGATTCAAAGCCTAAGACAAATTTTGCCTAAGTTAAAATGATTCGCTTATGCACCCCGACTTCATTATCTAATAGCTTAAGGGAGCATTCGGCAGAATGATAAAGCATTCCCCCAGAGGCTCGGGGACTAATGGTTATATGTTACACTATGCAAAAATATAAAGTATAAGCCATAGTGTTTACCTCCATCATTTGATCAGAGTCCATGATAACCCGGCTGGCTAGATGCATCCTGCCGCTAATTTTGGCCGGGCCAAAGCTCTTCGTGGTGGGGTTTCCTTTAGATCTGACCTTGACATAGTCAGCATCATTCCATCTCTGGGTATATCGGGCGAGAGAGCCAAGGCTCTCAGCACTAGGAGTCTGCATTTCTATCTTCCCATTCTTAGCCATGGCTTCCTTATCCGCCAGCTCAGCTACCGGGCTTCTATGAAGTACCATCTGGTTGCATGCGCCGGAGTCAGGACTAGTAGCATGGGTAGAGGCAGAGGCGGGAGTTTTCTTCTTGAGCATATCAGCAACTGATGGCTTCGAGGAAGAATCCTCGGTTTTATTCTGAGGCGGCTTGGCCACGGCTTCACCTTTCTTCGTCTTAGCGGCAGGCTCGGCATGTGGCTGAGATTTGGTGGCACGTGTAGCAACAGGAGAAGATGAAGGAGCCAGCGAAGGAGAGGAAAACTTGGAGCTCTTTTGTTCTATTGGCTGAGGCTTGGAAGCCTCGGATGATGCATGAGACGCAACTTGTTGCTTGCTGGGGCTCGGAGGAAGTGTCTCTTGGGAAGCAGCTTAAGCTTGAGTAGAGGCCGAGGTAGAAAATATCTCATCGGCAGTGGGACGAGCACCTGGATCTTCGGTGGTCTTGTTGGGCATCGCTGAATCATATGGCTGATCCGGCATGGCCATATCCATAGAGGCGTCACCACCCTCACCGCCAACATTTCCCTCCTCCTGCCGAGATAAACTTTCATTCGGCGCAGGAGGGGAGCCACCATGGACGGGGCTAGAAACCTAGACGTCGTCGTAGGACTGGGAAGAAGATGGCCTGGCAATGGGATACGCCATGCTAGAAGCACTCTAAGGATATCCAATAGGGCACTGCCGAAATAAAACAGTTAGAAAATTTAAGTCAGATAGAGAAAGATAAAAACAAGAAATACAAAGTTGATTCGGATAAGGAAACTTACGAGGTAACAACCGAAGGCACTTTAGGCCCGAGAGCCCTCTTGGCGGGAACCTTAATTTGTTTCTTGCAGGGCTCGGCTGGAGGATCCGAGGCAGCGGCACGTCTCCTCATCGGACCTTGACCTCCCACAGCAATGGTGAAAGAGCATGTGGGCCCCCATGTGTGGTTTTGGTAATTAATGACAATCTCTATGGACTAATACTTGTATCAAGTTGCACTTGTAGGAATTGTCTATTGGCATCACTTGGAGCATATGTTGGCTTCAAGGTAGAAGAAATGATGAACAAGAGGAAAGTGAAGAAGATCAAATGTTGAACAAGGATTTAAGGAATGATCCGAAGATTGGTCAAGTAGAAGTTGAGCCTATAGTAAGTGTTTCTTGAAGAATAAGATGGAGTGATACCTCTTGTGTACCTTCAAGACACCAACATAATAAATAAATAAGAAATGAAGAAGAAGAATAAATAAAAGAAGATCAAGGGTGTCTTGAAGAAGAAGATAGAGTTCCTCATGTGTATCTTCAAGACATCATCCAAATGGAGTTAGAAGAAATGTGGTGCGAGCTAAAGATGTGCCATATCTAGAAGATCATATGCTTGGGGCTTTCCATAATTATGGTTATCATATATATGTGAAGATATGCGCTAAAAGAGAGGCTCTCTCATAGTGAGTATAGGGAAGAAATTTGCAAGACTTCACCAAGCTAGCGCAATCAAGAAAGGTGTTTCATCTTGAGGTGGACAAGATCATTATAGTCAAGCTAAAGTGGAATATGCTCAAGGAAAAGGTATGTTCTTGATAGGGTTTGTTTCTTACCGGTCTCATGGTGTTAGTTGGGGAGATCGGTTTATAGGATAGGTACCGTACTATCAAGAGGGGCTCTCAAGTGAGTAACTTGATCGTATCCCTCGGTGAGAGCTCAAACCTTTGCATACTTGGCATCATATTTCTTTGTTCTTATATGGTTCTTATACATGAGAGGATTTAGAACTTGTGTTAATCTCCATTACAAGCTCAAGTTTATCCAAAACGGAATTCATATGCATTCTCTATTGTGTTTTCGATATTGGAGGATTTACCAGTTTGTTTTTTCTAGATAGGTTAAACCTTTCATAATTTGGTTCTATCCTCACCTTATGGACTATGATGGTTCTCTCAATTATCTGGTATATCTTGTTACTATCTTCGAAACGAGCCCAAGATAATCAAAATTGGAGTCCGGATGCAAAAGTTATGGTCGTTTCAGTTTTGCTGTTTCTGTTAGTTTTGCCTTGGGCAGAATGTCCGGGATGAAATCGCTGGACACTCTGGTGTCGTGCAAAAATCTCCAATTTCAGTCATGTGGTTGCCATACAGTGTCCCATATCGGAAACTATAACGCAACGGTTCTGAAAAGACCGTAGCTTCTATGTGACATGCCAATCCCTGGATCGGTTCATTGGCCCACAATAGAATAAGATGAATAACATAGCAAAATATCCGTGTATCATAAATAACGAAGATCCAGAGTACCATTATTACAATAAAAGCTTAGCTCAAGGCTAGCTCAAATTATTCAGGTAGCAACATAAATAAAGTAAATCCTCCATTCTTCAAATTGCCCACAAGTGAACAAGTGCCGAGTGGAGTACCGTGGCCTATATCGATTACTCGGAATCGGAATATCCTGCAACATGAAACATAGCAGCCCCGAAGGGTCAATACATGGAATGTATGGCAAGTAGAGCTAGTAAAGGAGACAATAGTGCTAACATCTACATGCATATTTGGCAGGTGAAGTTGTGGCTAGCTAGCATTTACAAACACCTTTGTCCTACTTTCATAAACAGTTTTTGTTTTTCTTTGAAAAGATCCCAATTAAGTTAACCCAACAACATTAAAGCAATTATGAAATTAGAATGAGCGAGAAACATGTCATGGAATCAATACCGAGAAACTCAGATGTCCATAACCGGGGACACGGCTAATCGATTAGATTATACACCTTGCAGGGGTTAGTACACTTTACCCATGTGACTTGGCCAGCCCAGCTCGTACCATCACTCTCATTTTGGGTGATTATAGGGATAAGTCCAAGAAGAGACCGTTCGGGAAGTAGCTCCCCAATCCCGACGCGCATCGGTCCAACCTACCAAAATTCTACATCTCTGGATACGCGGGTTCGAGTTACCACAACCTACTAAGTCCAATCAACCGCCCATTCCATTATTGGCACATGGTTGTACACGTAAGCTAAAACATAAAGAACCCAATCATTTTCTCTTGATACCTGGGTGCCTTTCCGCAATGATACCACCAAAAATTATCAATCCCATCACACCCAGGAATTTCATTGATTAAGTTGTTTTAGTTTTTGCAAACCAACACATTTAGAAAAAACTTTCAGTGATGTAACCCAGCCCTCGTTCATCATAGCATGGCTAAGCACATCTACCAACGGTGGTTCATCTACAAAGAAAGCCCTACCACATAATAGGACATAGCATAGCGATAGTATCATCCTACACATGCAACTACAAAATACACGACAATGCGTTGAAAATAGTAGGACAACATCATGAACAAGGTAGCATCTACTTTCCTTGGTTGTAGCGGTCGGAAGAACAATACACACACGAGCAAGCGTTGCACTCGTCACAATCTACACGATACAATTGCAATCATAAACAAACCCTTCACAAGCATATGCAAACAAAGATGATGCAAGATGCATGCATGACAGGTGGATTGATGGTACAGCAGCACCACATAATCTTATTCAGTAAAGCTACTGAATTCATGCATGGAAAATAATTTTAGCGCAAGGAAAACTATTATGCAATTTATAATGCTCAAAACTAGAGCTAGAACCCAAACAAATCACTACTGTTAGCATACTATTTGTAAAATCTTGGGAAAATTCTACTGTGTAGGCATTGCTATTTAGAAACAGTACTAATTGGAATTTCTCAAAAAGGAATTATATAACTCCCTGAGTAATTAAAATACTGCAGAAAGCCACTAAATAGTTTATGCAAAAGTTTTTACTGTAAGCCTATCCTTTTAATTCACTTTGAGATTCCCCTTGTTCTACTGAATCCAGGGACATATTATTTGCAATTTTTGGAGTTACAGATCTTTTTCTACGAATTAATTACTCTAAAAAGGCCATTAACTCATTTAATTAATCTGGACAAAATCTTGCAGCAAAAGTGTAAAACAATGGTACAGAAAGATTCTACACGACTTACTGAATCTACACATATTTTATTTGCAATTTTTGGCCCAGTAGATTAATTTCTACGAAATTTACAAGTTTTACCTAAAATCTGTCAAATAAATCTATTTAGGGAAATACCTAGTCAAACTTTGACTTTGACTGGGCTGACGTGGCGGCTGACTGGGCGGTTGACCAGTTAGCGCCTGAGCTGACCCGTCAACGGCCAATCTGGGCCGTTCGTGGCAGATCGTGCGGCCGAGAGAGGTGGCGGCGAGAGCTCACCGGAGGCGGCGGCAGCGGTGGTCTCCGGCGGCGGTGGGGCGGTGTATGGGGTCGACGGCGAGGAGGCGGAGCCCGTGGCGACGACGACACGGACTCCCGCGGCTCCTGGCGGCGGCGGAGGCGGGCTGGAGCGGCGTCGGCCGGTGGCGATGTCGGCGCCGACAGGTGGGCCCCACCTGTCGGTGGCTGGGCGCGGGGCGGCAGCAGGTAGTTCCTGCCGCACGGGCGGTGGGCTGCTGCAGCGCGCGCGGGGAGGCGGGCTGGCGCGGCTGGGCCGGCTCGGCCAGCGGGCTGCGCTGCTTTGCCCCCTTTTTTGTTCTTTTTATTTTTCCAATTTCTGTTTCGAATTTCTGGCATAACTTTTCCATACGAAATCCAAATCGAGTGATTCTTCCTTCTAAATTTTTCTAAAACCTAGGAGATCAACCTAAGATCATGTGGTATTTATTTCCACTAGTTTACAAGGGTGAAAAAATACAAGTCCTAGTATACCCTCTCGTAGAAGCATTTTAGCAATTCTAAATAGGGTTTTGAAAGTAGTGTTTTGCCAGAGTCATTTCAATCGAAAGTTTTGCATGGATGATTATGATGCAATATCATGAATGATATGCAGAACCAAATCTAAAATTTAGGACGTGACATGACTAACCCCCTTAAGATGAATCTCGTCCCCGAGATTCGGCGCGGCTAGCAAATAGTGCGGGTAGTCCTCTCGGATGTCATCCTCATGCTCCCAAGTGGCTTCCTCTTCGGTGTGGTGGCTCCATTGCACCTTGCAAAACCTGATCGTCTTGGTACGGGTAGTTCTCTCCGCTATCTCCAGAATCTTGACCGGCTTCTCCTCATACGTTAAGTCATTCTCAAGCTGAACCTCCTCTATTGGCACAGTGTCTCTCAATGGTGTATCCACCATCTCCGGATGGCACTTCTTCAGCTGGGACACGTGGAACACATTGTGAACAGCGGACAGAGCCTCTGGCAACTCCAACTGATAAGCAACTTCTCCCTTGCGTTCTAAGACCTGATACGGTCTAATAAAGCGAGGTGCCCGCTTACCCTTGATTCCAAATCTCTTGATTCCACGAAGTGGCGACACTCTGAGGTATGCTCTATCACCTATCTCATACACCACTTCCTTGCGCTTGGCGTCAGCGTAGCTCTTCTGCCTTGATTTTGTTACCTTCAGCCTGTCCCTAATCAAGGCGACCTTCTCCTCAGCGTCCTTGATCAAATCAGGTCCAAACAACTGACGTTCTCCTACTCCATCCCATAGCAATGGTGTCCGGCATCGTTTCCCATACAGTACATCGAACGGTGACGTCTTGATGCTGGTTTGATAGTTGTTGTTGTAGGAAAACTCAGCATACGGCAAATTCTCATCCCAACTAGAACCATGAGCCAAAGCGCAAGCTCTCAGCATGTCTTCCAAAATCTGATTCACCCTCTCGGTCTGTCCATCAGTCTGTGGGTGAAATGTCGTGCTAAACTCCAATCTAGTCCCAAGTGACTCGTGCAGCTGGCGCCAGAAATGTGAGGTAAATTGGGTTCCTCTATTCGATACAATGCTCTTGGGAACTCCATGTAGGCACACAATCCTATCCATATAAATCTTGGCCAACTTTGCACTCTTATAGGTCGTCTTCACTGGTATAAAGTGGGCTACCTTGGTCAAATGGTCGACCACTACCCAAATGGAGTCATATCCTGACCTGGTCCTGGGAAATCCTGTGATAAAATCCATTCCCACTCTATCCCACTTCCAATCCGGCACGGGCAATGGCTGTAGTAGTCCTGCTGGCTTCTGGTGTTCCGCCTTCACTCATCTACACACATCACATAGGGAAATATGCTTGGCGATGTCTCCCTTCATGTTGTTCCACCAGAACCTGCTCTTCAAATCCATATACATCTTTGTATTGCCCGGATGTATGGAGTATGGCGAGTTATGAGCTTCCTGCAGAATCAACTTACTTATCTCCGGGTCGCTGGGCACACACAAACAATCTCCATACCACAAGGTACCTTGCTCATCCTCGCGAATATCCTTTTCTCGATTTTCCTTCATCTTTTCCTTCATCTCTTCTATTTCCTTGTCCCCTACCTGAGCCTTCCTGATTCTATCCTGTAGCGTTGGTTGGACTTCCATTGCTGCTAAATATCCTTCTAACACTACCTCCAGTCTAAGGTCCTTGAATTGCTTGCACAAATCCTCGGGCAATTCCCCAATTGTCAATCCATTGGCATAAACTTTCCGGCTCAGAGCATCTGCTACTACATTGGCCTTTCCTGGGTGGTATTGCAGATTCATATCATAATCCTTGATAAGTTCCAACCATCTCCTTTGCCTCATGTTCAGTTCCTTCTGTGTGAATATGTTCTTCAGGATCTTGTGGTCGGTGTACACATCACAGTGTTTCCCCATTAAGTAGTGCCTCCATACCTTGAGCGCATGAACAACTGATGCTAGTTCCAAGTCGTGTGTGGGATAATTCCTCTCATGGTGTTTAAGTTTCCGCGAGGCATATGACACCACTCTCCCATCTTGCATCAGCACACTCCCAAGTCCCTGTCGAGAAGCATCACAGTACACTTGGAAATCCTTCTGAAGATCGGGTAAACACAGAACAGGTGCGGTCACTAGTCGACGCTTCAGTTCCTAAAAGCTGGCTTCACATGCATCCGTCCATTCAAACTTCCTCTCCTTCTTCAGAAGTTCTGTCATCGGTTTAGCAATCTTGGAGAAGTTTTCAATGAATCTCCTGTAATATCCAGCAAGTCCCAAAAGGCTTCGAATCTCTCCCGCATTCTTGGGCGCTTCCCACTCAGTTACTGCAGTCACTTTGCTTGGGTCAACAACGACTCCTTCTCCTGACACCACGTGTCCAAGAAATCCAACAGTGTTAAGCTAGAATTCACATTTGCTGAATTTGGCATACAGCTTGTGTTCCCTCAGCTTCTCCATAATCAGTCGCAGATGTTTCTCATGCTCAGCATCATCCTTGGAATATATCAGTATGTCATCAATAAACACCACCACGAACTTGTCCAAGTACTCCATAAATACCTTGTTCATCATGGTCATGAAATATGCCGGGGCATTCGTTAGTCCAAAAGACATAACTGTATACTCATATAAACCATACCTAGTAGTGAAAGCGGTTTTTGCTATGTCCTCCTCCCGGATCTTCAATTGGAAATAACCCGATCGCAGATCAATTTTGCTAAACACCTTTGCTCCTTCCAGTTGATCAAATAAATCATTTATGTTCGGCAGGGGGTATTTGTTCTTGATGGTCACTTCATTCAGCGAGCGATAGTCCACCACTAATCTCTTGCTGCTATCTTTCTTCTCCACAAACAGAACAAGTGCACCCCATGACGACGAACTAGGCTGAATGAATCCCTTGTCCAACTGCTCCTTTAACTGTTTCTTCAATTCTTTCAGTTCATCCACATCCATCTTATACGGTCTCTTGGCTATTGGTCCTGTTCCCGGCATCAGGTCGATGAGAAACTCCACTTCCCTGTCAGGTGGCATCCCTGGCAGCTCTTCCGAAAACACGTCGGGGTAATCCTTAATCACAGGCACAGTATCCATGCTGACCCCCTTAATAGAATTTAGCTTACACCTTCCCGGTCGCACATCCGACTTGAACCTAATTCTCTTACCATACGGGGTTTTGAGTGAAACAGCTCGCTGTGCACAGTCTATGTGTCCCCCATGCATAGACATCCAATCCATACCCAGAATAACATCTAACCCTTGTGATTCCAACACTACCAGATGTGCAATGAAATTGTGTGCTCCAATCCTCACAGTTAAGTCGCGGCATCCCGCGCTAGCTATCATATCCCCTCCAGGTGAACTCACTCTAATAGACTCTTTCATAGACTCCGTAGGTAACTTATACTTATCCACAAATTCCCTCGATATGAATGAATGCGATGCACCAGTATCGAAAAGTATAAGTGCAGGGTGAGTGTTGATTGGAAACTTACCAATCACAAGGTCAGGCTCATCTGGGATCTCCTCCACATTCATGTGGTTCACTGTGGCCTTCTGGTTGTTGGTTGGCTTCAGCACCTTCTTCTCCGGACAGTTGTGTGCATAGTGTCCCTTCTGACCACACTTGAAGCATGTCACCTCACTGAGATCTTTCTTCACAAAGCTGCGATCACGGTTGCGGTCATGTCCACCGTGTCCTCTAGAATGGTGAGAGTGTCCTCCCTTGTGGCTGTGGTGGCTACTCTTGTGGTTTTCATGGCGATGTCCATCGCCCCCATGGTGGTGGCGGTCATGGCTCCCATGGTGCCCATGGTCACTCCCTCCATGCTTGGAGTATCCATCATAAGAAGTGCGAGACTTGTGGTGAGAACCAGAGTGGTGATTGCTGCTCTTTCTCTTGCGGTTTTCCACCTTCTTGTGCTTCCCTTCCAAGATTCTGGCCTTGTCCATAAGCTCCTGGAAAGTGGGGCAATAAACCACCAGTAGCTGCACTGAAAGCTCATCACTGAGGCCATCCAGGAATCTCTCCCTCCTTTTTGCATCAGTGTCAACATCCTCAGGTGCATTACGGGACAGGTTGTTGAACTCCTCAATGTACTCAGCCACGGTGCGGTTGGTTTGGCGCAAGTTGCGGAACTCCTTCCTCTTCAGGCTCAGAACTCCTGAAGACACATGGTTGGTCCTGAAACCTTGCTCAAACATTGTCCAAGTCACAGTATCCAGCGGGTGGGTGATCTGAAAAGTGTCCCACCACGAAGCGGTTGGTCCCTCCAGTAGGTGAGCGGCAAACCTCACCTTCTCAGCATCAGTGCATCCAACAGTTACCAGATCCTTGTTGACTGAACGCAACCAATCGAGAGCAACCATTGGTTCCGTTGCAGTAGAGAACTTAGCTGTCCTTAGCCTCAGAAACCTGGTGAGAGCATCTCCCTGAGGCTGGTTGTTCCCATTGTTGTTGTTGTTGTTGTTGTTCTAAGCTTCCATGAACTGGGTCATAACTTGGGTCAGCTATGCCTGAACTGCCATGAGCTGATCCAACTCAGTGGGTTGACGGCGGGGAGGCATCTGCGGTTCAGCACAGGTAAGCTTAGAAAGAATCAACTACGAAAACAGGATTCTACCCATGCATTATGATCAAACAACAACAAAACAATGGCAGACAATCTCAAGCAAGCAACACATCAACAAACAAGTGATCCAGCAACATCGATCCCAGGGGTTATCCTAGCAGTATATACCTACTGAAATAGTTTTTAGAAGAGTTGGCAATGGTTAACTAAGCAGTTGATCAATAAGGCATTAAACAGCAATCTGCCAGAACAGTCCAGCAGTGTTCACGAATTTTTCTACCTAACTTAAACTCGTCAGGAATTTTTGCTGATTTTTTTGCATACAGTACAGAGAGTTTCGAACCAGCCCTATTTTTTTATATTTTTACCAGATACCAGTAAAATATGAAAAATCATACAGTACTGCTGTATCAGCAGAAAACTGCAGCAGGAATAACATAGATATTAACCAAACTTGCCATAACTCTTTCATAAAATTCGCACAAATAATCCTGGGATATTGGAGTACACAAATAAGCAACTAAACACTCTTAAACTAACATGTATATTTGCACCAGTGTCTATCCACCAATAAGGTGAATTACAAACTGAAAGAACAGTAGGAAATATACCGTACCCAGCATCCTTCATCTCAGTATCACCAAGAACAACATTAGCGGACTTGCCACTATTTCCATGTGAACGCTTGTCAAAGCGATTGGGGCAGCTAGGAGCCCAATGATTAGGATCACCACAGACAAGGCAGGATCCTTTCTTCTTATACTCACTCTTCTTCTTGAAGTTGGTAGTCTGTGCGGCCTTGTTTTTGCCATCATACTTTCCTTTGCCATCAGACATGTTCTTATTCTTGAACTTGTGGGTCTGGAAGTTATTTTTCTGCACTACATGTGCGCTAGAACTTCCGTCAAAGCCTCGAGGACGTGTATCTTTTGCTCTCGCCTTTTCTTCAACATGAAGATATCCGATGAGATCCGAAACAGAAAAATCATGTCTCTTATGTTTCAGAGAGGTAGCAAAGTTCCTCCAAGAAGGAGGAAGCTTGGCAATAATGCCTCCGGCCACGAACTTGTCCGGTAAGGTACACTTGAACCGCTCGAGTTCTTTGGCAAGGGACTGTATCTCATGAGCTTGATCCACGCTGGGACGGTCATCAGTCATCTTGTAGGCATAGAATTGCTCCATGATATATAGTTCAGTGCCAGCATCCGAAACACCAAACTTGGCGTCGAGTGCATCCCACGCATCCTTGCCATTATCAAATGACATAAAGGTATCAACAATGTTGTCACCAAGAATATTGAACAAAGGCCCCATAAACATGGTGTCGACTTTCTAAAACGCTTCCTCCTGAACAGGAGAAAGGTCTCCCTCAGGTTTGCCAAGAGTGGCGCTATAGCAGCCTAGGTTTTTCAACCATAGAACTGCTCTCGTGCGCCATCTCTTATAATTGACACCGTCAAAAGGAGGCGGCCTTGTAGCCACGGCTAAACCAGTTGAATTCAGTTGCCTATAATAAGGTTTTTGGATTGTTGAAAATATAAGAAAATTACTATAATATTCAATCTGAAATAAGCAATAATAAATCATGACTATAAGTGCTGGAATTAACCTAATCATGTATACTAGCAGAATAGACGAACAGATCATATTCAACCAGAATAAGCAGATCACATCTATTCCAAAATCTAGTACAAGAAACTGCAACAGAAACTGAACTAGATAGAAACAGATTACGTACGGTGCTGGAGGAGGAATCGGGTTCGCGTTCAGGTTGGGGCTGAGGTTCACGTTAACACCAGTGTCGTCATCCATGGCGTCGATGTAGAGGCTGCTGATGTCCGGAAAGAAGTCTTCGTCGGGTACGTTTTGTTGTTTTAGCGACCATATAAATGTATCCGCTGAAGAGGCTCTGTCGGTACCATGTTAAGATTGTTGAGTATACTCGAATTAGTCTGACGAGTCCCACGATTCATCTATTTGTATAAGGTGCACAAGGTGGTGCAAGACGCACATAGTTCATTATGAATACGTATCAAGTATACACTACGGGAACAATCGCCGTTGTTGTGTCTTTGGCTCTTTGCTAGCTGTGTGTCCAGTGGCGCGGAACATGGCAAAGAAAGACATTGTTGTGTCTCCCAAGCAAAACACACGACAACTTTTGAGCTTCTAATAAAACACACGACAAAAAAACACGACAATGTTAGAAAAACACATGGCAAAGAAGGGCTAGACGGCAAGGGTGATGTCCTGCCAGAAAAAAAGATGGATTTTGTTTTTGTGTGATGGCTCCCTCGATATTTCGTGACTATTCATGGGTTCTCATGCTGCCAACCATCTTGATCTTGAAAGCAATATGACCACATGCACCATTTCGTGCCGACGGTGGGACGGAAGTGAGTCAGCACACCGTGAGGCTGGAGACGGTCAGCACCCTCCGGATGGAGATTGTAGAGGCCACAATGACGGCTGCGGGCAAGGTTCGGTTGAGGGGGACGATATTTGCCAACGAGGTGCTTGTGAGAACAGGCATTGTTATGACGACGGTAGAAGGGAGGAAGCGATTATGTCAGGAGCTATCCCCTGAAATATCACGAAAATTCTAGATGGAAAACGAGATAGGTGGATCGCACGTCACACAAGTGCATGCGCTTGTCTCGCCGTCATATTGCTCATGCACGTACATGAGTTAGGTATAATACAAGTCCAACCCGAATAAGCTGCACATGCTACTTATTCGATCAGAGCAGTTCTCTGCGGTTGAGTACTCCTCGCGCTTATCTCGGATAAACAAGAGTGGTTGTCCATGAGCCGTGACGTGAAAAAGTCAATCGCACACCCAGGAACGATGATCGGGCGGCACACACAAATGCTGCTTTCCTGATGCCTCATATTCTCAGATCGGACCACAAGTTCGTGGTGTGTGTATGTATATACCTCGCCCAGTGTAAGTCCCTAGCTTCAACATTTTGCTCCGATCCTGCGCTTGCGCGACTTGTAGCTTATGGCCCAAGAAGGCATTATAAATAGAAGCAGAGATGCGAGCTTCCATACGTGTACTACTGTACAAACGAAGCTCGACCGAATATAAAGTGGAGCACACCATTGGTGTAGCAGTCAATTTTTTATGTACCCCTCGTCCTTTCTTTTTCGGAATGGCTTTAGAACAACTCTAGTGCATCCCTCAAATGGGAAACATGTAAAACCCGTATACAGGGTACTAAACTTGTGTTTTCTCTAAGCGGTGTGTGTGCTTGCTCTGAGCGGTGTCGTTGATTCTCCAGCATGAGCTGCTAGGCTTCAACGTTGTCGATGAAGTCGTGCGCCACCACCTTGTTCCCCGCTGAATCTTAAAAGGAGGGCTCGTACTCCGACAGCATGCTCCATTCCTCATCGGAGTAGGTGGGGGACGAACCCCTCTTCCGTGTCATGAGCATAGGCGTGGATGGACAGTTTGTGGGCGTGGGACCGCAGCTGGGATGACGACGGGACAGGTTGCGGCTGGTCCACTGGTGGGTCGCATGTTTCTTCACTTCTTCTCGTGGATTTGGTCACGGGAGTGTGGCTATTTCGTGGAGGCAACATGGCGGAGGAGGCATTTGATGGTGGACAAAATTGCAGATCCTAACCCCCACACAACTGTCGCATTGACCGCTACATGCATATAGAGGACGTGGGAGCTATTTTCCTGGCCAGGCAGATTTATGGGATGTGCTAGGTCAGAAAAAAAATGCTCCAGACTGGACTTTTCCTACCCGAGCATAACGATTTGATTGTGTGAGATGAAGTTTTAAGGGAATCACTTATGTTTGGTGGAGAAATGACGAGAATTTATCTCTACGCGTCCAGGATTGCGGTACTTACTAATAATTAAACTCCGACAGAAGATGCCAGAAATCAAGAGCTTTTGGCTAAGTAAAACCCAGATTAGAGGCGTTTGGCCCAAAAACGAAGTAAGCCCATTGATGTGCACTTTTTTTAATCGGTTAATGAAAATCGAGGGTTGCTTCCTGTGCTTTAATTGGAATCTCTAACGCATGTCTAGAGATGAGGTGAGAACTGCTGCAAGTCTGGTCGGGATGATAGTAAACATCTAAACACCACAACGGGAAGTGAGGGCGGAATTTGGCACATCAACCGATTAGTCAAGGAAATTAATGAACCTTAGGGTGTTATTGGATATGGTCGCGTGGCCACTGTTAACAAGTCCTTGTTTGTCGACAACTATACTTTTGCGCCGAATGTCAACTGCTTTTGATTAATGGCAGTTTGTAGTTCAAACTTAATTCCTCTTAGACAGATGCCATTTCTTTCGAAGCTAGATTGGTAGCTAGTAAAATTAACAAATCATAAATCGGTCCGGTTCACTGGTATCTGAAATGTGGTGCATGTTGTCCACATTGTTAAACGAGTTCAGTTCGAAGGACGAGATGCAGCAGTGGGTATCGTCCTACTCCCCGAACAGCCCCCTTTCCATCGCCGGAGCCGGATACGATGAGTCTAATGTACATATTTGACAGTGGCGACAACCAACCTGCCAAGACCATGTAAGATGTAACATTAATGGTTCACGATCCTATGTAGCAAAAGGAGATGCGGAGTCCTGATGGTACTGTGGAGCGGGAGGTGGGGGAGATATGCACCAGCCTGTGTCATGGGCCAGCCTAGCGAGTTGTCCCGGTTCTGAGCAGCCCTGGTATCCACGGTACCAGCACATCTGAACAGGGCATTGGCAGTATGATCGCACACGAAGCTACGTGTTTCGATGATCGCACACGAAGCTACGGTGGCCTTACCGCACCCTACAGAGTGGTCGCACACGAACCATGGTGAAAACAAGCCCACGATGTACAATAATTAACCAAGATAGACAAATATTAATTTCCCGGTGCCTCATATTCTCAGCTGCGAATTCACCGGTTTATGGTATGTATGTGTGTATATACGCAGCCAAACTGTAAGTCCCTTAAGGGTTTACTCCAGACATTTGAATCATCATATGTTTTTCTTGTGGGTCATGATGCATTATATATAACCAACTCTAATGCATGGTATGAAATAGCGATGCTCGACCGAACATAAAATAGTGCACTCCGTTGGTAGGAGCAGTAAATTATTTTGTACTACTAGCTCTTTGTCCAGAATGGCTTGAGAGCCAGAACCATCTATGTGTCAAAAAGTAGGAAGAAGCTCAACCATGTACTATTCGAGATGCAAACAATCTTCGACGGATTTTCTCTTAAGATTCTTAATTAGATGTGGATATACATGTTAAAGGATCTATGAATTAGCCAACTTTAACAAAATACCGATCTAATGGAAAGAATTAAGGCCGCATATTTATATTCAACACTCGTCTCACATATATGCTACATTAGTCCTTAGCGTGGGTTCAGTATAGCCCGCAGAATTTTCTTTAGTACTGTGTGAGCAGACTCTTAAACTCAAGACCCGTTGGCTATAATACGATAAATGATTTATGCACTAGCCAACTTACCAAAAGACCAATCTGATGGAAAGAAACAAGAAAATATATTTATACTCAAAACATGTATAGCACAAAAAACTAAGCAAAGTTTGTATTATTAATATTTCAGCTCTATTAACAAGAATAAACATTTTTTTGCGGGTAACAAGAAAAAACATTAAATCTGTAAATTGTGCGGCACAAATAAAATCTATTAATTGGTGACATATGTTTCATTACAATCAAATAGGTAGCTAGTGTCTTGTGAAATGGCAGTCTTGTTCTCTTTGTACATGGCGATTTTTTTATGTGTTACCTATTTATCAAGCTGAACCAAGCCAGTAGAACTAGCTAGAGATGCAGCAACTAACGGAGATGGGAGATTTAGACGTGTCTAGGAAGCTAGGCACAACGGGTTAATCTACTTCAGTAATGATGGAGCACACGCCTCCTCCAGATCGAGCTTAATTACGCCGCGGGCTGCCTGATCGAGCGCAGGCCCTGCCTCACATCAAGCCGCCCGCTAGATCAAGTACACTGAGCTGCCGCTAATCTTCATTTATGACCCTGTGATCCCAATTCCTTCGGGGAATTTGAGGCTATATCTTGCTTATACAAGTAATTTTTTGGACGCGAGGTCATGATTATCCTCAGGTTTATTGATGTGAACCATTGCATCAACACTTTCTTGATACACTTCCAGACTTAATTATTGTTTTCTCCAACCTTAGTTTCCTCCTTTGTTTTATTTTCCCCTGAAGTTTGATCAACTAGTTAATCGCAGATGTCTTCATTTCCCGCCTCGCTCGGTCAGCTCCCCCATACAGAAATTCATGACGCTGCCAGTGTGAAGCTAGTGTGCCATTGTTGTGACCACAACCATGCAGCTTTGGGACTTAATAATTATCGATTGTGGTAGTCTCTCACATTGATAGGGATATCGTGCTTTGGTTTGGGCCTTGTGAAACATGAGGAATGCTTTTGTATTAGACAAACTAAAACACTTTATCTTTTTTACAGTTCATCCCTTGGCCTACACTTTGGATCAATGAGTGGTCTTTATCCCCAACCAGAGAAGCAGAGGCAGCCCAAGGAGACACGAGGTATGAGTAGTGCTAGACTGCAGTGCAGACCTACTTCCACTGATCTGGTTTGGACACTACGACCATCTTATAGTATTTGTGAGAGGTTTTTTCCATGAGTCATGACATGAAGAAGTCAATCACACCAACATGAACAATGATCCACCCGCACACACAAATGCTGCTTTCCTGACGCCTCCTATTCGAAACGATAGGTTCTCCAAGTCATTTCAACGTTTGACATGTAGTTATGGGATGAGATGGCATTATAAATAGAAGCTGAGATGCAGAGCTTCCATGCGTGGTATGAACGAATGAATATAATTCGATGATCGACCGAATATTATGTGGTGCACACTTTTGGTGGGGTAGTCAATCAATTTTTGTGTACCACATTTCCCTACCCGGAATGCTTGACAGCTACAACCACCTATGATATATATATATATATATATATATATATATATATATATATATATATATATATATATATATATATATTTGGGTCGATCAAGCAAGTGAAGCATTGAGATTGGGCGTCAAAGTTTGTTAGGCAGATCATCTGTTAAACAAGCTCAGCAAACGATTTCAATGGCGGGAAATGCAACTTTTAGGGAGTCACTTGTATATGCCTAACAGATTAAACTCATAGGCTTGGGAAATATCAAGAATTTATCTCTCCCCGCCGAGCCTGCAGGAGGCTACTATATATGAAATAAGTACACCCGGATTGGGCCTTTGGTACGCAAACAAAACAAGCCGACCGATTCTCATTTTTAATTGGGCCTATGACACATGACTTGCAGCGGGAAAGAGGTCACTTCTAGCGGTTGGTATTGCATGGCGGCTGGAGTTTGGTGATAGGGGCGACGACTCAAGTTTTTCAATAGTTGCGGGGCATCGTAGTCATGTGGATGACGCAGTGGTCAGATCTTCAATTTGGTGATGGTCACAAGCTATGTGTGTCACATGATGCCGGTATGTGACATCCTCTTCGATGACCACTGAGTTTTGAGGCAACAGAAGTATGGGACACCCCCTTCACTTCAAGGTCGGGTTTAAGTCGACTTAGTAGGTGCTATGCAAGCCATTTTCGACGGAGGTGTCAAGTTCTGCATGACCAAAGGTGGTTATAATAAACAATGTCTCATGAGAAGGCGTCAAGTCATGTCTGATCCTGACATGTGCTACCTACTATGATGTCTCTTCCAACGAAACCAAGTCATACATCTTGTTGTTTAATCCAAGCCATTCAGTTGTGAGTTAGAGGATGTGGTGCAGTATCTCAATTGAAAGTATGAATATAAAAGACGACGGGGATGTTTTTTACTAAAAAGGGGATAGCCTGGCCACTGCATCCGTTAATGCACAACCTTTTATTAAAAGTGTATCATTCAGAGTTATTATATAATGAAGGATCGCTCCAAGTTAACACATGGATCAACCAATAAAAAATAACAAGCAGATGATAGCTAAGCATCCTCTAGTCGACTAATATGCTACCAGCTAGCCTGGTTGAAGATATCTTAGACGATGGTAGACGGTTGCATCCAATAACCATAGTAGCCCGCTGGTCCGGCGGTTGATCAGCGCATGCAAGGGTGATGAAGCTAAGATCATTGAGATCCACTCCCGACAACACTCCCCAAACCTTTTTGCTCTCAACATGTCGAGGAGATATGACCAGGAAATCTACACTGATCTAGGGCTCTCGATAGTATAGCCAAGACCTGCCGGTGGTATATGCCAATCCAAAATAAGCACAGGTTGTACTGTAGAGACCCGATCATAATCGTACATACACAGGGAATCTATGGAGCAGGAGGGACCGAAATCGAGAGGGAGCTACATATTCCTGGTGCCTCCTATTCTCAGCTTCGATTATCTCAAGTTCAGGATACATATTTACCTATCTATAGCACACTCTGAGTTCGTGCTTCTTGGTTCTTTATGTGTTATATATATGCCTAGGAACCAAGGGTGTGTGAGAGACAGAAGCAGATGCATGCATGCTTGAATGGTGGGATGAAAGGAATGTGGTTTGCGGCTTGGTCGTATATAAAGAAGTGCACGATGCAACTAGCTAGATGGTTGGTCGGATCACTCATTCTAATGGTGGTGGTACTCCCTCACATTGTGTAAGATACGTGGAGTATAAACAAATTGTACCCGTTCCATTAGAAGTAACCGATGGTCCTTATTAACCTCGGGATACTGTAAAGGAGCATGGCATGGTATATAGCACGCTGCAACGGAAAATGGGTGAACACTAGTAGAAAAAAGGCTATCCGTTCGTGCCTCCTAACAGCATTAGTCCCGGTTCCGCCACGAACCGGGACTAATGCTGGCACGCGTCCCGGTTCGAGCGGACACGGGGCCCGGAGACATGCATCCCGGTTGGTAGGGAGGCATACGCACAAACCGGGACTAAAGATTGGGCGTCAGCCACGTGGCGTGGCACACACCTTTAGTCCCGGTTTGTGTTACAAACCGGGACGTATGCTCTCGTCCTCTATAAATGCAACGCCCCAGCCCTCTGTCTCCACTCTGTTTTTTCTTGGTGGAAGGTGTGAGGGGAGTGCTAGTTTTTTTCCCCTATGCATGCATTCAAGGTGTTTGATAAAATGTTTGAGTGAATGATTCCGTTTAATTTCTCATAGAACAAAAATATAGAAGGTGTCCGAGACGCACTTGAGCTTTCTCCACTTTATTTTCCTCGATCGAGGTTAGCAATCTTATCTTTTATCTATCATTGATACAATGCATGTGTCGATGTGAATTGGTCATTTCACTATTTATGATGTCCTGTTTTTGATAAAGTTACTTATATGATATAGATAAACGGTCGGGAATGGATGTACGGTGACCGGCGTGTACCCGGGTATATGAAAGGCATGGATAAATTTATCGATGCGGCTACGGAAAACAAAGAGAATGGTTTTATACGTTGTCCATGTGTTCAATGTCGGAACAACAAGGAGTACTCTTCCTCGAAAATCATTCGCAACCACCTGATTATGAAAGGTTTCATGCCCAACTATAATTGCTGGACCAAGCACGGGGAAAGAGGGGTTATGATGGAAGACGGTGAAGAAGAAGATGATGATAACAACTATCACCATATGTTTCCTGAATACAGTGATACTGCAATGGAAGACAATGGAGAGGAAGGAGGTGAAGAACGGGCATCAGATGAGCCGACTGATGAACTTGGTAGGGTCATTTCTGATGCAAAGCGAGACTGTGAAACAGAAAATGAGAAGTTGAAGTTAGAGGGCATGTTAGAAGATCACAAGAAATTATTGTACCCAAATTGTGAAGATGTCAGCACAAAGCTCGGTACCACACTGGAATTGTTGATATGGAAGGCAGAGTGTGGTCTAACTGACTTCTAATTTGAAAAGATGCTGAAAATAATGAAGCCGAAGTTTCCAAAACATAACGAACTTCCCGAGAGTACCTATGACGCAAAGAAGACTCTCTGTACTCTAGGATTAGATGTGCAAAAGATACATGCATGCATTAATGACTGCATCCTCTACCGCGGTAAGGAGTATGAGAATTTAGATAAATGCCCGGTATGCAATGCATTGTGGTATAAGATCAGACGAGATGACCCTGGTGATGTTGAGGGAGACCCCCTCCGGAAGAGGGTTCCTGCTAAGGTTATGTGGTATGCTCCTATAATACCAAGGTTGAAACGCATGTTTAGAAACAAAGAGCATGCCAGGTTGTTGCGATGGCACAAAGAAGACCGTAAGAAAGACGGGAAGTTGAGACACCCTACTGATGGGTCACAGTGGAGAAAAATCGAGAGAGACTTTGCAGGTGACGCAAGGAACTTATGGTTTGGTCTAAGTACGGATTGCATGAATCCTTTTGGGGAGTAGAGATGCAGTCACAACATCTGGCCCGTGACTCTATGTATCTACAACCTGCCTCCTTGGTTGTGCATGAAGCGTAAGTTTATTATGATGCCAGTGCTCATCTAAGGCCCGAAGCAACCGGGCATCAACATTGATGTGTACCTTAGGCCATTAGTTGAAGAACTCTTACAGTTGTGGGACAAACCAGGTGTACGTGCATGGGATGAGAACAAACAGGAGCCATTTGATCTACGAGGGTTGCTATTCGTAACCATCAATGATTGGTCTGCTCTTAGTAACCTTTCAGGACAGATAAACAAGGGATATAAGGCATGCACACACTGTTTAGATAAGACTGAAGATACATATTTACATAAATGCAAGAAGGGTGTGTACCTGGCGAATCAACGATTTCTTCCGACCAATCATCCCGTAAGAAAGAAAGGCAAGCATTTCAAAGGTGAGGCAGATCACCGGAAGAAGCCTGAACTCCCTGCTGGTGATGATGTATTTGGTATGGTCAAGGACATAGAAGTAATCTTTGGAAAGGGTCCTGGCGGTCAATCAGTTCCGAACGACGTCGCTACAGGACACGCACCCATGTGGAAGAAGAAATCTATATTTTGGGAGTTGCGATATTGGAAAGTCCTGCGTGTCCGCTCTTCAATCGACGTGATGCACGTGACGAACAATCTTTGCGTGGACCTGCTTGGATTCCTAGGCGTGTATGGGAAGACAAAAGATACACCAGAAGCACAGGAGGACCAACAAATTATGAAAGACCCAAAGAACATGCATACACAGAACAAGACGGATAAAGGGCGTCACTTAAGTCGTGCCAGCTATGCTCTTACCAAAGCAGAGAAGGAATTTTTTTTGAAGTCCTTTACAGTATCAAGGTGCCATCTGGCTTATCATCTAATATAAAGAGGATAATAAATATGGCAGAGAAAAAGTTCCAAAAACCTGAAGTCTCATGACTGTCACGTGATTATGACGCAGTTGCTTCCGATTGCATTGAGGGGGCTTCTACCAGAAAATGTTCGAGAACCCATTGTGAAGCTGTGTGCATTCCTCAATGCAATATCTCAGAAGGTAATCAATCCAGATATTCTGCCAAGGTTATAGAAGGATGTGATACAATGTCTTGTTAGTTTTGAGTTGGTGTTCCCACCATCCTTCTTCAATATTATGACGCATCTCCTGGTTCACCTAGTGGAAGAGATTGCCATTCTCGGTCCGGTATTTCTGCACAATATGTTCCCCTTTGAGAGATTCATGGGAGTCTTAAAGAAATATGTTCATAACCGTGCTTTACCAGAAGGAAGCATCTCCAAGGGATATGGAACAGAGGAGGTCATTGAGTTTTGTGTTGACTTTATTCCTGACCTTAAGCCGATTGGTGTTTCTGACTCGCGGCATGAGGGAAGACTAAGTGGAAAAGGCACGCTGGAAAAGAAAGCAATGATATGTAGGGACGGGGATTCTTTCACTAAAGCACACTACATAGTTCTACATAATTCCACCTTGGCAGCTCCGTATATCGAGGAACACAAGAATATTGTACGCTCCAAAAACCCGGGGAAGCCTGAATCATGGATTACAAATGAACACATGAAGTCTTTCGGTGATTGGATGCGGAAACAACTCTTGAATGACACCACTATTAGAGATCATCTATACTTGTTGTCCGCGTCACCATCTTCTACTGTATTGAATTTCCAAGGGTACGAAATAAATGAGAATACATTCTACACGATCGCCCAAGATAAAAAGAGCACCAACCAAAATAGTGGTGTCCGCTTTGATGCAATAGACGAGAATGGACAAAAGGACACATACTATGGTTACATAGAGGAGATATGGGAACTAGACTATGGAGTCTCTTTTAAGGTCCCTTTGTTTCGCTGCAAATGGGTCAACCTGAATAGGGAAGGGGTAAAGATAGACCAGTTGTACGGAATGACAATAGTGGATCTCAACAATCTTGGTTATAGAGATGAACCATTCGTCCTAGCTAATGATGTGTCTCAGGGTTTCTATGTGAAGGACATGTCCTCCAGACCGAAAAAATAAAAAATATGCAAACGAATACATCATATGATGAGCCAAAGCGTCACATAGTTCTTTCAGGGAAAAGAAACATCGTGTGAATCGAGGACAAGACAGACATGTCAGAAGATTATAATAAGTTTGATGAAATTCCGCCCTTCATAATGAAAACTGACCCAAGCATTCCGTTAAGTAAAGAAGATGCTCCATGGTTACGTCTGAAGCGATCATAAGAAAGGACATATGCCAAGAAGTTCATGCTCATATTATGTAACTCTAGTTCATGTATTTCGCGGTTTGTGGCTTCACCGAAGGATATCTTTCGCGGTTTGTGGCTTGACCTGGACTATATATAGGGGGGGCTTTAGTCCCGGTTTTGTAGTCTCAGTTTTTAATATTAATAAATGTCTTGAGTGTTAGTCCTGTTTTGTTGCTGGACCGGGACTATGAAGAAGCTGTCCCGATTCATACTTACCATTAAGATCCGATCTCCAAACGCGCGCGGTCACATATTAGGGAGTGCCTCTATGACCAGTTTCTCGGAGATGTCGGAGGACTGGGATCCGGTGGCATCTCCCTGAAACTGGTCGTAGTGGTGTCCCTGCTCTCAAAAACCATCTTGCAGCTTGTAACTTCTCTAACTAGATCAATACACCTGGGAGCTAACTAATTTCTCATATTAGGGAGTGCCTCTATGACCAATTTCTTGGAGATGCCGGAGGACTGCGATCCGGCGGCATCTCCCTAAAACTGGTCGTAGTGGTGTCCCTGCTCTCGAAAACCATCTTGCAGCTTGTAACTTCTCTAACTAGATTAATACACCTGGGAGCTAACTAATTTCACATATTAGGGAGTGCCTCTATGACCAGTTTCTTGGAGATGCCGGAGGACTGGGATCCGGCGGCATCTCCCTAAAACTGGTCGTAGTGGTGTCCCTGCTCTCGAAAACAAAATTGGAGATGCCTCAATCTGGCTGGAGGACTGGACTCACAAGGATGCCTATTTATAATACAAGCAGCTCGGCATAGTGTCGACACTTACGAAATAGTGTCGACACTTACGAATTGGTAGTAAGTGGTCCGGTTTGTACTACAGGTACATGATCTATCGCCCGTGATTTTTTGAAAAAATCATTTTTAGACTCGCAATATGTGGTTTCTTCAGAGATCCAATGCAATTTCTAACGATGCTCGTCCCCTATCTTCATGCATGCCGATTCGACCATAGTTAGAAATTCAGAAAATTTAAAACTGGCATAATAAATTCAAAAAAAATCCGAACAATGAAAATCCTTCGCATGATGTCTTATTATGTGACGTAGTTGAAAGGAAAAATACCAGACTTGGTATATTGATCATGTCTCGAAAAAACCTTCACAAAATGACCTATCATGTTCGAGGTTTCATGGCTTTCGGTCCAAATGACCGATGTTATATGCTGAATCACGACATATGTTGTGATGCTGTGCCCCTATTATGCATGCATGTGGACATTGGTATGGATAACAATGTTACAGAAGAAAGTTTTCCTTTTTGTCGCACGGAAAAGCACTTTTCCATTTTTCGAGCGCAAAAAACAGGTCATTTTGTGAAGTAACCACCAAAATGCTGTTTCAGAATGCTACCGTCCTATTTTCCTAAAATACTAGACCACTTTACATGGACTATCTCCCAACCGGGACATCTCAAACCTTTTTGTCCATCCCGGGTAAAAAGGACAAATGTCTGCTGAATTGGTAGTAAGTGGTCCGGTTTGTACTACAGGTACATGATCTATCGCCCGTGATTTTTTGAAAAAATCATTTTTAGACTCGCAATATGTGGTTTCTTCAGAGATCCAATGCAAGTTCTAAATGAGCCATTTTTCTTCCCGCCATTTCTTCACGGCATTTTTCTTCCCGCCATTTCTTCCCGCCAGTTTTTCCCGCCAGTTCTTCCCTCCAGTTATCTTGCTTCCATTTCTCACTATATATATGTAGGGTTGCCCTCCATTGTCATTGCACATCTCTAGACTCATATCTGCAACCTCATCACTCTTTCCCATGACTTCCACCGTAGCACTAACTCCTAGGGAGGCGGAGGCGCTTTGCGCCTCGAACTACCCCTGCCCGCCGGGCTACTGTGTCCTCGTCGGCTGGATGCTGAGTGCCGGAGGCGTGCCAGTTCCTCTTGTCCCTCTAGGTGTGGCGCGTCGGATGGCCATCACGAACCACTACTACTTCGAGGTCACGCCGGACCAGTGGAGGAATCCCAGATGGCATCCCGACTATTTCTCGACTTGGGAAGCCTTCTTCATGGATCGGCGTGAGAGGGTGCTCGCCAGGCACGAGTAGGATGGCCCACCTCCTCCGAACTTCAACGAGGCCGGCCGTCGGTTGTGGTGGCGCGGTCGGACTCTCCAGAGCGTCATGGCCTACGACACGGCCGCCGACTCTAGCCCCCGCCTGCGCTACCCTCATGTCCAACCCACTCGTACTCAGCCTTCAAGGTTCAACTACGGCGACCCCGACGACGACAGCGACGACGGCCGCGGCGTGTACGACGACTACAGTGGCGAGTATTACAGGTGTAGGCAGGAGCATGACTGAATCGCTCCAACATTGCAAAACAAGTATATGCAGACCACAAAGGCCGGGGCTAACTGGATAGTGCTGAAGGTTACAAAAAAGCATTATGAGAAAGAAATAGATGACATGATATCCATTGAATTTGATGAACTATTTCAATTATTCAATCAAGACGCCTTGGACAAATCGGTCATCAGTGCCTATTGTCTGTAAGTACTAATTCTGTAATTAATTTAGTCTCCAGCTATCTCACCTTGTTTATTGCATGTATATAATCATACTGTGAAGAATGAAGATTCTCGAATGCAGCAGAGGACAAATCTATGACATTGGCTTCATTGACCCATATTGGTTTCATCAAGCTAATCTCAAAACAATCCCCCAGGATACGGAGGATAATATAGTACACACGTTAAGGTTTCAAGAAACCAAAAGTGAAATACTTTTTCCTTACAACTTCGAGTGAGTGTTATTGTCTTGTATACACTTTTTATTTCGCTTACTCGATGTTAAGTATATAATTGATTAGTTATGCATTCGCAGCTTTCACTATATTCTATTAATCATTCAACTTGACAAAGGGCGTGTACTAATCATGGACTCGAACATAAACCCCTTGAGCAGTGAAAGGACATGCAGATGCTTCTCCAGCGGTAATTCTAATCATAACGACACTATATCGGCAACGTTCGTGAATTTTATGATATCAAGTAATTAATAACTTATTTTATTCGTTTTCTTCGCCTGACAGCGCTTGGAAACGGTTCACCAATAAGGCTAGGGGTGTTTGGAAAGCAGAGCTTATATTTCAAGCACTAGATGTAAGCACCACTAGCTATATCCGCGCATCTCTTTGAGTCTAGTTTTGATACAGTTATTATCATGCTTGATTATTATTTTGATTGAACTATGTTCTCGTAAAGTGCCTGACGCCGCGACCAGGTAAAAATCTATATGGATACTATGTTTGCGAGTTCATCCGGCAGACGTGTGATGAGAAGGGCAGAAATTTAGAGCAACTCCACGTATGTAAACAATTTCTATAGTTTTTAATTACAATCAAATTGTGTTTAGTTTCATTCATATAGGCTAACTCCTTTTTTAAATCAGATCAAACGTCTACGGGACGATCTTCTGTCAAAGGACCGCGTACGAGCAATTCAGGAGGAATTTGCGGAATTCTTGGATGCAGAAGTCCTAAACCCAAAAAGGGAATACTATTCGGCTGTGTATAGACAATAGTGATTGTACGAAGAGCAATTTTTGTATATAGTGCATGGACTCGATCCGTGTATTGAATATAATATTGTCATGATGATCTTGTGTAATATAATGGTTCCTTCATTGAACCATAATACGAACCGGGACAAATAAGCTTCTGCCGCGACAGAGATTTAACACATTTCTCTGCCGCGGCAACCGGGACTAAAGGTTCGGACTTTAGTCCCGATAGCCCCGTCCCGGTTGGGTAACCGGGACTAAAGCCCCTTACCAACCGGGACCAATAGACCGTTCTGCACTGGTGGGAGAGAGTATAATTGTGCAGATCAACTGACTGCCCCATGGAAAGAAGGATGTATATTACTAAAACTGAAGTGGTGTTTGCATGAAGCTATTCCTTGACCGTCATGTTCTCACAGGCTCACAGCCATGCGAATCTTCCACATGTTCGGCATTGATAATCTTCCAGATGCCTATCATTGCTTTTCTGGCTTTAGGCAAGCCTATTAACAAGCTTCTGCGATGCTACTTGTGTTTATGCAGAAGAGAGGATGACCACACAACCCCATTTCCCCCTTTGTTGGATTGAGCCGTAGTGTGCGGTGCATCTCCTCGTTGGCAGGTAGTCCATTCATTGCCCTTCGAGCGGATCTCTTGAGATCTGGTCTTTTTCGTGTACGTTGCTGTGGTTTGAGGTCAATCTCTTTCATGCTACCGTTGACATCTTCGGCAATGTTTGCTGCTCTGGTGTGCTGGTTCTTTAGGGCCTTAACACGATAACTTTCCATCAGTCTACAATATGCTCTTTTACGACAAGCTTTGCCTAGCTCTGGTGAGGGAGAGGTGAGGAAGATGGTATGCCTTTGGCTTGCGCTAGTTTCTGTAGTCGTCGCTAGGTGGTCCAAGAATTATCTATAATTTGTATTACTTTTACTCCTGTTTATACTATTGTGGATGATTATTAATACATCGGTTAAATTTTCGAAAAAAAAAACTCGCGTCATGTCTCATTCCATTTTGCACCCCAACATCGCCATGTGTGGTCTTCCATTCTACTCCCTCCGTTTAAAAATATAAGATGTTTTAGATTTATAAAAGAGATGTATCTAGACATCTTTTAGCGTATAGGTTCAAATGAATCTAGACACCTTTAGTGTCTAGATACATCTCATTCACAAAGCTAAAACATCTTATATTTTCAAACGGAAGGAGTACAAGTCAATTGGTCGACACCATGGAAGGAGAGAAACAAAAGTGTCTTTCGTCAACTGGGTTTCAGAGAGGCGCTAATCGTTGTGGCATCAGGCCGGGAGATCCAGAAGTTTGATCCTTAAAAGCAAGACCCAGCGAACCGGATTTGTTTTCTCCGGTCTTTCTAGCTCCGCTAGATTCTTCAATTGCTGTGTGTTCAGTGTTTGATCTAATTCGTGTAAGTCTAACCGTTTTCATCAATGAAAACTAGGTTGAGAGACTTATAGTCAAAAGGGAAAGAAGGTTGTTACTGGATCACATCAATCGTCAACTGTTCTTCAATTGCCGCTTGTGATGTACTACCTCATTGCAGAATCTAAACCGTTTTAGTAGACTATTTGAATCTACGAACATATGTTATATTTAGTAACGGAGGTTGTATCTGATAATTTCCTGTACGAATTCGATTTGGCTTACCAAGGTGACAATTCCTATATATCAAGCTATATTTCCACTGCTAGTAAATTATCAAATGATCTATCCGGCTGTGGATATAGGAAATCTGGTGATCGTTGTCCACAGAGTCAACGGAGGGATTGCTGGTGGATCACACAGCAGAGAACCGTGTAATGCCGATCGGTGTTACCATCAAGTGTGGACTGTCGAAGGAGTCAAGGGTGCTGTCAGCCAGAGATCCGTGATCCTGGGTCATCTGAAGCCTGAAGGTTTAGTACTCCCTCTGTCCTAAAGTAGATGCCTCTAATTTATTAAAATTTAAATGAATCTAGTCATTATTTAGTATATAGATTCATCAAAATTTTAGAAAACTTGACACATCTATTTTAGGACGAAGGGAGTACTACTTTCGCTAATCCGTATTGGACTTTGAAGTGCCCTGATCGCATGACCCTTAAGTAGAGGACTTTTATGGTACCCCCAATTAGATACAGGCCATTCATTTTCATAGATCTAATGGTTTGTATTGATTCATACTGGTGCCCAAAAAAGGAGTAGTATGATTCGTACCGGTACTAACTACAGGGTCATAATCGGGATAGTTTCAACAAAAATCCCGTATAAAATGGAATGCCACACAAATGACCGCAACAAATCCCGTAAAAGATGGAGATCGTCCATATATTTCCTCCTTCCATATTTTTTTTCTGTTTTATCTCTTCAATTTTTCAAATCATGCCGCGGATCCGAAGAGCAACAGATTGTGACTTGATACTGCGCTTGATTGATAAAACAGCCTGACTGGTTTCGGTGTCGCGTCTTCCGCCATCGTGCACGCAAAAACTCCGGCGATATAGCACTCCTCTTAGAGAATCCTCACTGGTTAGCCGTTTAAATTCGGATATATTTTGGGTCGGACAAAATTAGATTTTAGTCTGGAAACGCCGAGTTTCTAAGATGCGTTACTAGGCCGAGCTCCCGCGTTTCAGCAAATTCCGACAAACTTTGAGCGAATATAGGCGGTTTTCATTAATTAAGATGGATACATATATATTACATAGATTTCGGCGAACACCCGAACTTAAACTGCATTTGGGCTAAAAAATAACTAAAAAAACTAAAGAAGGCCGATGTTGCCGCTGATGCCGAGGCCGACGCCGATGCCGCTTCTACATGTCGAAGTTGTTGTAGAAGCAGGTGTAGCCAGGGTAGGCCATGCCGTCGTTGTCACCCGATGACTGCGGTGGGCGGGAGCTGCCCTAGCTTGGGTCACCATACCTCCATGGCTGGGACGACGGCCCTGCTTCGTCATCGTTGTTGAGGATGATGAGCAGCGCCCTAGTAGGCGAACTGGCAGCGACCGCTCGCCTGCCTCTCGGCCTCCTCCTGCATCTGCTGAACACGGAGCCTCTCGGACTCCTCCCAGTATGCCCTGGACTAGGCGAGGATGTCCTTCTCAGGCATCGGCGGCGGCGGTGCCGATTCCCGAAGGGACTGCTCCATCGCCATTTTCATGGCGAAGGCGTCCTCATCGACCGGCACCGCCCAGTCGGCCGGCTCCGGCTTCGGCGTGAGACGGCCAGTGGGCAGCGATTGCGCCGGCGCGCAGGGCTCGTTGATGACGACGCCCCGCGAGCGTGTCCTCGGTGGAGAGAGGACCGGTGTGTCCACCTCGCGCTTGACAAGGCGCACTAGCGGCGATGGCGCCAGCGTGGACCCTGACAAGCGGGAAGCCGAGGCGGATGAGGAGGATCTCAGGCTGGCCATTCTCCTTGGCAGCCAGTTGGCCGGAGGGTGCCCTAGACGCCAGCGCCGGCGTGCGCGGGAAGCCGAGGCGCGGGTTGTTGCCGGCGTGGATGTGCTCCAGCACCGCCGCGAGCGTCCGCGAGGTCGCCGGATTATATAGGCCGAAGTGGGTGGCGAGGGCTGGAGGGGTGTAGTTGCGCGGGCGGGAAATGGGGAAACAACGGGAAATTAGTGACCAGCTGTCTGTTGCGGGAGAAAAGAAGCGGTGGCGCGCCATTACGGCGACGCGTGGGCTGACGTATGGGCAGTTATTGCCCGGCGGTCCATCGCGGGGTTCAACGCCGGAGGATAACAACGACTCGGCTTCAGTCGCTGACTAGGAGGGTCCACTCGCCGGCTGTTTTTTTTCCTCCGAATTCGCTTCGTCCGGCGTTTCCAGGGCGTTCCGGGATGCTGGAAGTGGCATGAAAAGTCCGGACCAAAGTTAGCCCCAATCTGGACGAAAACAGGGTCCTGGAAACACGACCAGACCAACTTCCGGTGTCCGTACCTAAAATTCATCTTGGGTTCGGCGTTCCGGAGACACGAGTGGAGATGCTCTTATGGCTAAAGTTCTGTAGCACAATAGTTAGCATGAGTCATATCAAGATTCAAGACACCTGAAGATTCTGTAATCGTAATCTGATAATTAGTTAACGGGATTTAAGCATAATTGATAGGATAATTAGCTAATTTATTGTTACCATAATTGATTTTCTATTAAAAAGTCTATGATACCCCTCTAAATCAGTGGCTAGATTTTAAATCATACTTCTCACATCCAATGGGAAGTAAAAGGTACCGAGTCATGCCGTAGACAAGTCAATCACACCAACAGGAATAACAATATTCCGTCACACACAAATATGAATTTCCACGTGCCTCCCATTCTCAACTCTGAGATCAAATGCTAATTATGCTATGTACTAAGCCCGTACATGACCAAACAGATAGCAGTCCGCTTCTGTCCGTGGGAGACCCGCAAACGGACCAATTTCTGGAGTTGCCTTCACAGAGTTACTTTTGTCCTTCACAGAGTTATAAATAGAAGTAGAGATGCTTTTGTCCCACTCTAAATCCCTTCACAGAGTTACTTTTGTCCTTTGTGTCTTTATCATTTTTCTTATGTGTTTTGAGCTTGTGAAGGCATTATAAATAGAAGTAGAGATGCGCGCTTGCATGCATGGCATGAAGAAAGCAGGGATATTGTTAGCTTCTCAATCGAATTTAAAGCAATACGCAAGTTGGTAGGAGCAGTCAATTTTTTGTACTTCCCTTTCACGGTTGCCCAGCGTTCTTGGTTTAGTCAAAATCAAATTATATTGATAGATTTTCATAACGTATCTATATATATTATAACTAAGCTATAGTCGATAAATATATATTCTAAACTTTCTTGCAACTTGGATGATATGTCTCTTTCTTGCCCGACCACGATAATAGGTCTTCTGATATCCTCGGACTGTATGGCAAACTTGATAATTTCTCGATCTTTGATGTACCCTTTCAAATAATAGAAACTTTAGTAGGTTGTAAATTTATCGGATTCACACATCTAGAGATCTACATAGGAGAACAAAAATATTTAAATTCCTTTAGTTCTCAACTCTAATGACTAAAAGTGCCAAAATATAAGAACTAAAGCATTATCGTGAGTCGACGAGACAGAGTTTCGAGAAAGTCCTACAACCCAAAACGTGACTACATAGTACATTCTTATTTGCTTGTTATTACAAATACACAACATTTTATACTTATGAGAGCAAACATATACACCCTATATTACCAAGAGGGTTGGACGAGGTATCTTTATGGATTGATGTTTTCTGTCGGGTGAATTAATAGATATGCTACATCTTTGTTCTCCACATCACAAATCGATGCAATAATTCTTTATTTAGAGGACCTAACATGTGTATATTTAATTTATTAGATATTGCTTTGGTGGATTTTTCTTTTGTATGATGTGGCATCCTTAGAATATTTTTATGCCTTTTTTAGGATGTAGTGAAGTTAACATAAGTGCATAAATCATTGAACCACTCAATAAAATTGAACGTTAATTAACATGCTAAAAGTTTGTTATAGAGTATTTGTGTTACGTTGAACCATAAATACAAGCAGAGTGTATATAAATAATGAATTATCGCATATATGCGATACTTTATTTACCACCACAATTTTATAGCCTCGGATCCATATTATTTCTTATCCTAAAATTGGATATCCATGAAACATAACTCTATTTTTCGACTCTCAGCTCATGAAAGATGAGAGTGGCATCCATCAAAGTCCGCTAGTTATAAGAAATAGTGGCATCCATCAAAGTCCGCTATTCAGCGATATAACGAAGCTAAAGGTGATATAGCGAGAAATTGTATATGATTTCGTTTTAGCGACACCTTGCTCAAAACTCTATCTACCACTACAGCATGCTAGTTAAATCCATGGTTATATCTCTCGTGTAAACCGAGTGAAACAGTTTGAATTGGTTAGAGATCTCTTATGTCTAAGAAGCTCAACTCTTAGATGTGCAAGCCCCATAGGTAGAGATTGTTGTATAATTTTCTTTTCTATTTTAGATTCAATGAGCACCGTGTAATGTTAGCCCGACCTATGGTGCATGCCAACAAGAACAATTATGGTAGACGAGGGTGACCATGGAAAAAAATATAAATCAGATGCAACATCATAGTCATCGTTCACTTTATACTGATGGCAAGTGAACTTAATTTTACGTATGACACATTTGAGCAGAACTATGTTTAATCTATGTAGTGTTATATTATTACTGATGTATTCGATCTATGTGTTATTTCAACTATATGTGTGTATGTATTGTTTTGAAATGTGCATATACCAGTGTTCAAAACCAATGGGAAACAAAATTTTGAACTTTATGGTATGAGCTTTCGTGGATCTATTCTGACGGATCACATCTTATACTGAATTTTTCTATGTTTACGTGAAAATGCTTTGCGTTATATATTTTAAGGGGTCTATTAGTGATTTTCCTACATAACTACTGTTTTCTATCTTATGTTGTTATCTCATAATCATAATTTTAGGATTCAGATTGAGGTGGTGGTACTCCTCTGCATTGACAGTCACTACATTCAGCTGTCTGTAGTTGACACAGAAAGGGCATGTTCCATATTTCTTCTTGCTAGCAACACTGGTGGACTAAATGGAACTTTCACTTGATTCGATAATGCCCTGCTTCATCATTTCCTTTATTTGTTTCTCAATTTCTTCCTTTTGTTGTGGAGAATAGTGGCAGGGCTTCACATTTACTAGTTGTACTCCAGGTAGCAACCTTATCTTGTGATCATAAGGCATGTGGGGTGGCAGATCGTTTGTTATATCAAATCAAGCTTGATGTTGATGTAACAAATTCTCAATTTCAAAAGGCATTGTATAGGATCAATGCTGCTATTTGTGATTGGGCACAAATGCACTAATTGTGCTAGTGCACCTTGTTTCATGAGCTACTACAGCTCTGAAGGTGAAATTTATCCGCAGGCAACCACTCTATCTATGATACCTTTTAGAGTAATTGTTTGATCATATATTCTAAATCTTAGAGTTTCCTTGGCCTAATCTACCCTCATCTTTCCACAAGAGCTCAGCCAATCCATGTCGAGTATCATGTCATAACAAGATATCTTGAATACTCTAAATGTAGTGGAAAATTGATTCGCTTGGCACTACCAAGAACACCTTTCACATCTTCCTCAATGTGTCTTTTGTCCCCATCTAGCACCTAGACAGTAACTGGTTCCACATGTGTTCTCTGAAGGCCAAATTGTTCAACAATCTCAACCTTCTAACTGAGGAAGCTTCTATAGCTACCAGAATCGATTAGCACTAGCACTTGTTTCCAATTATAGTGACTTGTAATCTGATGCCCTTACTCGGAGTGGTTCCCACTAGAGCACATTAAGAAATGTGCATCAATGAATCTTTAGTGCTCCTAACCCCATTATCTTTAAGATCATTGCCTGACACATGTACTTGTAATATTTCCATCATTTCTTCTACCTTGTGTAGCGACACTGTTTTTTTGCACTTGTGCCCTGTCTAGAATTTGTCACCACACTTAAAGCATTCACCCCTCTCATGTCTCAATGTTTTTAAGGACTGTCACTTATCATCCCATGGTCTTTTAGCAATATTTTTGTCCTCAGCTTTCTGCCCTTCTTCAGGATTAGTAGAAAACAACCATTTCCCTCATAACCTAGTCTTGACGTATCCGTTCTTGTAATAATACTAGCCATGGAGTAATAATACTGATGCACCTCATCAAGCATCTCTTACTTTGTTTCAACCAACGATAATGCAACATCTACTATTTTTGGTTTGTGTAGACTAATTGCTCTTTGGATTTCCCTTTTTAATCTATTGACAAACTTGGCCATAAAGTATGCTTCATCATAGTGTTTGTTTTGAACCAACATCTTGTGTCGCAGATCTTCGAATTTCTTATAGTATGGGTCTTCCTACACCTTTCTAGAGCCTGCAAGTGTTTCCAATATTTGTCTCTTCCAAATTTAGCATGTATTGCAACAAAGAGTTCCTCCCAACTGTGTCCACATCATGCTCTGCTTCGTATGTCTACAACTAAAGCGATGTCTTGCTAATGAAGTGCATGCTTGCAAAGATAGACCATGTATCATGATCGACTGCATTGAGAGCAAAGTATTTTTCATGGACTGATTTCCACCACTTACCATTCACACCGTCAAATTTGCATAATTCAATCTCAGGTTCTTGCGAGTGATGAATGCCAGCTCCTGATCCCAATCTTCACTTTGCGCTATATATGTGTTCGCAGCTCTGTTGCCGACACTCTCTCACTCTCTAATGTCGTCAATCGATGTCCCACAACTTCTAGAGTCTGATTGATACCTTTGATCAACTTGTGAACTTGTGGCACCCAATTGTTTAATCCTCGCAAAGGTGTCGTTGATGGCCTTTAATGTTGTTGCCGTATCTGCACACTGCTTCTACAGTTCAGCCAAGTGGGCCAATTGAATGCGTCGTCGTTCCGCGGCTCTCCTCTGCATCTTCAGCGCTTCATCGATCTGATCGTGATAGAGAAGCCCGTAGATCAGCGATCCTAGGGCATCTGAAGACACTAGAGGAAAAAGGGCCATCCGTTCGCGACCCCTCGGAGCATTAGTCCCGGTTGCGCCACCAACCGGGACTAATGCTGGCACGCGTCCCGGTTGGAGCGGGCACGGGGCCAGGGGGCATGGGTCCCGGTTGGTAAGGGGGCATGCGTCCCGGTTGGAGCCACCAACCGGGACTAAAGGTTTGGCCACAGCCACGTGGCCTGGCACGCACCTTTAGTCCCGGTTCCTGGCTTCAACCGGGACTAAAGACCCCTTGCCCTCTATAAATGCAACGCCCCAGCCCCCTCTGCCTCCACTCTGTTTTTTCGAATGGTGTAAGGTGTGAGGGTGTGTGCTAGTTTTTTTTCATGCATACATTGAAGGTGTTTGTTGAAATGTTTGAGTGAAAAATCCTGTTGAATTTCTCATAGAACAAAAATATAGAAGGTGTCCGAGACGCACTTGAGCTTTCTCCTCTTTATTTCCCTCGATCGAGGTTAGCAATCTTATCTTTTCTAGGTCATTGATACAATTCATGTGTCGGTGTGAATTGGTTATTTCACTATTTATGATGTCCTGTTTTTTGATAAACTTACTTATATGATGAAGATGAACGGTCGGGAATGGATGTACGGTGACCGGCGGGTAGCCGGGTATATCAAAGGCATGGATAAATTTATCGATGTGGCTACGACAAACAAAGAGAATGGATTTATACGTTGTCCATGTGTTCAATGTCGGAACAACAAGGAGTACTCTTCCTCGAAAATCATTCGCGGCCACCTGATTATGAAAGGTTTCATGCCCAACTATAATTGCTGGACCAAGCACGGGGAAAGAGGGGTTATGATGGAAGATGGTGAAGAAGAAGATGATAATAACAACTATCATCATATGTTTCCTGAATACAGTGATACTGCAATGGAAGATAATGGAGAGGAAAAAGGTGAAGAACGGGCATCAGATGAGCCGGCTGATGAACTTGGTAGGGACATTTCTGATGCAAAGCGAGACTGTGAAACAGAAAATGAGAAGTTGAAGTTAGAGGGCATGTTAGAAGATCACAAGAAATTGTTGTACCCAAATTATGAAGATGGCAGCACAAAGCTCGGTACGACACTGGAATTGTTGCGATGGAAGGCAGAGTGTGGTCTAACTGACTCCTCATTTGAAAAGATGCTGAAAATAATGAAGCCGAAGTTTCCAAAACATAACGAACTTCCCGAGAGTACCTACGAAGCACAGAAGACTCTCTGTCCTCTGGGATTAGATGTGCAAAAGATACATGCATGCATTAATGACTGCATCCTCTACCGCGGTAAGGAGTATGAGAATTTAGATAAATGCCCGGTATGCAACGCGTTGCGGAATAAGATCAGACGAGATGACCCTGGTGATGTTGAGGGAGAGCCCCTCCGAAAGAGGGTTCCTGCTAAGGTTATGTGGTATGCTCCTATAATACCAAGGTTGAAACGCATGTTCAGAAACAAAGAGCATGCCAGGTTGTTGCGATGGCACAAAGAAGACCGTAAGAAAGACGGGGAGTTGAGACACCCTGCTGATGGGTCACAGTGGAGAAAAATCGAGAGAGACTTTGCAGGTGACGCAAGGAACTTATGGTTTGGTCTAAGTACGGATGGCATGAATCCTTTTGGGGAGCAGAGCTGCAGTCACAGCACCTGGCCCGTGACTCTATGTATCTACAACCTGCCTCCTTGGTTGTGCATGAAGCGTAAGTTCATTATGATGCCAGTGCTCATCCAAGGCCCGAAGCAACCGGGCAACGACATTGATGTGTACCTTAGGCCATTAGTTGAAGAACTCTTACAGTTGTGGGGCAAACCAGGTGTACGTGCGTGGGATGAGAACAAACAGGAGCCATTTAATCTACGAGGGTTGTTATTCGTAACCATCAATGATTGGCCTGCTCTTAGTAACCTTTCAGGACAGACAAACAAAGGATATAAGGCATGCACCCACTGTTTAGATAAGACCGAAGGTACATATTTGCATAAAGGCAAGAAGGTTGTGTACCTAGCGAATCGACGATTTCTTCCGACCAATCATCCCGTAAGAAAGAAAGGCAAGCATTTCAAAGGTGAGGCAGATCACCGGAAGAAGCCTGAACTCCCAGCTGGTGATGATGTATTTGGTATGGTCAAGGACATAGAAGTAATCTTTGGAAAGGGTCCCGGCGGTCCGAACGACGTCGCTACAGGACACGCACCCATGTGGAAGAAGAAATCTATATTTTGGGAGCTGCCATATTGGAAAGTCCTGCGTGTCCGCTCTTCAATCGACGTGATGCACGTGACGAAGAATCTCTGCGTGAACCTGCTAGGATTCCTAGGCGTGTATGGGAAGATAAAAGATACACCTGAAGCACGGGAGGACCAACAAATTATGAAAGACCCAAAGAACATGCATACAGATAACAAGACGGATAAAGGGCGTCACTTAAGTCGTGCCAGCTATGCTCTTACCAAAGCAGAGAAGGAAATCTTTTTTGAAGTCCTTTACAGTATCAAGGTGCCGTCGGGCTTCTCATCTAATATAAAGGGGATAATAAATATGGCAGAGAAAAAGTTCCAAAACCTGAAGTCTCATGATTGTCACGTGATTATGACGCAGTTGCTTCCGATTTCATTGAGGGGGCTTCTACCAGAAAATGTTCGAGTACCCATTGTGAAGCTGTGTGCATTCCTCAATGCAATATCTCAGAAGGTAATCAATCCAGATATTCTGCCAAGGTTACAGAAGGATGTGGTACAATGTCTTGTTAGTTTTGAATTGGTGTTCCCACCATCCTTCTTCAATATTATGACGCATCTCCTGGTTCATCTAGTGGAAGAGATTGCCATTCTCGGTCCGGTATTTCTGCACAATATGTTCCCCTTTGAGAGGTTCATGGGAGTCTTAAAGAAATATGTTCATAACCGTGCTAGACCAGAAGGAAGCATCTCCAAGGGATATGGAACAGAGGAGGTCATTGAGTTTTGTGTTGACTTTATTCCTGACCTTAAGCCGATTGGTGTTTCTGACTCGCGGCATGAGGGAAGACTAAGTGGAAAAGGCACGCTGGGAAAGAAAGCAATGATATGTAGGGACGGGGATTCTTTCACTAAAGCACACTACACAGTTGTACATAATTCCACCTTGGCAGCTCCGTATATGGAGGAACACAAGAATATTGTACGCTCCAAAAACCCGGGGAAGCCTGAATCATGGATTACAGATGAACACATGAAGTCTTTCGGTGGTTGGATGCGGACACATATCTTGAATGACACCACTGTTGGAGATCAGCTATACTTGTTGGCCGCGTCACCATCTTCTACTGTATTGAATTTCCAAGGGTACGAAATAAATGGGAATACATTCTACACGATCGCCCAAGATAAAAAGAGCACCAACCAAAATAGTGGTGTCCGCTTTGATGCAATAGACGAGAATGGACAAAAGGACACATATTATGGTTACATAGAGGAGATATGGGAACTAGACTATGGAGTCTCTTTTAAGGTCCCTTTGTTTCGCTGCAAATGGGTCAACCTGAATGGGGAAGGGGTAAAGATAGACCAGTTGTACGGAATGACAACAGTGGATCTCAACAATCTTGGTTATAGAGATGAACCATTCGTCCTAGCCAATGATGTGTCTCAGGTTTTCTATGTGAAGGACATGTCCTCCAGACCGAAAAAAAGAAAAAATATGCAAACGAATACATCATATGATGAGCCAAAGCGTCACATAGTTCTTTCAGGGAAAAGAAACATCGTGGGAATCGAGGACAAGACAGACATGTCAGAAGATTATAATAAGTTTGATGAAATTCCGCCCTTCACAGTGAAAACTGACCCAAGCATTCCGTTAAGTAAAGAAGATGCTCCATGGTTACGTCTGAAGCGGTCATAAGGAATGACATATGCCAAGAAGTTCATGCTCATATTATGTAACTCTAGTTCATGTCTTTCGCGGTTTGTGGCTTGACCGAAGGATATCTTTTGCGGTTTGTGGCCTTTAGTCCCGGTTTTGTAGTCTCAGTTTTTAATATTAATAAATATCTTGAGTGTTAGTCCCATTTTGTGGCTGGACCGGGAGTGCCTCTATGACCAGTTTCTCGGAGATGCCGGAGGACTGGGCTCCGTCGGCATCTCCCTGAAACTGGCCGCAGTGGTGTCCCTGCTCTCGAAAACCATCTTGCAGCTTGTAACTTCACTAACTAGATCAATACGCCTCGGAGCTAACTAATTTCACATATTAGGGAGTGCCTCTATGACCAGTTTCTCGGAGATGCCGGAGGACTGGGCTCCGTCGGCATCTCCCTGAAACTGGCCGCAGTGGTGTCCCTGCTCTCGAAAACCATCTTGCAGCTTGTAACTTCACTAACTAGATCAATACGCCTCGGAGCTAACTAATTTCACATATTAGGGAGTGCCTCTATGACCAGTTTCTCGGAGATGCCGAAGGACTGGGCTCCGTCGGCATCTCCTTGAAACTGGCCGCAGTGGTGTCCCTGCTCTCGAAAACCATCTTGCAGCTTGTAACTTCACTAACTAGATGAATACGCCTCGGAGCTAACTAATTTCACATATTAGGGAGTGCCTCTATGACCAGTTTCTCGGAGATGCCGGAGGACTGGGCTCCGTCGGCATCTCCCTGAAACTGGCCGTAGTGGTTTCCCTGCTCTCTAAAACCATCTTGGAGATGCCTCAAACTGGCTGGAGGACTGGACTCACAAGGATGCATATTTACAGTACAAGCAGCTCGGCATAATGTCGACACTCACGACATAATGTCGACACTCACCCCTATTATTAGTGCTGACTCATCTTTAGTCCCGGTTGGTGTCTCCAACCGGGACTAAATGTTCATCTTTAGTCCCGGTTGGTGACACCATCCGGGACAAGGTACAAGCCGCACGACATAATGTCGACACTCACCCCTATTATTAGTGTTGTCTGGCCCACTCTGCCGCAATCCCTTCAGTCGCGGTTGGTTTCTCCAACCGAGACTAAATATGAACCCTCTCTTTATATAGGCATTTCCCTCTATTTATTAGGTAACACTTAAGACATTTATTAATATTAAAAACCGGGACAAATCGGGACTAGCTAACACTCAAGCCTAAAGCCGCCCCCTTTAGTCATAATCATGCCTAGTCCTATAGTACGCAGCTTCAGGGTCTTCATCGTCGTCGTCGTCATCATCGTCATCGTCACCTGCCACTCCGGGGATCCTCAGCCCATCCATGGCATATACCAGGGGCTATTCCAGCCTCGGATTCACGGCGGGTGGGAGAGGGGTCTCCTGGAAGACGATGCCGCTACCGCCAGGACAGTGTGGGGCCTGTGGCGGGTGGACTCGTGGGCACCGTAGGCGAGGATGGTCTCCCCCGGCGATGTAGCGCATCACTTCGATGATAGTACGGTTCTCCCACCACAGACGACGGCCGACTTCGTTGTGGTTCACCAGTGGCGGGCCATCACCCTCGTACCTGGCGAGCTCCCTTTCACGCCTATTAGCGAAGAAGGCATTCCAGGTGTCATAGTTGTCGGGATCTCACTGGGGATCCATCCGCTGCTCCGGCGTGAGATCGTGGTAGAAGTGGTTTGTGATGGCCGCCTGACGTGCGGAACCTTGAGGGACAGGAGGGACAGGAACCCTTCCAGCGCTCAGCATCCAGCCGGCGGGCGGGCGGTACCCCGGTGGACAAGGGTAGTTGGAGGCGCACAGCGCCTCGGTCTCCTCGAGGGTCAGAATGGCCCAGTAGGCGTTGTCCATTGTTCTAAAAGAGGAAGGTGTGGATGCGTGGATAGCCATGACACGATCACCCTAAATATAGAGGGAAAGGGCGGGAAAACTTGGCGTGAAGCTTTGGGAAATGGCGGGAAATATCTTTAGTCCCGGTTAGTGACTACATCCGGGACTAAAACCTCTAGTAGAAAGGAAAGGGCGGGAAAACTTGGCGGGAAGAGGTGGGAAATGGCGGAAAATATTTTTAGTCCCGGTTTCAGAATACATCCGGGACTAAATTTGTGCCGAACAATGATCACCGGTTCTTCAGAGATCCAATGCAAGTTCTAACGATGCCCGTCCCCTATCTTCATGCACACCGGTTCGACCATAGTTAGAAATTCAGATAATTCAAAACAGGCATAATAAATTCAAAAAAATCCGAACAATGAAAATCCTTCGCGTGGTGTCATATTATGTTACATAGTTGAAAGGAAAAATACCAGACTTGGTATATTGATCATGTTTCGAAAAAACCTTCACAAAATGACCTATCATGTTCGAGGTTTCATGGCTTTCGGTCCAAATGACCGATGTTATGTGCTGAATCACGGCATAGTTTGTGATGTTGTGCCCATATTATGCATGTGTGTGGACATTGGTATGGAGAACAATGTTGCAGGAGGAAGTTTTCCTTTTTGTCGCACGGAAAAGCCCTTTTCCATTTTCCGAGCGCAAAAAACGGGTCGTTTTGTGAAGTAACCACCAAAATGCCGTTTCACAATGCTACCGTCCCATTTTCCTAAAATACTAGACCACCTTACATGGACTATCTCCCAACCGGTACATCTCAAACCTTTTCGTCCATCCCGGGTAAAAAGGACAAATGTCTGCCGAATCGGTAGGAAGTGGGTCCGGTTTGTACTACAGGTAAATGATCTATCGCCCGTGATTTTTTGAAAAAATCATTTTTAGACTCGCAATATGTTGTTTCTTCAGAGATCCAATGCAAGTTCTAACGATGCCCGTCCCCTATCTTCATGCACACCGGTTCGACCATAGATGGAAATTCAGATAATTCAAAACGGGCATAATAAATTCAAAAAAAATCCGAACAATGAAAATCCTTCGCGTGATGTCATATTATGTTACATAGTTGAAAGGAAAAATACCAGACTTGGTATATTGATCATGTTTCGAAAAAACCTTCACAAAATGACCTATCATGTTCGAGGTTTCATGGCTTTCGGTCCAAATGACCGATGTTATGTGCTGAATCACGGCATAGTTTGTGATGTTGTGCCCATATTATGCATGTGTGTGGACATTGGTATGGAGAACAATGTTGCAGGAGGAAGTTTTCCTTTTTGTCGCACGGAAAAGCCCTTTTCCATTTTCCGAGCGCAAAAAACGGGTCGTTTTGTGAAGTAACCACCAAAATGCCGTTTCACAATGCTACCGTCCCATTTTCCTAAAATACTAGACCACCTTACATGGACTATCTTCCAACCGGTACATCTCAAACCTTTTCGTCCATCCCGGGTAAAAAGGACAAATGTCTGCCGAATCGGCAGGAAGTGGGTCCGGTTTGTACTACAGGTACATGATCTATCGCCCGTGATTTTTTGAAAAAATCATTTTTAGACTCGCAATATGTGGTTTCTTCAGAGATCCAATGCAAGTTCTAACGATGCCCGTCCCCTATCTTCATGCACACCGGTTCGACCATAGTTAGAAATTCAGATAAACCAAAACGGGCATAATAAATTCAAAAAAATCCGAACAATGAAAATCCTTCGCGTGGTGTCATATTATGTTACATAGTTGAAAGGAAAAATACTAGACTTGGTATATTGATCATGTTTCGAAAAAACCTTCACAAAATGACCTATCATGTTCGAGGTTTCATGGCTTTCGGTCCAAATGACCGATGTTATGTGCTGAATCACGGCATAGTTTGTGATGTTGTGCCCATATTATGCATGTGTGTGGACATTGGTATGGAGAACAATGTTGCAGGAGGAAGTTTTCCTTTTTGTCGCACGGAAAAGCCCTTTTCCATTTTCCGAGCGCAAAAAACGGGTCGTTTTGTGAAGTAACCACCAAAATGCCGTTTCACAATGCTACCGTCCCATTTTCCTAAAATACTAGACCACCTTACATGGACTATCTTCCAACCGGTACATCTCAAACCTTTTCGTCCATCCCGGGTAAAAAGGACAAATGTCTGCCGAATCGGTAGGAAGTGGGTCCGGTTTGTACTACAGGTACATGATCTATCGCCCGTGATTTTTTGAAAAAATCATTTTTAGACTCGCAATATGTGGTTTCTTCAGAGATCCAATGCAAGTTCTAACGATGCCCGTCCCCTATCTTCATGCACACCGGTTCGACCATAGTTAGAAATTCAGATAAACCAAAACGGGCATAATAAATTCAAAAAAATCCGAACAATGAAAATCCTTCGCGTGGTGTCATATTATGTTACATAGTTGAAAGGAAAAATACCAGACTTGGTATATTGATCATGTTTCGAAAAAACCTTCACAAAATGACCCATCATGTTCGAGGTTTCATGGCTTTCGGTCCAAATGACCGATGTTATGTGCTGAATCACGGCATAGTTTGTGATGTTGTGCCCATATTATGCATGTGTGTGGACATTGGTATGGAGAACAATGTTGCAGGAGGAAGTTTTCCTTTTTGTCGCACGGAAAAGCCCTTTTCCATTTTCCGAGCGCAAAAAACGGGTCGTTTTGTGAAGTAACCACCAAAATGCCGTTTCACAATGCTACCGTCCCATTTTCCTAAAATACTAGACCACCTTACATGGACTATCTCCCAACCGGTACATCTCAAACCTTTTCGTCCATCCCGGGTAAAAAGGACAAATGTCTGCCGAATCGGCAGGAAGTGGGTCCGGTTTGTACTACAGGTACATGATCTATCGCCCGTGATTTTTTGAATCCAAACACTTTTTATGTTTCAAGTTTTTCTAAATTCCAAATTAATATTCAAAAATATAAGTTAATTCATATTAAAAGGTTACATTAATTATTTTTTAAAAATAGAATATGTTTTTGAATTATTTATTCAAATCCAAACACTTTTTATGTTTAAAGTTTTTCTAAATTCCAAATTAATATTCAAAAATATAAGTTAATTCATTTTAAAAGGTTACATTAATTATTTTTTAAAAATAGAATATGTTTTTGAATTATTTATTCAAATCCAAACACTTCTTATTTTTAAAGTTTTTCTAAATTCCAAATTGATATTAAAAAATATAAGTTAATTCATTTTTAATTATAAATGTTTCATATTTTAAATGGTTACATTAATTATTTTTTAAAACAGAAAATGTTTTTGAATTATTTATTTAAATCCAAACACTTTTTATGTTTAAAGTTTTTCTAAATTCCAAATTAATATTCAAAAATATAAGTTAATTCATTTTAAAAGGTTACATTAATTATTTTTTAAAAATAGAATATGTTTTTGAATTATTTATTCAAATCCAAACACTTCTTATGTTTAAAGTTTTTCTAAATTCCAAATTAATTATCATTTAAAAAACAATACAAATTTAAACCCCAAAATAAAAAATAAGGCGGGAACAGAGAGAAAATACCTGAAATTTTTTGAAAACAGGGGAATATGTCCCGGTTGGAGCCACCAACCGGGACTAAAGACCCCCTGCGCGCCAACGCTTGGGCTGCTGAAAATATTTGAGTATAGGTCCCGGTTGGTGGCTCCAACCGGGACGTATAACCCTTTAGTCCCGGTTGGAGCCACCAACCGGGACTAAAGGTCCTTTGGTTATAACTGGGTGCCCCTCTTCTTCTTCCCCATCTCCCCTCCTCTTCTCTTCTCGCGCACGACGCCGTCAGGCTGCCCCGCTGCCGTGCACGCCCTACCGGCCGCCCCTCGCCTAGCCAAGCGTGCAGGAAGCTTCGCCTCGTCGCCCCGAGGCTTCTCCCTGAAGGAATCGGCCCCGCTCGCTCCCAATCGTCGCCAACGACCCTCGAGCCCGACGATCGCCGCCGTCGATTCGTCGGCTCCCGACCTCGCCTCGCCTCCCCGACACCACCACCGCACACCTGGTATGCTGCTGGTCCTCGTGGACCCTCTCTCTCGCCCCCTCTCGCATCCTCCCCGTGGACCACCTGCCACCACCGCCGCTCACCGTCGTCGTGCTCTCTCTCCGGTGACCTTTTGGAGGCGGCGCCGCTACTCTTTGGCTCGCCTCAACCTCCTCTCTCTAACGCGCGCACGCACGCGCCCTAGATCGCCCCTAACGCCGTTCCCGATCATCGTCCTGCAAGCCACCGCCGGCGTGACGTCACCCGTGCATCAGCCAGGGAGCCACTTTTGCTTGTGTGGCTGCTGAGGTGGCTCCGGGCCCCTCTGTCAGTCACTGTGGGTAGGTTTGCCTGCGGTGTAAAAAGTTTAACCAGCTTTTAATAATTTCAGAAATAATTATAATCTTATAAATTCAATAACTTTTAATCTATAAGTCATAAAAATATGAATAATATATCAAAATGTTCAGAAAAATGAAACCTAGCTATCTAAGCTATAATCATGCATTGTTCAACAACTTAAATTACAAGTTTAATTAGAAGAACAAATCCACCCCTCTCATGTGTTCCGGAGTTTCTCCGAGTTAGGGTTTTCACCCCTCGGAACCCCGATTAAATCGTCGAGCATTTCTTAGGGTTACATTCCAATGCAAATTAACTTGTCATATCATCATACTTGCTTGAGCATTGCATCGATGCCATGTGTTGATTGTTTCCCTTTCTTTTTGGTGTTTGGATTATTAGGTTTATTATTAGTTAGGTATTATTAGGTTTATTAATTAGTTTGGTATTATTGGTCTTCGGCCCCACTGGTCAGTCACTGTGGGTAGCCCCAGACCCGATTCACATTTTCAAACAACTTAGGTGCATGTGGGTTCGACGATGTGCCTATCTACTACACGGTTTCCCTTTCTCTTCATTTTTATTATTGTGTATGTATATATTAGGGTTTCTCTGAATTAGGGTTTATATCTCTCAACACCGTACTTAACTTTCTCCTTTAGCCGCTTTGACTTATTCGTTTTTCCACCTATGCAGAAAATATGGAACCACACGTCAGAGACGAAGAAAAGGAAGAGTTGATCCAAGGTGTGATCCGTGGGGAAGATAATTTAGACGTATCAACGTTTCTGAACAACTCCGGTGAGGGTGATCCTCTTTTTACCGGAGTAGACAACTTGTTTGAGGTTGAAGGTGTTGCCTTCCGCGAGGGAGAAGGCGATGCCTTGTGTAATCGAGAAGACGACCGCTCCGGCAAGGTGCATGTAATATAAATCAATTCATTAATTAATCATCTACTATCTATATAGAAATAGTAACGGCGATCTTTCTTCTTTTAGCCCTCCGGATCGAAGAAATCTACTTAAAAGAGCAGACGAGGCCCAACCAAAAAGTTGCAAGACCATGAGAGGTTCAGGATCGAAGATGTCGCTGTAGACGGCAGACCGACAGCTCCCGAAGTTGTCGCAACCAAATTTGGGGCACAATGCGGAGTAATCGTTAGGGACTTAATCCCGATCACCATTAGAAATTGGAATAGGCCTGCTAATGCGGATGAAGAGGGAACATGTTTATTTGTCCCTAACCACGCCAAAGATTTACTGTGGAAGAGGCTCATGGTTAATTTCAAACTACCGAAGATAGAGCTGGATCCAAATGCGGAGGATCCAGTTGAGGACGCCTTACAACATGGGAGAGCCATGGAGGCTAAGGTCAGGGAGTGGGCTTTGAAGAAGATGGCCCAGTGTTTCACCAACTGGAAGAAAAGATTGCACCTTGACTATGTCGTGAAAAAGAAGACTCCCGATTTCAAGAATATTCAGTTTGAGAAGATAAAACCATTCTGGGATGAGTTTGTGGAATACAAGAAATCAGAAAAAGCTAAGAAAATGTCTGAAACGTGCATTCCTAAGTGAGAGAAACTTGAGCAGGAACTGCGTGATAAAAATATCACCCCAGAGACAGACGATTGGGTAGAACGTGCAAGGAATTGGTTTTACGGGCATGGGGGCACGTTGGACTCGGAAGGGAGGTGTATATATAACATACGACATAAAGAATACCCCTTGCCAATCGAGAGGATGAGAAAAGCAGTAAAGGCTGTTAAAGATGGGGACTTCATTCCCGATAGAGAGAATGATGAGCTCACACTCGCCCTTGGAAATAAGGAACATGATGGACGAACACGAGGCACAATAGGCTCCCAATCATGGAGGACTGGGTTTCCCGAAGAGAGGAAGAAATATCCTGATAGAAGCCGTCAGAGGAGTAAGGACAGGGCGACAGTTGAAGCAGAAAGTCAGAAAGAGCGAATGCGTTTAATTGAAGAACGATTAAAGCAACAACAAGATGAAATTAACTCACTTAAATATCAAAGTACTACCGGCCCATCTCAGCAGCACACTGCATTCGATGCTACCGGCCTATCGAATAATCGAAAAAGCAGTGTGGCTTCCACCGAGGTCCCGGGTGATGACAATGGCGATGCCGATGATGCACCGACGATGGCTCCTGTTGGCTACCCAGTGGATGATATCACAGAGATGACACACTGCGAGCTACATGTCAAAGTTGTGAACATATCAATGAAGGTGTCGGTCGGCTATGCCTTACCAATTGGACCCACACCAACTTACCACAGTCGTCCGGTTCCAGAGGGCTACGCTGTTGTCGGCGTGGATGAAATCATGCCCACCTTTGAGGTTTTGGATCTTCACTACCCTGCTGGTGAAGGGGATGTGACTGTGCTGGGTGACGCAAAAAACGTCACCATTCTATGGCCGAAGGATTGTATTGTGCTTCGAAATCACACGCCAAGGCCATCTTCGCCGCCGCCTCACCCGTCTCCAGCGAGGTCGTCGCCGCCGCGGCAGCCGTCTTCGTCGCCTCACCCGTCTCCGTCGCCTCACCAATCTCCGGTGCAGCCATCGCCGCGGGAGCCATCGCCGGCGCCTCAGGATAAAAAGCGTAAGCGTACCGCTACTGTGCGTCGTAAGCGATCGCCGAAACGTAAACAAGAGCCTCTTCCAAAAGTACCAACGGTTCCTCCCAAGAGATCTTATGACTGTACTGAAGAGGAGACTGCGGCGATCGTTGATGCGGAAACGACAGCGTTTTTCGCTAAGCTGAGGCGGCCGAAAGAGCCAGATTTCCCCAGCACCAAAGAAGAAAAAGCCAAAGTGTTGAAAATGCTAAAGACTCTTCATCAACCCGAGCCAAAGCTGTCATCAGACTATGAGCGTTCTATTCTCAAGTCACATGCAGCACAAAAAGCCTCGAAGAGCAGTACTGATGCAAGCGGGAAATCTGTTGCCCAGCTCGGAGAACAAGCAAAACAGACTTGCGCCCCTCTTAAGGTGATTTCTCAAACCAATGTGGGGTCGAGCAAATATGGGGCCGAAGAGCAGTATGATCCAGAGGTAGTTGCACAATACGGAGAAGCTGCCGCTGCTCAAGGTATGAGTATTGCCCAGTACTTATCCCAGTTAGAGTTCTTCCCCGTGAGTGAAGTAGCATACCAATACCAGTACGGAAAACCTCTCGTCAAACCTGAGGAGGTAAACAATCTTCCAACAAAAATGCGAAGATTGCATAACTGGTACATGCATGCCACAAGGGCCGGGGCTAACTGGATAGTGCTGAGGGTTACAAAAAAGCATCATGGGAAAGATAAGGATGACATGATATCCATTGAATTTGATGAACTATTTCAATTATTCAATCAAGACGCCTTGGACAAATCGATCATGAGTGCCTATTGTCTGTAAGTACTAATTCTGTAATTAATTTAGTCTCCATCTATAATATTTTGTTTATTGCATGTATATAATCATACTTTAATATGCAGAATGAAGATTCGAATGCAGCAGAGGACAAATCTATGACATTGGCTTCATTGACCCATATTGGGTTCATGAAGCTAATCTCAAAATAAGCCCCTAGGATACGGAGGATAATATAGTACACGCGTTAAGGTTTCAAGAAACCAAAAGGGAAATACTATTTCCTTACAACTTCCAGTGAGTGTTATTGTCTTGTATACACTTTCTATTTCGCTTACTCGATGTTAAGTATATAATTGATTAGTTTTGCATTCACAGGTACCACTATATTCTGTTAATCATTCAACTTGACAAAGGGCGTGTACTAGTCATGGACTCGAAACATAAACCCCTTGAGACGTGGAAGGATATGCAGATACTTCTCCAGCGGTAATTCTAATCATTACGACACTATATCGGCAACGTTCGTGAATTTTATGATATCAAGTACTTAATAACTTATTTTATTCGTTTTCTACGCCGGGCAGCGCTTGGAAACGGTTCACCAAGAAGGCTAGGGGTGTTTGGAAAGAGGAGCTTACATTTCAACCACTAGATGTAAGCACCACTAGCTATATCCGCGCATCTCTTTGATTCTAGTTTTGATACAGTTATTATCATGCTTGATTATTATTTTGATTGAACTCTGTTGTCGTAAAGTGCCTGACGCAGGGACCAGGTAACAATCTATGTGGATACTATGTATGCGAGTTCATCCGGCAGACGTGCGATGAGAAGGGCAGGAATTTAGAGCAACTCCACGTACGTAAACAATTTCTATAGTTTTTAATTACAATCAAATTATGTTTAGTTTCATATTCATATAGGCTGACTCCTTTTTTAAATCAGATCGAACGTCTACGGGACGATCTTCTGCCAAAGGATCGCATACGAGCAATACAGGAGGAATTGGCGGGATTCTTGGATGCAGAAGTCCTAAACACACAAGGGGAATACTACTCGGCTGTGTATAGACAATAGGAATTGTAAAAATAGCAACTTTCAAGAAATTGGCCGGTAGCATCGAATATCAACTTTTGTATGTAGTGCATGAACTCGATCTGTGTATTGAATGTAATGTTGTCATGATGATCTTGTGTAATATAAGGTTCCTTCATTGATAAGTGCAAAACACTAAATAAACAATAAAACAACCTAAATGAATTCTCTGCCGCGGCACAAAAAGTGGCGAAAATGCTGCCGCGGCAACAAAATGTGCCAAAATGAATTCTCTGCCACGGCAGAGAAATGGGCCAAATCTCTGCCGCGGCAGCAGGTTATTAGTCCCGGTTCGTGTTACGAACCGGGACTAATGCTCCACCCCCCTCGCGCTCTGATGCCGCCACGTGTGCCCCCATTTGTCCCGGTTGGTGGGGCAACCGGGACTAATGGTTGGAGCTTTAGTCCCGATTGCCCCGTCCCGGTTGGGCAACCGGGACTAATGGCCCTTACCAACCGGGACGCATGGGGCGTTTTCTACCAGTGAGAGGACATTATCTGTGATTTCCTATTGTGTGGTTCTCCATTCTATGATGGGTTGTGGAAAGTATAACAATGGTTGGCCAAGAACCATGCCATAGACAACTCAATCGTGTCAACAAGAACAATGATCCGCTCACACACACGCAAATATTGATTTCCCAGTGCCTCCTATTGTCATCTCTGGAGCTAAGACCCTGCTATGTATGCATATACCTAGCATAAATTATTCTCTTCAATGTTTTTCTCCGGACCCCGCCCTTTAGACAATTATCTACTTTGATTTATGTCGTGAAGGCGCTACAAATAGAAGAAGAGCACGCACTTCCACGCATGGTATGAATAATGTTATTATGGCATTGTTCGATGCTCGATGGAATATAAAGCCAGCAGTGCACACCATTAGTTGGTAGAAGTAGTACAATTCTTATACATTGTACTACTAGTTTTTTGTCCGGAACAGCTTCATAGCCACAACCACCTAGGATATACTTTTGCACTAATCAACCGGGTGGTGCACTGCGAAATAGCAGTCCCCCATGAGATTTCATGTTTGTTTGACTGACATCTATTATAAACTCTAAGACAAATGATTCTTTTTTATTAGAGATGCGGTAAGTGACTTTTAGGGGAGTTTTCTTTCTGTCCAAAAGAATCATGAGAACCTTTAATATTCGAGATTCAAACAATGTCCGAAAGATAATTTATTTTTAATATTCTTAGATACTTCGTCCATTGGGAAGAAATATAAAAAGAGAGCAAGACAATTTTTTAATTTGTAAAACTAAAATAAATATTCTTCATATGTCCAAATATTCTGAAAACTTGTCATTGCGACTGACTAATTTGTGGCTGAATCTTTATTTCGAAGTTACAACACATATAAGCATGCTCCCTGCCCACCATGTGAGACAAACCTTATAGTACACTCAATAGTTTATTGGGATTCTTCACCGAAAATGCTATGGTCTACCTGTAAGACCTGGATTAGCCAATGATATTTTTTCCCAAGGAAATTGCTACTCCTAGATACTTAGTGCTGGTACACTGGTACTCCGTTTATTTTTCCATAGCTTTGCCACACACTTCTGTTAGGTCCAATGATGGTAGTTCACATAAGACTTGTAAGTCAATCGTGTCCATATATATTCCTAGCTATGTTCATCCTATCCCACATCCATCACCACACCACCACCCTACCCGGGGCCTTGCTCTCGTCACACGAAACCATAAAACCCAAGTGCACCCTTGTCATATTTTATTTCCATTTCTATACCGTGCTCTTGCAGTACTCTATTATGTAAGATATAAAGTGATGCACATGTGTATATTTTACATGACAAGCTAGTGGCTCTTCCATGAAAACATGACTTTCTCGATTCACAAAAGCAAATAAAAATATAATGTGAAAATTAGTGTTTCAATCCCACATTTTTAGACCATAGTGCAATCATATTTTCTTCCTTATGTTGACTCCAAAGAGATATATGTTATACATTATACAAGCACAACATGTGGAGAGAAACATACAGAATACAATCTACACAAAAAGATTATCTTTGATATCCACAATGTGAAATAGAAGACTCAAAACAGGCAGAATGATGCCCATAAAGTACTCACATTCATATCCTAACAACGCAAAATTATTAATGTTGTGGAACCATTAGTACATAGTAAATACACCATATTCTAAGGACATGATTTATCAAAGTGAATGCTTATATATTTATCCAAACATGAGTATATGACATGTAGAAGGTCTTGTGGTCTTGCCTAGATGACAAGACTTCTCTAGAGGAAACAATAGTCAATATGTTGGAAAAATTCTTTGTAATATTGGTCATACATAGTAGGATTGGAAGGCGTCAGGATTAAGGACATGTATGTATCATTCATGATAGTTACACAATCTTCCATAGCCATAGAAACAACCATGTGTTATTTTTTTGAAAAGAAAACGGTGGGGGAAACCCCCACAACGAGTTCTGATTCTTGAAATAATAAGAACCAATTTCACATAAGTGAGGACTTCAACTTGAGAAACTGGGATGTACATCCACTTCCCTAACCAAGTGAGCAACGTAGGTACAGAGATTTGCATCAACATACTAACAATCATATATATACTTGCTTAAACTAGTGCCACTGCAGAATACAGAACATTTCTTACTGCCGAGTATGGAAGTCCAGTAGTGCTAGTGGAAGTTTGCTTCATGCCAAGAAGGAAATGGCAAACCGATTGGTATCTTGAAGTGTAGCTACTACATAATTACATCCTCATTTTTTTTTTGAGATGATTACATCCTCAGTCTTGACAATACGGTGATCTTATTACATCGATATCATCTGACCGGTCATGAGTGGTGGGGGTGGCAAGTCGAACACGCTAACACGAACAATTATTTATCGCCATAGAGAAATGTTGTGTTTCCCATGCCTCCTATTATCACATCCGAAGTCAAGTTGGTGAGTCGTCGATACATAGCTAGCTCACACTCCGAGTCTCTTCTTTGGTTCCTTCACGTATCACCTCCATTTCAAACAAACAAAAAAATATTTTTCTATGGACCATGCACATGTTTAAACTGTACTTGTAAACAAGTACTACCTCCGATTCTAAATAAGTGTCGTGTTAGTTCAAAGCCATGACACTTATTTAGGATCGGCGGGAGTATCAATCGCTCTACTTGGTCGAATATAAAGAAATGCATATCGCAAAAAAGCTAAGCTAGCAGAGTGGGCAGGAGCACTCATTTTTTTGCTTTCGTGTCTCTTTTTCGGAATGTTCCGACAGCCCTAACGTGTTGGTGATATACATTTCTGTCAATCAACAAGAAGGTGTCGTGTTGTGAGATTGGAAGCCTCTCTTTGCGTTGAAGGGTTCTATATGTTGTACAAGCAGGGCTGAACTATTGGAATTGGTTAGATGTCTTCATGTCTAAGAAGCTACTTCCTCTCATATCTGGACTCAAACAACCATCTGAATTAACATATACCCGCTCCGTTTTAAATTATAAGATATTTTGGTGTTTTTCTGAAACACATGAATCTTTTTTAGATATAAAAAACTAATATCTAGATGCCTTTTAATATTATCAGCATTTGAGCAGCTATCTGGACTTAAAATAAACTTCCATAAGAGTGATTTGTATTGCTTTGGCGAGGCCCAAAATGAGTCCCACCTATATGCTGAACTTTTTGGTTGTGGTCAAGGGCAGTTTCCAATCAATTATTTAGGAATACCGATCCATTATCGGTGTCTCACAATTGCTGAATGGAAACTTATTGAGGAAAGGCTACAAAAACGTCTTAATAGTTGGAAAGGAAAATTGCTATCCTTTGGTGGAAGACTAGTACTCATAAATTCAGTACTCACTAATATGGTACTGTATATGATTTCGTTCTTCCAATTACCAAAAGGGGTCTTGAACAAAGTGGGTTATTTCCGTTCAAGATTCTTTTGGCAAGGGGATAGCGAGAAAAATAAATATCGACTGGCCAGATGGAATATGGTTTTCCGCCCGAAGGAGTTTGGTGGACTGGGTATACATGATTTGCAAGTAAAAACACCGCACTCTTGGGCAAATGGCTTTTTAAACTACTTACAGAAGATGGTGTTTGGCAGACCATGTTATGGAGGAAATATGTGGGGTCCAAAGTTGTGTCTCAAGTGGTTTGGATTCCTGGAGATTCACATTTTTTGGCGGGTCTTATGGCCACCAAGAAACATTTCTTTCGTTTTGGTGCTTTCGAGATTAAGGATAGATCACAGATTAGGTTTTGGGAAGATAAGTGGCTGGGCCAAACTACTCTTCGGGAACAATATCCAGCTTTATATTCGATTGTTAGACACAAAGGGGATACAATTTCCACAGTGATGGAAGATTATCCTCCTAATGTGTCTTTCAAAAGAAGCCTCATCGGTCCTAGACTGGTACCTTGGAATAATATATTATTACGATTATCCATAATACAATTGTCGGACGATGTCGATGTGTTCAAATGGAAATTACTAGAAAGTGGTAAATTTTCTGTTGGCTCACTATATAAAGCCTTGATCCAACCGAATATCCCGGTCGATGATGATAATAGTAAAATTTGGAAAATGAAAATACCCCTTAAGACGAAGATATTTGCTTGGTATCTACGGAAAGGGGTAATTCTAACAAAAGATAATCTTGCAAATAGGAATTGGCATGAAAGTAAACAATGTGTTTTTGTCATCAAGATGAGACAATTCGCCATTTATTCTTACATTGCAAATTTGCTCGCTCTATCTGGTCATTCATCCAAATAGCTTCTGGTTTATTTCCGCCACGTTCTGTAACCAATGTATTTGGTAATTGGTTGCATGGAATTGTTGATAAATACAGAACTTTGTTTAGGGTGGGAGCGTTTGCCATTATATGGTCGCTATGGCTTTGTAGAAATGACAAGATTTTTAATAACGTTGTGTCTTCTCCTTTGCAGGTTGTCTATCGAGCCACGGCTATCCTCTGATCTTGGAATATTCTCCAATGTTTAGAGTTTCGCGACTTATTTTTGGAGGGATGTACGCGATTGGAGGACACGGCGAGGGATATTTTCTCCCGACATGGATGGCCACGTGATCTGAGGATTGATCTACCTTAGATTCTAGACATTTATTTAGATATTTACATTGTGCAATGCTTGTCTACTTTTTAAATTAGTACTGTCGTTCGTGTGGCTGTGTGCATCTTGGTTATGCAGAGGCCGGGTGTAAGGTTTGAACAGTTTCAATAAAAGCGCCCATTTCCAAAAAAAAGATGCCTTTTAGTGTGTAGGTTCAGATCAAAATAAGTGAATCGCCACATTAATTAAAGACGTCTAGATACATGTGTTTTAAACAAAGACTAAATAACTTATATTTTGAAACGGAAAGAGTATTATTTATGTCGAATGCAACCATTTCAATATTAGCTTCCGTAGGTACTCCCTCATTCCAAAATATAAGATGTTAGCAGTTTTATGAAACACATGTATCTAGATGATTTTAGTATTTAGGTTCACTCGTTTTGCCCCGAACCTACACATAACATACATTTAGATACATGTGTTTTATAAAAAGGCTAAAACATCTTATATTTTAGAACCGAGAAGTATTATGTAAGGGTAATCACACCTAGATGTGTAGCTGCCCATCCCCGAGAAAGACACAAATTTATCTAAATTTAAATGTATGTATGTATGTATGTATGTATGTATGTATGTATGTATGTATGTATGTATGTATGTATGTATGTATGTATGTATGTATAAACTATTTAGTATATAGATTCACCTAACGTTAGACAAATTCGTGACATCCTTTTCAGGACAGAGGGAGTACATGATGTCCTTTTAGCGTCACCTTGCTCAAAACCCAAAAATGCCACGATAGCACACTAGTTAAAACCATGGTTATATCTTCCGTGCGATCTGAGCGAAACAATTTGAATTCGTTAGAGATGCCTAAAGTAACAAATAAGGGAGATCTCTTACGGTTAAGAAGCTCAACCCTTAGATGTGCGAGCCTCAGAGGAAGAGGTTGCTGGATAATTTCATCTTCTATTTTAGATTACATGAGTAGCGTGTAATGTTGGTCCGACCAACCCTGAACGCCAACAAGAACGGTGATGGTAGACAAGGGCGATCGTAAAACGAAATATAAATCATATGGAACATCATAATCATCGTTCGCATTATACGGATGGCAAGTGAACTCAATTTTACCTATCTGACATTTGAGCGGAGCTATGTTTAATCGATGTAATGTTAAACTATTTGTGTTGTATTTGATCTATGTGTTATTTAAACTATATGTGTATGTATTGTTTTGAAATATGCATATACATATTTGAAAAGAAACGACAAACACAAATTTGGACTCTAAGGTACGAGCTTTCTTGGATCTGTTCCGACCGATCACATCTCATACCGAAAAATTGTTCTACGTTTTACGTCAAAATGCTTTGCGGCATAAATTAAGGGATCTACTAGTAGATATGTTCTTACATAACCACCGTTTTCTATCTTATGTTGTTGCCTTGTTAGCTCATAATCAAAATTGTAGCCTTCGGAGTCTGTGGTGCATTGGTACATGGTAATAATTGGTGGCGGTACTCCTCCACATTGTGTTATAGACTTCAAGCTAGATTATTGGCAGAAATATCAAAATATCTACCAACCCTAGTTGTTGTGGATATCAAAAATCTGATGCTTGTTGTGCACATTGTCAAACTAATTGAGTCCAGAGGACGAGATCCAATAGGTATTGGCCCACTCCTAGAACAGCTCCCTTTCCATCGCCTGGAGTGTACTTGAAGGCGGCGACAACCAAACGATGGAGGGATGGACGGTCGTATGGCAAGGAAGACTTGTCATGTTGCTTGTACAAGATCCTCCATTGCAAAGGGAAATTCAACATTCCAGTGGTGCTGCGGAGCTGGAGGCTAGTGAGATATGCACTAAGAGGTGTCTCAATCAATCTTGGACGGGGTGCGCTGGTACAGGGCAGCCTAGCCTAGAGATCCACGGTCCCAAGGCATCTGAAGAGGAAATGAGCAGTTATCATATTAAACCATGTACTCCTTTCACTGATCGGTTTTGTACACTATGATGGCCTTATCACCTCGTTACGAGTAGTTGGTCACGATGCGTGGCGTAGATAGGTCAAAAACGCCAACACGAACAGTGATCCGCCGTAGCACACAGATGTTGCTTTCTAGATGCCTTCTATTCTCAGTTCGGAAGTCAAGTTCCGTGCATGTTGTGTGTACATATATAGCCTACTCTAAATCGCTTCAACGATATACTCATGACCTTTGGATCTTTATCTACTTTTCTTATGGGCCATGAAAGGGTTGTGACTTCAGAATAGAAGAATAGATGTGAGCTTACATGCATGGTAATAAGAATGAAGCGATATGTTTCAATCCTCTTCGAATATATAGCGGTCAGTTTTTAATGTCCTGCTAGTTCTTTGCGCAGAATAATGGCTTGAAAGCCACAACCACCTATGATATATATTTCCGTCAATCAAGCAGTCCGTCCATTGTGAAATACCAGTCCCCCATCAGGTTGAGCTTCTAAATTTGTTAGAGGTCTCATCTGTTTACCAAGATGAGCAAAATGATTTGAATTGGTAAGAGATGCAGTTCATGAATTTTAAGGGAGGTTTCTTTCTATCTATAAGTAGGCATATGTTGAACCCTCTCCTATTCGAGGTTCAAGCAATGAAAGCTATTTATCTCGGTGGCAAGTGAGCGTAATTTTATGTATATGACATTTGATCGGAACTATGTTTAATGTATGTAATTTTAAACTATTTATGTTGTATTTTTTATATGCGTGTATGTATATTGTTTTGAAATGTTCATATACATGTGTTCAAAAGCAACGACAAACACAAATTTGAACTTGACGGTATGAGCTTTTATGGATTAGTTCCGACGGATCTGTTTTATGTCAAAATGCTTTGCGGCATATATTTTAAGGGATTTTATAGAGATGCTCTTTTTTCTATCTTATGTTGTTGTCTCATAATGACAATTGTAGCCTTCATACCGTGGTGCACTGGTACTTAGTAATAATCGGTGGTGATACTCCTCCACATTCTGTTAGAGACTTGTTGTCTGTATGGACAAGTACTAGATTACTGGAAGGAATATCAAACGATCTATCAGCCCCAGTTTTTGGCATAAATCTGGTACTTTTTGTACACATAGTCAAACTAATTGAGTTTAGATGACGAGATCCAATAGGTATTGGCTCACTCCTAGAACAGCTTCCTTTCCATAGCCTGGAGTGTACTTGACGGTGGCAACAACACTAATGGGGAGACGGTCGTATGGCATGGAAGACATGTCATGCATGTTGATTGTACAAGATCCTCCATTGCAAAGGGAAATGCAGAGTTCCAGTGGTGCGGCAGAGCGAGAATGCTGTAGAATTTGTCGCAAAGAAGCTTGGAGGTGTGCAGGTACAGAGAGCAGCTCAAAGATCCACGATCCTAAGCCCAGAGATCCATCTACAATGTGGTACTCTTTTTGCTGATTGGTGTTGACCACTATGATGGTCATATCGCCTCGTTATGAGTAGTTGGTCACGATACATGCTATTGACAAGTCAATACAAATAATGATCCGCCGCAGCACACAAATTTGCTTTCCAGATGCCTTCTATTCTCAATTCGGAAGTGAAGTTCCTTGTATGTTGTGTGTACATAGCCTACTCTAAATCCCTTCAACGATCTACTCCTGCCCTTTGGATTATTATCTATTTTTCTTACAGAGCATGAAGGCATTATGAATAGAAGCGAAGGTGTGGGATCCCATGCATGGTAATAAGAATGAAGCGATATGTTTCCTCTTCGACTATATAGCAGTCAATCTTTAATGTCCTACTAGTTCTTTGTGCATAATGGCTTGAAAGCCACAACCACCCGTGATATATATTTTCATCAAGCAAGCAATTGGTCCATTGTGAAATAGCAGTCCCCCATCAAGTTGAGCTTCTAAATTTGTTAGAGGTCTCATCTGTTTACCAAGGTGAGCAAAATGATTTGAATCAGTAAGAGATGCAGTTCGTGACTTTTAAGGGTGATTTCTTTCTATCAAGTAGGAAGATGCTAGCCCACCCCTCTTCTATCGAGGTTCAAGCAATGAAAGCTATTTATCTTCAAGATTCTTAGACCCACGTACAATAACAAACATTATGCAAGGTTTAATTTATTAATATCCTACGTCAGTGTGTTCAAGAATCATAAAAGGATAGCAAGACAACTCGGCCCGGGATGAGCACTCATATATTCATAGTTGTCGAAACATTCCATCAATTCATGCATAGGCTGAAGCTGTCCATTTTCAAAAGAAAAGTATAGATCTAGTTTTGTGTTTCATATATAATATGGACCTGCTATGTAGCTAACGTTCTATGAATGGCAGAACCTAGCGGGTATTCATCAATCCGCGTTGCTGCATACCCGTGCGGCTGAGCCGCACGATAAATCAAATTAAGTATCAACTAAACTATGTGCGTGCATGCGTGCAGATCAAGAAAAAAACTAACCGACTTGGTGTTAAACATAAAAGGACAGAATTGATGAGGTTATCAAATTAAATACTCTTTCCAACCCATATTAATTGCCTTGTCTAGATTTAAATGAATTTAGACATTATTTAGTATATAGATTTATCTAATTTTTAATAAATCCAAGTCAACTAATATGGGTTGGAGGGAGTACAAGAAGCTAAAATTTTAAAAAGCCTTTGTATTTTTTTGCCTCTTAAAATCTCGGTTGCCGGAGAACGTCTTCACCCAAACAATTTATATGATGGATAACTTATATGTATCAGGATGGATAACTTAACTACTATGACATTGATAAGTTAGGTGTTAGGGGTGGGTAACACGACTTTGTTTGTTCTAAAAGTTATACAACAGTAATATGTGAGTTATCCATATTTTAGCATATAAGTTATCCACCAAATAACATGTAAGTTATTTACCACTATAAAAATTAGCCACAAATAGAGTATAAAAGTTATTCTAACGGTTCGCTTCGTTGTCCGTCAGTGCTCTTGTAGATAGACTCAATCTCAAAATGCTACCGCGTCAAACATCAAGTATAATTAAAAAAAATTAAGCTTTCTTTGCATACGATATAATAAACGCTGTCTTATGCCATATCATCCACCATACTTAGTCGTAGTGAACAAACGTAACGTGCAACCAGTAGTCTAGTGGCTTGACTTTATCGTCCGTCGCCGCATGGTGATGAAGATTCGAAGGGTGTTAAGGTACCGAATGTTCATTGCTTGTCTATGCTAATATATTGATGGTGATAAAGTTTTGGTACCCTAACATCTAGGCTACCACGTTTCAATTAAACTTATTTAACACGTATGCGAGAACGCCTCTACCAGCATGTTTATATGGTGGGTAACTTATATGTTACGGGGTGGATAACCTACCTATTATTACATGGATAACTCACGTGTTAGAGGTGAATAACAGTTTAGTCCGAAATTTTTTATCAAAACATATCAACATGAGATCTAGTTTTGAAGATCTCATCGCGACTAGTCCAGCGGTGAAAACGGATCTTAAATCAGACAAACGGTTTGCTCTAGAAGACATTTTAAATTTTTTAGTTGATTCTAAACTGACTTCACACTTCCTGCCAGGTTTGGGAAAATAGCAACCGGTCTGACAATAGATTTTCCCTATAATATTGCCCCAAAAGTCTGTGGACCTATACGTATTTACAAAGATCTAAAGGTTATGTTTTGTTCATTAAAATAGGGTTCACCGAATTGATAGTCGGATGTTTTACGTTGTTGTTGGATTTTCTTACATGTTTCTCTTTTCTAGTTTGCTCTTTATGTAATTTTAGCATAGAATTATCGATATAGACGAGTAGTCATAATTTTGGAACATATCCAAAAGGATTTACTAATGGATACTGATTGTACATTTGTTTAGTTTTTCTCTCATATTGTTCTCTCTCTCTCTCTCATCGGTCATCTAGTAAATAATAATTGTGCATATGTACTTTTTTTGAGACTAGTCTAATTAAATAAAACTAGCCGAATACCCGTGCGTTGCTACGGGAAAAAAATCTCACACCAACGAATGAAATGATAGATTTAAGTGATTCACTCCAAGCACGATGGGATAATACACCTAGCTCTGATCAAGACGGGATAAAACACAAGTGTTATCTAAGTTTTTTCCCAATTTTGATCAACGTCGTTAACCTAGCCTCTTTTCATCTTAATGTTTAATTTTTTATAATCTTATTTATTGATCTACTCATTTTCATCTTCATTTTTAATTTCTTTGCCAGAAATCAGTGCTTCCACTAACTGAAGATCGATGGAGCAGTTATTAGTACTTGCAGAAATCAATATGTTTTTTATGATTGTGAATCCTCGACCGTTTCTTCTTGGCTCTATGTCCAGAGCACGAGGAGTCCACGAACAAAGAGAATTGAAAAACTCCATGAAAACGAGTAGCTTGTACATATCTCTTCTCTCCGTGGCTGCTTCTTTGTTTTCTTCAAGTCTGACTGTTTTCCTTCTTCCATGGATCCATGTTCGTTCGTTGCATGCAGCAACCAAAAGCAACAGCGGACAAACTTGGCTTTATCGGCATGTAATGCAATCACATCAAGATCCTTCCAGCATTAATGATCATGAGCGCGGAACGGTAGGCGTCGCCACGACGTTCGCGTAGGCCGTAGTCTTCAATGGCGTGGATGAGTGCGGAAGAGTTGCCCTGGGCGAGCGTGGAAGACGCGTTCCGCATAGAATCAGGGGATCGTGTGGTGTCCTTTGTGCTCTGCCGGTGGAACTTGAACCTGTCCCAGGCCTTAGCGATGGGCCGACGCCTTGGACCTCTGGTTTTTGGGCGCAAGTACATAGGATTCGATAGGTCTGTTTGGAGGCGACGATGGGGGTTTGGTGCCTTGTAAAGCCAGGACTTAGAGAGCGTACGCGCTGAGACGTCCGTTTTTGCAGAGTTTTCGTTAAACCTGCGTTCGAGTATGATACGGATCGGATAACAAAAAATCGTGTGAAAGCGCCTTATAGAATGGATGAAAGCGTAAAAACCATAACCACCACAAGACTTATTATATAGTAGAGATAGATTGTTTAGGTATAGCCTAGTCTACACCGACCTAGGACTAAGAATTATGTCGAATAAGGTGTAAAAGGGATGATAGAAATTAAACATTTTTCTTGCACCGCCTTCATATGAACTATTGAGTTCAAAAATCCATTTATCGAAAAAAGTAGTGCATTAGCAAAGTGACGGAATAGATCCCTCTCCAACGCCAGGACCTAGTAGATCCAGAATCTTGATGCCTTGACCGTGGTGGCTACCAACAAACGGAAGGATTGCCGTATCGCCTCCAAAATTGTGCCACGCTGATGGTTCTAGATCCTCCACATAAACAAGATGCATCAGGTCACAGTTCTCGAAATAGGCTTTCGCCCCGCTTTATAAATAAAGCACACAGGTGAGACCCCTGCTGGGCCAGACAGCACATCGCCCAAAGGAACAAATAGCACATGATACAAGGCGCCGGGTAGAGCCCAAGCCCAACACGAAACGCAAGAAAAAAGAAAATAAAAAGAAAGCCGAGAACGGCGGTGTGCCAAAAACGGAAACAACTCGCAACCGGTACGCCCCCCAACGACGTACCACCACATACCCCGCAGTCCAAAGCGCCTGCGAACATAGACAACACCTCCAAGAAGGGGAGTGACGACGACACTTCTGTCCGGCCGGAGCCTAGGGTTTCCCCTGGTCCGCAGCGAGGGAGGGGCGGGGGGAGGGAGGCCACCGACACCCTTCAAGAAGGAAGGTGATACCCGACGGCGTCACCGTGCCAGTGTCAACAGACAAGGATTTCTTCTGACCTCGCCGGAGCCACCCACCCGAGCACTTTGAAAAGCTCCAACCAACCCGTCACCCACGAGCACGCGGCACTCTGGTCTTGAAGTCGCCACCGCCGTCACACCGGGAACCACGGTGCGAAGCCGGTAGGCCGAGGGAGCGAAGACTTCGGCGATGATCGGCATGTCAATAGTACGCGGCAGGGAACTACCTCCACCAGCAGCAGGTGGTAGCCGACCGGGTGCAGCAGCAAGACAAACCAGGCCCTCAGGCCCGGCCGAACCCACGGAGGCTCGTGTAGTCCCGCCGAACACGCCAACAGCTGCCCCAGACCCCACTCCTCCTCCCACCAAGGGATCCGCCGCACCGGCAAATCCTGGCTGCCAAGTAGCAGCACCATCACCCCCGAGCTCCCCTAGGCCAACCGGACTGCCGCCGGTCTAGGGGTCTCACGTCACCTCCCGAAGCCACCTCCGTCAGAGGGAAGTCGAAGCCGGCTACCTTCCGAGGCCGCCGCCCCGGCGTCCACGAGCTCGAGTCCTTACCACCGCCAGCCTCACACTCAAAAAGTCCACCGGGATGGGTGAGGTGATCAGGTGTGTAGGGTTCGCGGCATAGAAAACAAAAACTTTCCTACGATGGGAACAACTATGTACCAAGATCTATCTACTAGATACAAACAATGGGCAGATGTATATCCGTAGAGAACATACCCTTGAAGACCGACAAAGCTTAACGAGTCCAAACTCGTGGTTGATGTAGACGATCTCTTGCCGATCTCAAGATCGAGAGGAAGTCCTAACGCTGCAAAACAGCAGCGCATCCGTGCTCGCACACACGTTCGAGGCACCGAGCAACCTCTGCCTCCTCGCTCCAGCGATGCAGCGGAAGCACAACTCTTTCTTGCCGAATAGCCACCAGGAACATGTATCTCGCTAGTCCGAGACCATGGGGGATAAATTCTAGAGGGGGAGAGAGATCCTTCACGAGGAGGTGTGAGTGAGAGATGAGAGGAGGGGCTCCTTATATAGGGGAGGGGGGGCAGCCCAAGGGGGCATGGCTGCCGGCCATGGAGGGTGCCCCCACCTCTCCCTCATTCATGTGGGTGGACACTCCACTCACAAAATGGCCCTTCAATTTTCTCCACTCAAAAACCGACTCAAATTCCAATTAAATTTCCACCAAATTTAATGCAAACTCTCATTAAATAAAACTCCTTTTATTTATTCAGAATTTTATCAATTACTTTAATGACAAACATTCACATATAACCCCTTGCTAGTATTTCATTTCACATACAGAAACACTTTCTGCAATTTCACCCGAAAACCCGTTTCGGTATCTAGTGAAATAAATTCCTGCGCTTGTTATTCTTTTCGGCATGAAACTTTTGCTCCAAATGGATGTCGGTGTCTCTTAAGTATGTCAACCTACGGTTCGCGAATAATGCAGATATGATCGAGACCCCTTTCGGATCAATAATCAGAAGCGGGATCTGGAGACCCATACTGAATCCCACACATTCAACGATGACTTTCTTGTGATCGTAGGAACCTTTTACACTAGTATCTTAATCCCTTTGTTTCGCGATATATTACATTGTCCGAGATTCGATCATTGGTATCTCCATACCTAGTTTGATCTCGTTACTGACATGCACTCTTTTCTCGTTCCCGTGATATAACATTCTAGTGATCAAATCACTTGCTTGCAAGCTAATCAATGTGATATCACCGAGAGGGCCCAGAGTATATCTATCTGTCATCGGGATGAACAAATTCCACTCTCGATCCATGGGCCTCAACATAACACTTTATTAGTTCTGAATCCATCTTTATAATCACCATGTTATGGTGTGATGTTTGATGTTATCAAGAAACTCTTCCGGTGTTAGTGATTGACATGATCTCATGGTCTAAGGATTAGGATCACTTCGTAAGTTGTTATAGCAATATAAACTCAATGACTTTGATCGTAATGCTATACATCGGATGAATGTTCATCACACCATTACACTAATGTTGTGATCCCGTTATTAACAACATCCAATGTCCATGATCAGGAAACCTTGATCATCTTGTTAATCAACGAGCTAGTTTATAAGAGAGGCATAACTAGGAACTTCCTTTTTGTTTATTAAACACACATGTATTAACGTTTCCGTATTAATACAATTATAGCATGAAAAGTAAACATTCATCATAAATAAGGAATACGATAATAACCACTTTATTATTGCCTCTCGGGCATATTCCCTTCAAGGTGCTACCTCACGTGGCTGACGGTCCGCGCCGCCACCAAGGTGCGGGGTACTACCCACCACCAACCGAAGCGGCCGCTGTCCGGACGCAGTGGCAGGGCCGACCAACCGGGACCAGGCCCAGATCAGCCCGCAGGCCCAGATCATGCCCAGATCTGGCCAAGATCATCCCGCTGTCGCGCTGCTGCGCCGAGGTAACACCGCCGACCGCGCCCCGGGGAACTCCCTCCCAGCCCACCACCACCGAGCCGACCCCTGTCGTGATCCGCCGCCGACGGAGGGGACATCGCCACCGCCGCAGGGCCTACCCGAGCCGGCCCAAGGGAGCCAGCAGCGGCAGGGGGACTCGCGCTGCCTAGGGGCAGCAGTGGCCGAGATCGCCGCCACCCTGCCACCGCCGGCCGAGCTCCACCGACCCGCTTCGCTGCCACCAGCCGCCGTCAGATCTTGGGCAAGCAGAGCCGGCCGCCGCCACCAGGGGAGCCCCCCACCGCGCAGCCCTCCTCGCCGTGAGCCCGCTCGATGCACAGCCGCCGGAGCTTGCCGCCGCGACACAGCGCCCCGCGCCAGCGCCACTCCTCCGCCCTATGTCGCCGGCCCGCGATGCCGCCACCGCGCGAGGGGGAGAAGACGCCCTGCCTCCGCCAACGCTAACCGAGCTTTGCCCGGCAGCAGGCCTTGGCGGCGGCGAGGGGAAGGGATGGGGCGGGGGGCGACCGGCGGCAGCGGGATTAGGGCTCCCCCCGGTCGCTCGCGGGAGCAACGCAGGGGCGGTTTTTTTTCAGGTAGTAGAGCTCAAACGACGTCCTCAGGTCACAGTCTTCCTGTGATGTTGCCTAATCAAAGGCGGGTGAGTGATGTACCAGACCATATCACAATCCAGCTTCGAGAAGTCCATGTTCAGAGCAGCCCAATTATGCTTGATCCTAGAGCATCTAGAGAGGATATAAGCAGTGGCATCGTCAGCGCGAGTGCTTGTTCAAGTGGTGGCCAATGGACGGTATGCACTAGTGGAAACGAGGTCTTTTGTTGATCCCGAAAAAGGGCTTTAACACCGGTGGGGCCATACCAGCGTGCAAAAAAGGAGCCCCCCTTTAACACCAGTTCATGCCATGAACCGGTGTTAAAGGTCCCTGCAGCAGTGGCCCGCGCACCCCCCCCCTTTAACACCGGTTCGTGGCATGAACCGGTGTTAAAGGGGGGGCTATATAAGACACCACCCCAGCCCACACACACCCCACTCTTCCATTCTTTCACATTTTGGATCCTAGCAAGAGGGTCTGAAGAGTGCTAGTTTGTGTTTTTTTCATATGCACAAGAGGTGTTCGGTGAAATGCCTGAGAGCTCAAAATAAGTTTTCTTGTTGCTCTTTCCGTCTCAGTCGAGGTCGGCAACTATAGTTTCATGGGTCATTGATGTACTATATATATAAATGGTCATCTCCCTATTATTTTTTGATATATACTACATATTAATGCAGATGAATCGGCAATGGATGTACGGTGACCGCCGCACTTCCGAGTACATTACGGGCCTCCAAAATTTCATCGTTGTGGCTAATGCAAACCGTGGTCACAATGGTTTTATGTGTTGTCCGTGTGTTCACTGTCAGAACAAGAAAGACTACTCAAATACCAGAACCATTCACGCCCACCTGCTTCGATCCGGTTTCATGCCCAGCTATAATTTTGGACCAAGCACGGAGAAAAGGGGGTTGTGATGGAAGACAACGAAGAAGAAGAGGATGATGACAACTATCATAATATGTATCCTGAATATGATGATAATGCAACGGAGGTAGATAATGAAGATCAAGAGGGAGCAGATGGGCCCGCTGATGACGATCTTGGTCGGGCCATTACTGATGCAAAGGAAGAATGTGAAACTGAAAAGGAGAAGGAGAAGCTGCAGCAGATGTTAAAGGATCACAAAACATTGTTTTATCCAACTTGCGAAGATGGCCACAAAAAGCTAGGTGCCACAGTGGATTTGCTGCAATGGAAGGCAGAGAATGGTGTGACTGACAGCGCATTTTCAAAGTTGTTGGTAAAAATGAAGAATCTTCTTCCAAGAAATAATGAGTTGCCCGACAGTACATACCAAGCAAAGAAGGTTGTCTGCCCTCTAGGATTAGACGTGCAGAAGATACATGCCTGCATTAATGACTACATCCTCTACCGCGGTGAGAAGTACGATAATTTGTATGCATGCCCGGTATGCACTACACTGCGGTATAAGATCAGACGAGACGATCCTGGCGATGTTGAGGGCGAGGCCCCTAGGAAGAAGGTTCCCGCCAAGGTTATGTGGTATGCTAATATAATACCACGGTTAAAACGTCTCTTCAGAAATAAAGAGCATGCCAAGTTGTTGCGATGGCACATGGAAGACCGTAAGAAAGCCGCGATGTTGAGACACCCCACTGATGGGTCACAGTGGAGAAAAGTCGAGCGAGAGTATCCGGACTTCGCACGTGACGCAAGGAACTTAAGGTTTGGTCTAAGTACAGACGGCATGAATCCTTTTGGTGAGCAGAGCTGCAGTCACATCACCTGGCATGTGATCCTATGTATCTATAACCTTCCTCCTTGGTTGTGTATGAAGAGGAAGTTCATTATGATGACAGTGCTCATCCAAGGCCCGAGGCAACCCGGCAACGATATTGATGTGTACCTAAGGCCATTAGTTGAAGAACTATTACAGCTGTGGGCTAAACCAGGTGTACGTATGTGGGATGAGCACAAAGGAGAGCCATTTGACCTACGAGCATTGCTTTTCGTAACCATCAATGATTGGCCTGCTCTTAGTAACATTTCAGGGCAGACAAACAAGGGATACAATGCATGCACACACTGTTTAGATGATACTGAAAGTGTATATTTGGATAAATATAAGAAGGTTGTGTACCTAGGGTATCGCCGATTTCTTCCGAACCTGCATCCAGTAAGAAAGAGAGGCAAGCATTTCAAACGTTTGGCAGAACCCCGGAGGAAGCCTGTCCTCCGTACCGATGAGGAGGTATTTGGTATGGTCAAGGACATAGAAGTAATCTTTGGAAAAGGTCCTGGCAGTCTATCTGTTCCGAATGACGATGCCGGACACGCGCCCATGTGGAAGAAGCAATCTATATTTTGGGACCTACCCTATTGGAAAGTCTTAGATGTCCGCTCTTCAATCGACGTGATGCACGTGACGAAGAATGTTTGCGTGAACCTGCTAGGCTTTCTAGGAGTGTATGGGAAGACAAAAGATACACCGGAAGCACGGCAGGACCAGCAACGTCTGAAGGCCCCTGAAGAGCCTATGCATCCTGAGAACGAGAAGGGTAAACGATGCCACTTAACTCCTGCCAGCTACGCTCTTACCAAAGCAGAGAAGGAAATCTTTTTTGAATGTCTGAGCAGTATCAAGGTCCCGTCTGGCTTCTCGTCGAATATAAAGAGAATAATAAATATGGCAGAGAAAAAATTCCAAAACCTGAAGTCTCATGACTGCCACGTGATTATGACACAATTGCTTCCGATTGCATTGAGGGGGCTTCTACCTGAAAATGTTCGAGTACCCATTGTGAAGCTATGTGCATTCCTCAATGCAATATCTCAGAAGGTAATCAATCCAGAAAGCCTACCAGGGTTACAAACAGATGTGGCCCAATGTCTTGTCAGCTTTGAGTTGGTGTTCCCACCATCCTTCTTAAATATTATGACGCATCTCCTGGTTCACCTAGTAGAAGAGATTGCCATTCTCGGTCCTGTATTTCTACACAATATGTTCCCCTTTGAGAGGTACATGGGAGTCTTAAAGAAATATTTTCATAACCGTGCTAGGCCAGAAGGAAGCATCTCCAAGGGCTATGTAACAGAGGAGGTCATTGAGTTCTGTGTTGATTTTATTCCTGACCTTAAGGCGATTGGTGTTCCAGAGTCATGACATGAGGGAAGACTGCGTGGAAAAGGCACCCTAGGATGTAAAGCAATGATATGTAGGGACGGGCATTCTCTCAATCAAGCACACTACACGGTTTTACAAAGATCTATCTTGGTTGCCCCTTATATCAATGAACACAAGAATTTAATACGCCTCATACACCCGGGACAGTCTGATGAATGGATTATAAGTGAACACATGGCGAGTTTTGGCGGCTGGCTGCAAAGACTTCTCACAAATAACACCACTGTTGGGGATCAGCTGTACTTGTTGGCCAGGACACCATCTTCGACTGTTTGTACTTTCCAAGGGTACGAGATAAATGGGAATACATTTTACACGATAGGCCAAGATAAAAAGAGCACCAACCAAAACAGTGGTGTCTGCTTCGATGCAGCAGAAGACAATGGGCAAAAGACCACGTATTATGGGTTCATAGAGGAGATATGGGAACTTGACTATGGACCTAATTTTAAGGTCCCCTTGTTTTGATGCAAATGGGTCAAGCTAACAGGAGGAGGGGTTGAGGTAGACAAGAAGTACGGAATGACAACGGTGGATCTCAACAATCTTATGAAGATAGACAAGAACTTAGACGAACCATTCGTCCTAGCCAATGATGTGGCTCAGGTTTTCTATGTGAAGGACATGTCCTCCAGACCAAAAAAAGAAAAAATATGCAAACGAATACATCATATGATGAGCCAAAGCGTCACATAGTTCTTTCAGGGAAAAGAAACATCGTGGGAATCGAGGACAAGACAGACATGTCAGGAGATTATAATAAGTTTGATGAAATACCACCCTTCACAGTGAAAACTGACCCAAGCATTCCGTTAAGTAAAGAAGATGCTCCATGGTTACGTCTGAAGCGATCATAAGGAAGGACATATGCCAAGAAGTTCATGCTCATATTATGTAACTCTAGTTCATGTTTTTAATATTAATACATGTCTTGAGTGTTAGTCATGTTTTGTGGATGGATCGGTACTATGAGAAGAAGTTGTCCCGATTCGTACTTACCATTAAGATCTGATCTCCAAACGCGCGCTGTCACATATTAGGGAGTGCCTCTATGACCAGTTTCTTGGCGATGCCGGAGGACTAGGCTCCGTCGGCATCTCCCTGAAACTGGCCGTAGTGGTGTCCCTGCTCTCGAAAACCATCTTGCATCTTTGTAACTTCTCTAACTATATCAATACACCTGGGAGCTAACTAATTTCACATATTAGGAAGTGCCTCTATAACCAGTTTCTCGGAGATGCCGGAGGACTGGGCTCCGTCGGCATCTCCCTGAAACTGGCCGTAGTGGTGTCCCTGCCTCAAACTGGATGGAGGACTGGACTCACAAGGATGCCTATTTATAGTACAAGCAGCTCGACATAGTATCGACACTTACGAAATAATGTCGACGCACACCCCTATTATTAGTGCTGACTCGTGTTTTGTCCCGGTTGGTGTCTCCAACCGGGACTAAAGGTTCATCTTTAGTCCCGGTTGGTGACACCATCCGGGACAAGGTACACGCCGCACGACATAATGTCGACACTCACCCCTATTATTAGTGTTGACTCGTGTTTTGTCCCGGTTGGTGTATCCAACCGGGACTAAAGGTTCATCCCGCCATTTTTTCCCGCCATTTTTCTTCCCGCCATTTTTCTTCCCGCCAGTTCTTCCCTCCAGTTCTTCCCGCTAGTTCACTATATATATATGTAGGGTTGGCCTCCATTGTCATTGCACATCACTAGACTCATATCTGCAACCTCGTCACTCTCTTTCCCATGGCTTCCACCGTAGCACTAACCCCCAGGGAGGCGGAGGCGCTTTGCGCCTCGAACTACCCCTGCCCGTCGGGCTACTGTGTCCCCGTCGGCTGGATGATGAGCGTCGGAGGCGTGCCGGTTCCTCCTGTCCCTCTAGGTGTGGCGCGCCGGATGGCCATCACGAACCACTACTACTTCGAGCTCACGCCGGAGCAGCGGAGGAATCCCAGATGGCATCCCGACTATTTCCCTACTTGGGAAGCCTTCTTCGTGGATCGGCGTGAGAGGGCGCTCGCCAGGCACGAGGAGGACAGCCCACCTCCTCCTAACTTCAACGAGGCCGGCCGTCGGCTATGGTGGCGCGGTCGGACTCTCCAGAGCGTCATGGCCTATGACACTGCCGCCGACTCTAACCCCCGTCTGCGCTACCCTCAAGTCCAGCCCACGCGCTACCCTCAAGTCCAGCCCACGCGTACTCTCCAGAGGTTCAATTACGGCGACCCGACGACGACAACGATGACGGCGGCGGCGAGTACGACGACTACAGTGGCGAGTATTACAGGTGTAGGCAGGAGCATGACTGAATCACTCCAACATTCCGAAACAAGTTCGGCCGATTGTTACTTAATCTGGCCATGTATCTTAATTTTCAGTTCTTTTATGTATCTTAATTTTCAGTTCCAGTTCGGCTTTATGTAACTTACTATTAGTTGGCTATTAGTTCGGCTTTATCTAGTATATTGATTATGTCTCGAAAAAACCTTCACAAAATGACCTATCTCATTCGAGGTTTCTTGGCTTTCGGGTCAAATGACCAATGTTATGGCTAACATCAAGGCATAGTTTGTGATAATATGGCCATATTGTGCATACATGTGCATCATGGCATGGAAAACAATGTTGCAAGAGGAAGTTTACTTTTTTATCGCACCAAAAAGGCATTTTCCATTTTCCGAGCATAAAAAACGGACGGTTTTGTGAAGCAACCACCAAATGGCTAATTCAAAAAACCACCAACACATTTTACAAAAATACTAGACCACCTTATATGCACAATGTACCAACAGGGGGATCTGAAACCTTTCCGTCCACCTCTGGTGAAAAAGACAAATTTCTACCGAATCGGCAGGAAGTGGGTCAGATATGAACTACAAGTACGTTATACGATGCTCATGATTTTTTACAAAAATCATTTTTAGGTTCACAATATGCTATTTTATCAAAAAACAATGCAAGTTGAGCGAGGCTTAGTGAGATTCAAGTGTATACAAAAGATGCGACATTTAAATATCCAATCAATTCAAAAATGTTAATACAAAAGATGCGGCATTAAAATATGATTTGATCTAATAAAAATCATTTTTTAGAGGCTTAATATTTCTTATGTTCAAAGTTTTAGGATTTAACAATTTATTTTTGTTTGAATTGAATAATCAAAATTTATATGTAAGTGTTTTAATTATTTTGAAAATTTTCATGTAAAGTAAATATAAAATGATTTACATGAATGGATAGATATTATTTTTCTGAAAATTATGATATATTATTCATATTTTTCTGAGTTGAAATGAAAAAGATATGAATTTTCTAAATTCATATCATATTTTTTGAATTAAAATTGCCCCTTTAATGCATGAAATAAATGCCCCCCATTTAACACCGGTTTCAGACAGGAACCGGTGTTAAAGGGGGGGCATTTATTTCGTTTCCCGCGCGCACCACCCCCCCTTTAACACCGGTTCCTGATTCCGTTTCCAGCGCGCATTTATTACCACCCTCCTTTAACACCGGTTCCAGCCACGAACCGGTGTTAAAGGGGGGGGGTATTAAATTCACCTTCCCCTTCCTTTCTTTCCCCAGAGCAGCCAGATCGATCGAACACCACCGGCCGCGCGCAGAGAGAAGCGCCGCCACCGCTGCCGCCCTCGGAGCTCGAGGTCCGCCGCCCCCGACCCTCTCTTTTTCGCACTTGACCGCATCGCCCTGACCACCTCTTCCCCGTGCAGGAGCACCGCCGACGCCGCCCGTCAACGCCGGAGCACCGCCGACGCCACCCGCGCCTCGCCGGAGCACCGCCGACCGCGCCTCGCCGGAGCACCGCCGACGCCGCCCGTCAACGCCGCCCGTCTCCGCCTCTCGTAGGCCACGCCTCAACGCCGACGCCGCCCGCCGCCCGACGAGCCCGCCGCTAGCACCGCCGCCCGACGAGACCGCCGGCCGCATCCGTCCGACGAGCACCGCCGCCCGACGAGCACCGCCGCCCGACGAGATCAACGTCACCCCACCAGTGAGCGTCACCTGTCTGCCATGTCAGCGATGACACAGCGCCAGTCAACGTTGACTCTCCTGAAAAATAGAAGAAAAGATACAAAATGCAGAAAATTGTATAATCTTGCAAAAATCATATAAAAAGATTCGTAGATCCAAAAATAGCCATTCTACTCTAAAAATCATATGCATGAAACAATAGCTATTACTATAGTTTTATGTGTTTTCTTGTGGTCGGGTGTTATAGGGCCCTTATTTTAATGGATGACATTTGCAAATATTAGCTATTGGTTCATGTGATATCTTGTTGTCGGGCACTATTATTTTATGTTGGGAAACACTTTTCTATGATATCATGTGTCCTATCCCTATTGCGGGTTATTATTTTATCAAGCTTACACTCGGCCAGCAAAGGACGATTGCAGATTATTGAGATACAAGATGATCAGTCAATTTAGATTGATCTTGATGGCAAGAAGAAGCTGAATCGGCTACCTAAATCCGACTTATCTAAATACGTACATGTACATATTGAAGATGATGAAGCCGGTTTTTCAAGAAAGAAGACTGATCAAGAGTGCATCAACAACAATCTTGAAGACAGTTATTCCATCAAATCTACAACAAAGACATCTAGCACGAGGTGCAACAACAAAATCCAAAGACCGATGCTTCCAAAACTAAAGAAAGTTACTTTTGAGAAACTCTTGGAAAAACACCAGAAGTTAAGTGATGCAAAGACTGCTTATCGGCTAACTGAAGCAAAATCTTCGGAATCATCCCCAGTAAGGTACAAATCTAAGAGTCGGGATTGGCTAAGGAAGGAGTTGGAAACCGAAACCATCATAAGTCGAAATACCAAAGACGGTCAAGGGAGCAACGAAGCCGGCAAAGAATATCGAAAGATCTAAGTCAACCAAAGGAACAATGTTGGCGAAAGAAGCTAGAAGATCAGAGATAGCGAGCGAGGAGGTTTAATAAGACAACACCACAACCTCCTTTTGGGCCACCAATGTCGAAGTCATGTATACCTTCCTATGCCAACTATTATCCATATCAAACATGGGGCAGGTAAGATCCAAGGGTAAGCCATCCATCTTATGCTAAGACACCTTGTCGAGATTATGCAGCTCCAAATAAACAATCACATGTCAAAGAACGTCTCATTAAAGAAGAATCGGTTCGAAGCTCGGGAACAAGGACGAAGGTGATCAAGCAAGTTTATCAATAAAAATGAGATAGCCAAAGGGATGTTGTTGCAAACTCGACTCCAAAGAGTAAAAAGTCAGCCGAGTTGATGTTGGCTACTAAGGGACGGGAAGTGAAGAGAGTAACTTTCAAGGACCCAATTGTCGAGCTTCCATCATCCAAGGTGGATGTGCCCAAGTCTAAGAAAAGTTTTTCATTGCACAAAACAAAGTCCCAACCGGAAAGCCTATCTAGATCATTGCTTTGGCAAGGGAAAAGGCTATACCGTCTTAAGAGCGAGGAGCTGGCAAAAGGAATAGGTGTGGGTTCCCAAGGGAAATCATCAAAGCAAGGAAGATGTGCAAGTTCATTTTTCTAAGAGAGCAGGCAAGATGAAGGAAGAAAAGACCGAAGCTGTGAAACGATTAAGCCAGAAGTTTCCGTCATGTCATAAGAAACTTCGGTCAGCACATCGTTCATATTCCTCAATGATGCTATGTGTGAAAGCACAGTAGACGCCATTGCTGCTCAACACAAGCAGAGGAAGGAAGCGTGGGCTCGCGAGCAAGGATACCGATCCCTTCCCCTATTGGTTGTCCAATGCGAAATGTTTTCCTGCGGTTGTGTCCTACTAGATGTTTGGCTTGCTGCAGCAAAACGGAAGGGAAGAATCATGCACCGCAATGACATGCAAGGAAATTGAACATTACCATCGCACCACTACGACGATCAAGTTCTTATTCAGCGCACAAAATTTCTTTTTTCTATGACTACTAGAGCATGACGTATGAATTTATAACGTCGAGTCCACACTCAATTTTCTTTACATGTCCCACATTTTCTATAAAGCAAAACTACTGGGACTTATCAGCGGATCTATCAAAACCTGTTGGCAGCAAAGATATGAAACCTAGTACTTATTATCCACATATTCAAACATGTTCAAATGATGTTTTCTTGCGTTCTTTCCATGTTTCCAAGGCTTGCGGTAAAACGCGTTCTTTCAAATGGTTGTATATAGGTAATATTGTACGTGTATGATTATGGAACATAACAAAAGAATTCACAATGACACATTGACATTATGTTTTTTCCTCCTTACATTTAGCTAGTATATTTGCGCTCTTTATGTTCCCTACCATCACAAAAATACCTACGTAATACCCCATCCAGCGGAGTACCGGGTCTTTTGTTCAGTCTTGGACACTACAATGTCATTATCGACTCTATAAGAATGGCATGACATGATCCCCGACAAGGACACGTCAATAAGGCCAACATGAGCCGTTATTCGTCACCTCACACAAATGTTGATTTCCCGGTGCCTCCTATTCTAAGGTTCGGAAGTGAAACTCGTGGTATGTATATGCGTATCTGGGATCCCACTTTAGCTCCATTCAGCTGGCGAAGAAGCATAGTTTTTTTGCGGGTAGGCGAAGGAGCATAGTTGCACGTTTGCATGCACAGTATGCATGAACAAATATGCTTCGCTACTCATTCAAATATATAGCAATGCTCTTCTTAATTGGCAGGGTGTGCGTACGTGTGTTCATAGCGGTGAGTATATGTATGCATTGTGAAATATATAGCAATGCTCTTCTTAATTGGCAGGGGCATTCATTCTGGTTGTACTTAGTTCTTTTTATAGAATAGCCTGACAGCCACAACCAGGTTATAAATTTATGTCAATCAAACAGCTAACGCCTTAACGCAATGGCCTTTGAGTTGCCTGTCTAAATTTATTTGATGAGTTATCAGTTCAAAACCATCGTAATTTGCTAGATATGCTCTAAGCTCAATCCATAGCTATTTGAGATTCATATATAGTGTCCCACGTATTATTTTTTGAAGTTTCAACAAAATTTAATAATTGGGTATGGAATTAATATTAAGAGTCTATGTTCAGGTTAATTAGCAGAGTTTCTTAAATGCATCATTATACTGGTAGTCTTGTGAAGCTGCTTATAATTCGTGGTTTTACATAATTTAACTCTCGGAAACACGTGTTATGTTGCACCATCATTATTTCTCAACGGCCCTTGACTCTTGGCTGGCTAGCTTGGTGCATCCACATGTTTGTGGCTAAGGGGGTGTTTGGTTCCAAGCCAACGATTGACAATTTAGCATATGTTTGGTCGTTTCCATACTTTAGGGCTGTCACATTTTATTATTTGTAGGGTACACTTATCATATTGTTAATTTTTGCCAACTTTTGTCACACTTTGTGGGTTCAAATTTTGTAGCTGCACTTTTGTGGCAGCCATACTTGCCAAACTTAGGCTTGCTAAATTTTGGCTAGGAACCAAACATGCCCCAAGTCACTCGAAAGGTGACAATCATGTTAACATATCCTGTCATGGACATTCTAGTAACCGAGTTCGGTACTTCATCTCCTCCTAGGGCTTCATACAGATACTGCCATGCATAGCTTTTAATTTCCCACATGCATATGCATAGTCATCTAATCATGAGAACGTCTACTCAAGGAGAACATTGGTTCATTGCACAGTTAATGGCGGTACAAATGCACAAGAATGCTTGATTAAGGGTTTTTAATGGGGAACGAAGCTCAGCAAATAGTGGCTATGTACCACTCACCACTATGAGTTGTTTATATTACGATGTCTCCAATTCCCAAGTGTCTTTCCATCATTCCATGGCTTTCTTGTTTTCCTTCCACCCTCTCCTCTTGTTCTCACTAGTTTCTACACCATCTGTCATCTCGGTTTTAGAGGCGCTTTCGATAGGTTGTTGGTTGTTGCATTGAGTAAAGTGGGTGCTACACCGGTGAAGAGTGATGACTACTTATGTATTGTGCTGCCGTTACTTAAAAGGAGAAAAGGTAGTCTCTATTTGTTTTGTTTTTTGAAACTAGGCAAGATGCTTGCCATTCATTGATATAGTAGAAGTGAGATGGCTAGTTTATGAGGGAAACCAGCCGAAAACCGATACAACACAACACCACACACCGGTCCCGAGGCCGCGCACCACACGAGCTGAAGGACTAGCCACCCGAGTGGCCAAGGCCGACACTCAAAACACCTCAAAACGCAACAAGGCGGAGGCAAAGACTCGGAGCCGCCGCTCCAACAACCACGCCGACCCCTGGGGCCGCGCACCACCTAGCCGAAAAGGGGCCAAGGACAAAACCGACAAGACAGACAAACCGAACACCAACACTTGCAGGAAAGGGCCTCCACAGTGATGCCTCCAACAAGGGGAGCGACGACCAAGAGCGCCGCCATCACCGGCATCGGCCGTGGCCAGAGCAGGGTTTTCACCCGGAGCACACCAAACCGAAGTCGTGCCCGCCAGACCGCCGAGTCGAGGAAGCCCAACAGCCCGTCGATGCCAACAACCAACTCGTTCTGCAAGTCCCTCTGGCCGACGGAGGATCCAAGGCGAGGACCCAGGAAGCCAAATGACACAAGAAAGTGCCGCCCTCGCGCGATCCCGCGAGGGATCAGGGTTTCCCCAGGAGAACCCGGGCGAAGGCGCAAGAACACCACCACGACAACGCCCCCAAGGAGGAAACGATGCCAAAAGGCGTCGCTGCCGTCGGCTCCAGCCGCAGCCAGAACAAGATTTTCGCCTGGCAGAGAGTCGCAACCTCACACCCGCCACTCAAGGCCGGCCAGACCACCATCACCATCCCGCACGTCCACCTACGAAGCCATCGGACAGGACAGCTGGACCCGGCCGCCTGCACACCGCCACACCTAGTCTCCCCGTCGCTGCGACAAAAGCTGCCGTACAGATCATCACCGCTGCCTGCGAGTTAGATGCCGAAGCAACCAGAGCGAACCCGGCCAGCTGTCGCCACAGACAGGAACGAAGACCACATCCACCACCATCCTCCACCTCGCACGCCGGCAGCGCCAAATGCTGCACAACAGCCACCACCACCATCATACCAGACCGGAGAGCCCCACGACCACGGCCGCCACCAACCGCACCACACGGAGAAGAGAGGCTGGGCAGCACCAGCCTGCCGCCGAAGACGCACCGCCGAAGAGCACCGTGGGTGCCACCGGAATGCCACGAAGAGGGGGGTCACCGACTGACACTAATGCGGGCCTCGAGGACGAACGCCGAGGGCTGCAGACGCGAGCTCCCAGGACTCGCCGCCGCGCCGCCCACGCGGCCACTACTGAGGAAAACCAGCGCCGCCGCCCAAACTCCGTCATAGACGTCGCATCGTCCAGGACCTCCGCGCCGCTACGGCCGGAGCTCCCGCCGCCCGATGGGAAGAGGCCCCTGCCCAGATCCCGTCATGCGAGAGAAGGGAGGCCAGCCGCCGCAGTCAGTCGCGCGGCCTTCGACCGGCGGCGTCCTCCGTCGACGGTGGGCGGAGGTAGAGGGGGAGGAGGGGTGGCGGCAGGATTGGGGACGGTCGCCCGAGCCCACCCCCCCACCCCCCCCCCACCCACCCCACCCCCCCGGGAGCGACACGGGACGGATCTGTAACTTTTGGATACGCGGTACCCTATTTGTTTTGTTGATGACTAACTAAAATAGGTAGCTACCCTAATGTACTTTATATGCTCTGCCATTGATCCATGTCATCTTACATTACTCCCACTACTAGATTAATCATTACCCCATAGTTTCTTGTCCTTTCGTGCCTCTTTGATTACAAATCAAAGCCTTTTTTACTATTTTCTTGTTTGAGATAAGTTGACTCTCTCTTAGTTCCACACTGATCGAGGTGTTGTTTTCCATCATCGACTGCATCTACGTTGACTAGGATGTAGGATCTATCTACCACTAAGACACATTCAATGCCTATTAAGAAAAATTCTAGTAAGCGAAATGATGGGTTCCCCAGAGGGATCAGGCAATCCTATCATCCCGGTTGACCCGTCATTGTCCAACCGAAGGAAAGAGAGAAGGAAAAATCTACTCCCTAAACCCTAAACCGAAAGGAGTATACGAAGGCGCCCCACCAACTCTATCCGCGTGCGGCCCGCCACGATTCGTGCAAACCGTATCACCTCCCTAAACCAACCGTTCCCATCGCATCTTATCAAGTCGTACTCATCACCTTATCCCTTCGCTAGCTTCTCTTGACCGCACGCTCTCTCTCACCATGGGGAACAACACCGCCCCGCCGGATCGGAGAGGACGGGCAAAATCGCAGGCGCCGAAGAGCCGCCCGAGCGCCGCGCCGCTGCTGCCAAGCACGCCGCGGTGAGGGGTGCCGTCGAGCACGCTGCGCTGAGGGGCTCCACCGGCGCGCGCATGGAGGCAGTCGAGGGCTAGCGTGAGGCAGCCGTCGCCATGGAGAGGGGCGCCGCCGGCATGCCGCAGGTGAGGCAGCCGTCGGCTAGCGCGAGAAGGCCGCTGTCGAGCATGCAGAGGAGAGAGCGCTGTCGACAAACACATAGAAGTAGAGGAGAGAGCGTTGTCGAGCATGCAAGGGAGAGAGCATGCAGGGGAGAGAGCGCAGGCGTTAGCTTCCTGGTTAATCAGGCCTAGCTGCCTGGTTAATTAGGCCTAGTTGCCATATTAATCAGGCCTAGTTAACTAGCGTTAGCTTCCTGGTTAATCAGGCTTAGCTGCCCGGTTAATTACTCATAGTTACCAGATTAACCTGTTACTTTGCCATATTAATTAGTCTAAGGATCTATAGTTAGTAGCCAGGTTAATTGTCTAACTGCCAACCTTAAGACACCTAATTGCCCCATTAATTAAATGTAATTGCCAGGATCAAACCGCCTAATTGCCAGATTACTAAATATGGCAATTAGCAACAATTGGTTTGACAACTAGGCCAACCAATTTTATAATTAGTAGAGGTAATAACACTCTTAGTCCCACAACTTGCACACTAGGTGCAGATAAGTCCCACAACTAGCAAAAGTCTATTCCGCGGTCCCACAACTTGCTAAACCCAAACAAACCGGTCCAATTATCTGAAAACCACGCCGATCAATTGGAACCCAGGCACGACTGCACGGGCCAAGCAGTTTTGCCGATTAGTTGGAACCCAGGCACATTATAAAAAAGGCTGTGAAGGCTATTTGCATTGAGGCCCTTCCACACATTTTTGGGAGGTGGGGGCATCGCATAAGTATCCTGGCCGTCAACCGCTTTGCGCGCTCGCTAATTTTGTCGCGAGTTTCCTTCTCTATGATGTTCTTCTTCATGTGTGTCGTGGCCTTCAAGGACGTCGACGGCTCCATCTCCTCCTCACTGTCGTTCATGGCGGTTTTCACGGTGAGATGCCATGGGATTTGTGCCACTATAGGTTACCACGGGATTTGTACCACTATATATTTCTTTATTTTGCCGATAATATTGCTTACGTCAATTCGTATGAGAGTTGGTTTAATGCTTCTCTTAGTTCATGTATGACTCTCTTATAAGCTTGAATTATGTCATTTCCTCTTGTGAGAACTTGTCAAGTTGTCGGATAGGTATGTGTGTACTGCTGATTTGTAAATATATGTAGCCAATCTGTATACTCCAGTATCAAGCATCAATCTGAGATTATCTTGCAGCAAATATATTGCATTATCAGTACTACAACAAATATCTTGCATGACAAGTGCTAGCCTTTTTTGAGTGTCAATAACTTGATCATCTCAGAACTGTTTTGTAAATGACAAAAGTAACATTTATTATGATATATCACTGTACAATGATTCCATACAAAGGGAGCTGATACAAAGAGCAAGAAAAATACACTGATTTTGTACAAAGATCAACCAAAGTACAGTGGAATACAAACTGCATTATAAAGACCACATACAGCCTGACATCCTACTGATTTCACTACCAAACAACACTAGACAAGTTTCCTTCTTATCTATCTCCTTCCGTCTTCTTTGTGTCTCCTTCCTTCTTCTCTGTAATTTCAGTCAAATTCAGAAAAATTAAGATGGGCAAAATATGGACAAATTTGAGTAGTTAATTAAGCATTTGTGATCTCCATGCTATGCAGATTTGGTTTTACTCTGAATTCTGATCGCTTGTAGCAATTTTAGGAGAAGAAAAGAACCTCCCGGTTCTGGGAACAGAACTAGTCACCACACCCAAACAGAAATTTAGCTTTGTTAGGGGACTGATAAGAAGCATATAGATTGCAATCCAATGATCAATATAATAGTTTTACAGCTACATTCTTCAACTATGACAAGCCTACTTGCTCAAAGAGAACAAGTACAGGAACTGGAAGCTGAGCTCGCAAGCTTCTGTAGGAATTCGAAGCTGAACAACAACTACAACTACAGGAACTCATTTAGCCTTTTCATTCCTAGATTTAATCATTGTGCATATTACAAATTTCAATTCCTTCATGAATGCAATCAAACTAGTAGTTTCTGTTCTGTGAAGATAAAGGGAACAAACCTCACTGTGGCAGTCACCACGCCGGCGCAGACGGCCTGGAGGAGACGGATGCCTATTCCTAGCGCCGAGCTTGCCTTGCAATATGTGTGCCTGCAATATGTTCGACGGGAGGGGCGGCCGCCAGCCCGTCGGCTCCAACATGCTCTCCATATCCTCCTCCGAAGCCAGAAAGAAGTGCAGGCAGATGACCTTGTGATACAGATGCGGATCGATGACCTCCCAAGCATCCTTCGCCATATCTATCTCCGCCGCATCCGGATGCCCCCGAATTGCCTCTGCCTCTGAAGAATCGCCGCCGCCTCGCCTGTGCGGCTGTGCCTATGCCTACGCGGCGCTGATGCGCAACAGCATCTAGTGTACAGTTGTGGGACTAAGAGTGTTATTACCTCTAATTAGTAATATGGCAATTATGACTAATTAATGAGGCAATTGTATGGAGAGAAAATCTGTTTTTCACATCGTTCAATATTTTTGTTCTCTTTTTAGGACATCAAAAGCTGAGCAGGGATTACATGATTACTGCTCTAATCTCTACGTAGCTCATACTTTAAGCAATTCTTATGCTAGTAGCATTTTATTCAGCCGTAGGCAAAAGCTTTTTTGCCTGCTATGCATGTCACCAGGAGTAGAAAGCGATGGCTGACATTCACTACATGCAGAACAGCGTGGAACGTGAATAGTGAGAACGCAGTTTTCTTTTTTGCACGCCCTCATGCGGCTAGGCAGCAGCCGCCGCATGGAATCGCAAATATGCGGCGTCGCGCTTTAGCACTATCCAAAAGAGAAAGGGTCTCTTTCACCTTGTGCTGCTTCACGTGCAGCCGCCAGACGATTTTGTTCTCTCTCTCCCGCGCACCTCAGCGTCCGGCGACCTCGCCCACACAGCCCCGCACAGCCGCCACTGCCGTCCAGCGAACTCCTGCCCCGCACAGCCGCTGCCTTGCGCCACAAGACGCCGCACCCTTTACTACCTTTCCCCACCCTAGCTACGCAACGACGACGCTAGCTCCACGCAAATACCACCCATCGCTTCCATTTCACTGTTGTCGCCTGTTGCTGCCATTTCACTGCCGCCAGAGAGCTGCACTACACCGGTCATGCTCCTCGTGCACCAGGGTGATGCAACGTCTGTTATCCTTCCTGTCCCATCGAGCTCTGGCGTCCATGTTTCTACCATATGCGAGCTCCGGCTGGGTGCGCGGTTCCAAGGTCGCCGCTGTCCATGACGGCCGTCTCTCCATGGGTTCTGCTACATGCAGGCACCAGCGGTGCTACCGAAGGCCATCGACAACGGCGTTGAGGCGGCCGTGCTGCTGTGGCTAGCGGTGGTGCTACAAACGGCGTCAGGTTTTGCTACATGCTGCCGGCAGCGGTGCTACGAGGGCGCGTTGACTTTTGCTATAAAAGTTTGGTCCTTTTGCTACAATAGTACATAGAGTTTTGCTACGAGATCTCTAGTGAGGTCTCCAGCGAAGTTGGGTTTGCTATAGTAGCAGGGTTTTTTGCTGCAACCATTTTGTGGTTTCGATACACGAGCGTAATTTTTTTGCAACGAGGGATCCGGCGAGTTCTGCAGGCGAAGTCCATACATACTGTTTTTAAGGCTGTCTCTACAATCTTAACAAAGTTTTACAGTGATATAAGCAGACGAACTTGGTTCTCAGTTGGGAAACGTTGCCACTATGGTTAGGGAATGTATAGTGTTTGGGCATAAGGTTTCTAAGAAAGGGATTGAACTAGCTAGTACAGATAACAATTCTGTTTCCTGGTATATGAGATGTGGTGCCTGTTGTCCACATAGTCAAACAAGTTCAATTCAAATGACATGATCCAATGGGTATCGTCCTACTCCTAGAACATCTCCCAACCGGCCGAGGGATGTTCATATCACAAGGAAGACCATGTAACATTGATGCTTCATGGTCTTCTGTAGCAAAAGGAGATGCGGAGTCCCAATAGTGTTGGCGAGCATGGGATGGCGGAGATAAGCACCAAAGGGTGTCATGCACCAATCAAGAGATGTCCATGCACCAAGCAGCCTAGATACCTAGAGCATCAGCGCATCTGAACCTGACATGAGCACTGTGATCCCACGCGACGGTACTCGTTTCAATGTTTGGACTCTGACACTAGTATGGCCTTACCGCACCCTGAATCATGATCACGCAGGAACCATGGTGAAAACAAGCCGATTACGTCAAGATGAACAATAACTCACCAACACGGACAAATCTTGATTTCCCGGTGCCTCCTATTCTCAGTTGTGAATTCACGTTCCTTCTATTGCATGTATGTGTGTACATACCTATCCCACTCTATGTGCCTTGAACGGTCTACTCAGCCATTGCAATCTTCATATGTTTTTCTTATGGGTCATGATGCTTTATATATAACCCACTCTAATGCATCGCGAAGTGCACCCCATCGGCAGGAGCAGTAAATTATTTTGTTACTATACTAGCTCTTTGTCCGGAATGTCTTGAGAGCCACACCACCTATGTGTCAATGAAGCAGGTGGTGCATTGCAAAATAGCAGTCCATCATTATGTTGGGTGTTTGTTAGTAGATGGTTTATCTATTAAACAAGTTGAGCCAAATGATTCTTACTAGTAGTTAGAAATGTAGCAAGTAACTTCAAAGTGAGATTTTTCTGTCCAAAAGTAGCACTAGAGGAAAAAGAGCTATCCGTTCGCGACCCCTCGGAGCATTAGTCCCGGTTGCGCCACCAACCGAGACTAATGCTGGCACGCATCCCGGTTGAAGCGGGCACGGGGCCAAGGGGCATGCGTCCCGGTTGGTAAGGGGGCATGCGTCCCGGTTGGAGCCACCAACCGGGACTAAAGGTTTGGCCACAGCCACGTGGCATGGCACGCACCTTTAGTCCAGGTTGCTGGCTCCAACCGGGACTAAAGATCCCTGCCCTCTATAAATGCAACGCCCCAGCCCCCTCTGCCTCCACTTTGTTTTTTCGAATGGTGGAAGGTGTGAGGGGGTGTGCTAGTTTTTTCTCATGCATGCATTGAAGGTGTTTGTTGAAATGTTTGAGTGAATAATCCCGTTGAATTTCTCATAGAACAAAAATATAGAAGGTGTCCGAGACGCACTTGAGCTTTCTCCTCTTTATTTCCCTCGATCGAGGTTAGCAATCTTATCTTTTCTAGGTCATTGATACAATTCATGTGTCGGTGTGAATTGGTTATTTCACTATTTATGATGTCCTGTTTTTTGATAAACTTACTTATATGATGCAGATGAACGGTCGGGAATGGATGTACGGTGACCGGCGGGTAGCAGGGTATATCAAAGGCGTGGATAAATTTATCGATGTGGCTACGGCAAACAAAGAGAATGGATTTATACGTTGTCCATGTGTTCAATGTCGGAACAACAAGGAGTACTCTTCCTCGAAAATCATTCGCGGCCACCTGATTATGAAAGGTTTCATGCCCAACTATAATTGCTGGACCAAGCACGGGGAAAGAGGGGTTATGATGGAAGATGGTGAAGAAGAAGATGATGATAACAACTATCATCATATGTTTCCTGAATACAGTGATACTGCAATGGAAGACAATGGAGAGGAAAGAGGTGAAGAACGGGCATCAGATGAGCCGACTGATGAACTTGGTAGGGTCATTTCTGATGCAAAGCGAGACTGTGAAACAGAAAATGAGAAGTTGAAGTTAGAGGGCATGTTAGAAGATCACAAGAAATTGTTGTACCCAAATTGTGAAGATGGCAGCACAAAGCTCGGTACCACACTGGAATTGTTGCGATGGAAGGCAGAGTGTGGTCTAACTGACTCCTCATTAGAAAAGATGCTGAAAATAATGAAGCCGAAGTTTCCAAAACATAACGAACTTCCCGAGAGTACCTACGAAGCAAAGAAGACTCTCTGTCCTCAGGGATTAGATGTGCAAAAGATACATGCATGCATTAATGACTGCATCCTCTACCGCGGTAAGGAGTATGAGAATTTAGATAAATGCCCGGTATGCAACGCGTTGCGGTATAAGATCAGACGAGATGACCCTGGTGATGTTGAGGGAGAGCCCCTCCGGAAGAGGGTTCCTGCTAAGGTTATGTGGTATGCTCCTATAATACCAAGGTTGAAACGCATGTTCAGAAACAAAGAGCATGCCAGGTTGTTGCGATGGCACAAAGAAGACCATAAGAAAGACGGGAAGTTGGGACACCCTGCTGATGGGTCACAGTGGAGAAAAATCGAGAGAGACTTCCCAGACTTTGCAGGTGACGCAAGGAACTTATGGTTTGGTCTAAGTACGGATGGCATGAATCCTTTTGGGGAGCAGAGCTGCAGTCACAGCACCTGGCCCGTGACTCTATGTATCTACAACCTGCCTCCTTGGTTGTGCATGAAGCGTAAGTTCATTATGATGCCAGTGCTCATCCAAGGCCCGAAGCAACCGGGCAACGACATTGATGTGTACCTTAGGCCATTAGTTGAAGAACTGTTACAGTTGTGGGGCAAACCAGGTGTACGTGCGTGGGATGAGAACAAACAGGAGCCATTTAATCTACAAGGGTTGTTATTCGTAACCATCAATGATTGGCCTGCTCTTAGTAACCTTTCAGGACAGACAAACAAAGGATATAAGTCATGCACCCACTGTTTAGATAAGACCGAAGGTACATATTTGCATAAATGCAAGAAGGTTGTGTACCTAGCGAATCGACGATTTCTTCCGACCAATCATCCTGTAAGAAAGAAAGGCAAGCATTTCAAAGGTGAGGCAGATCACCGGAAGAAGCCTGAACTCCCTGCTGGTGATGTTGTATTTGGTATGGTCAAGGACATAGAAGTAATCTTTGGAAAGGGTCCCGGCGGTCAATCAGTTCCGAACGACGTCGCTACAGGACACGCACCCATGTGGAAGAAGAAATCTATATTTTGGGAGCTGCCATATTGGAAAGTCCTGCGTGTCCGCTCTTCAATCGACGTGATGCACGTGACGAAGAATCTCTGCGTGAACCTGCTAGGATTCCTAGGCGTGTATGGGAAGACAAAAGATACACCTGAAGCACGGGAGGACCAACAAATTATGAAAGACCCAAAGAACATGCATACAGATAACAAGACGGATAAAGGGCGTCACTTAAGTCGTGCCAGCTATGCTCTTACCAAAGCAGAGAAGGAAATCTTTTTTGAAGTCCTTTACAGTATTAAGGTGCCGTCGGGCTTCTCATATAATATAAAGGGGATAATAAATATGGCAGAGAAAAAGTTCCAAAACCTGAAGTCTCATGACTGTCACGTGATTATGACGCAGTTGCTTCCGATTGCATTGAGGGGGCTTCTATCGGAAAATGTTCGAGTACCCATTGTGAAGCTGTGTGCATTCCTCAATGCAATATCTCAGAAGGTAATCAATCCAGATATTCTGCCAAGGTTACAGAAGGATGTGGTACAATGTCTTGTTAGTTTTGAATTGGTGTTCCCACCATCCTTCTTCAATATTATGACGCATCTCCTGGTTCACCTAGTGGAAGAGATTGCCATTCTCGGTCCGATATTTCTGCACAATATGTTCCCCTTTGAGAGGTTCATGGGAGTCTTAAAGAAATATGTTCATAACCGTGCTAGACCAGAAGGAAGCATCTCCAAGGGATATGGAACAGAGGAGGTCATTGAGTTTTGTGTTGACTTTATTCCTGACCTTAAGCCGATTGGTGTTTCTGACTCGCGGCATGAGGGAAGACTAAGTGGAAAAGGCACGCTGGGAAAGAAAGCAATGATATGTAGGGACGGGGACTCTTTCACTAAAGCACACTACACAATTCTACATAATTCCACCTTGGCAGCTCCGTATATCGAGGAACACAAGAATATTGTACGCTCCAAAAACCCGGGGAAGCCTGAATCATGGATTACAGATGAACACATGAAGTCTTTCGGTGGTTGGATGCGGACACATCTCTTGAATGACACCACTGTTGGAGATCAGCTATAATGGTTGGCCGCGTCACCATCTTCTACTGTATTGAATTTCCAAGGGTACGAAATAAATGGGAATACATTCTACACGATCGCCCAAGATAAAAGTAGCACCAACCAAAATAGTGGTGTCCGCTTTGATGCAATAGACGAGAATGGACAAAAGGACACATATTATGGTTACATAGAGGAGATATGGGAACTAGACTATGGAATCTCTTTTAAGGTCCCTTTGTTTTGCTGCAAATGGGTCAACCTGAATGGGGAAGGGGTAAAGATAGACCAGTTGTACGGAATGACAACAGTGGATCTCAACAATCTTGGTTATAGAGATGAACCATTCGTCCTAGCCAATGATGTGTCTCAGGTTTTCTATGTGAAGGACATGTCCTCCAGACCGAAAAAAAGAAAAAATATGCAAACGAATACATCATATGATGAGCCAAAGCGTCACATAGTTCTTTCAGGGAAAAGAAACATCGTGGGAATCGAGGACAAGACAGACATGTCAGAAGGTTATAATAAGTTTGATGAAATTCCGCCCTTCACAGTGAAAATTGACCCAAGCATTCCGTTAAGTAAAGAAGATGCTCCATGGTTACGTCTGAAGCGGTCATAAGGAATGACATATGCCAAGAAGTGCATGCTCATATTATGTAACTCTAGTTCATGTCTTTCGCGGTTTGTGGCTTGACCGAAGGATATCTTTCGCGGTTTGTGGCCTTTAGTCCCGGTTTTGTAGTCTCAGTTTTTAATATTAATAAATGTCTTGCAGCTTGTAACTTCACTAACTAGATCAATACACCTCGGAGCTAACTAATTTCACATATTAGGGAGTGCCTCTATGACCAGTTTCTCGGAGATGCCGGAGGACTGGGCTCCGTCGGCATCTCCCTGAAACTGGCCGCAGTGGTGTCCCTGCTCTCGAAAACCATCTTGCAGCTTGTAACTTTACTAAGTAGATCAATACGCCTCGGAGCTAACTAATTTCACATATTAGGGAGTGCCTCTATGACCAGTTTCTCGGAGATGCCGGAGGACTGGGCTCCGTCGGCATCTCCCTGAAACTGGCCGCAGTGGTGTCCCTGCTCTCGAAAACCATATTGCAGCTTGTAACTTCACTAACTAGATCAATACGCCTCGGAGCTAACTAATTTCACATATTAGGGAGTGCCTCTATGACCAGTTTCTCGGAGATGCCGGAGGACTGGGCTTCGTCGGCATCTCCCTGAAACTGGTCGTAGTGGTGTCCCTGCTCTCTAAAACCATCTTGGAGATGCCTCAAACTGGCTGGAGGACTGGACTCACAAGGATGCATATTTATAGTACAAGCAGCTCGGCATAATGTCGACACTCACGACATAATGTCGACACTCACCCCTATTATTAGTACTGACTCATCTTTAGTCCCGGTTGGTGTCTCCAACCGGGACTAAAGATGTGGTTCATCTTTAGTCCCGGTTGGTGACACCATCCGGAACAAGGTACAAGCCGCACGACATAATGTCGACACTCACCCCTATTATTAGTGTTGCCTGGCCCACTCTGCCGCAATCCCTTCAGTCGCGGTTGGTTTCTCCAACCGGGACTAAATATGAACCCTCTCTTTATATTAGGTAACACTCAAGACATTTATTAATATTAAAAACCGGGATAAACCAGGACTATCTAACACTCAGGACTAAAGCCGCCCCCTTTAGTCATAATCATGCCTAGTCCTATAGTACGCAGCTTCAGGGTCTTCATCGTCGTCGTCATCATCATCGTCATCGTCACCTGCCACTCCGGGGATCCTCATCCCATCCATGGCATATACCAGGGGCCATTCCAGCCTCGGATTCACGGCGGGTGGGAGAGGGGTCTGCTGGAAGACGATGCCGCTACCGCCGGGACAGTGTGGGGCCTGTGGCGGGTGGACTCGTGGGCACCGTAGGCGAGGATGGTCTCCCCCGGCGATGTAGCGCATCACTTCGATGATAGTACGGTTCGCCCACCACAGACGACGGCCGGCTTCGTTGTGGTTCACCGGTGGCGGGCCATCACCCTCGTACCTGGCGAGCTCCCTTTCCCGCCTATTAGCGAAGAAGGCATTCCAGGTGTCGTAGTTGTCGGGATCCCACTGGGGATCCATCCGCTGCTCCGGCGTGAGCTCGTGGTAGAAGTGGTTTGTGATGGCCGCCTGGCGTGCGGAACCTTGAGGGACGGGAGGGACAGGAACCCCTCCTGCGGTCAGCATCCAGCCGGCGGGCGGCCGGTATCCCGACAGACAAGGGTAGTTGGAGGCGCACAGCGCCTCGGTCTCCTCGAGGGTCAGAATGGCCCAGTAGGCGTTGTCCATTGTTCTAAGAGAGGAAGGTGTGGATGTGTGGATAGCCATGACACGATCACCCTAAATATAGAGGGAAAGGGCGGGAAAACTTGGCGTGAAGCTTTGGGAAATGGCGGGAAATATCTTTAGTCCCGGTTAGTGACTACATCCGGGACTAAAAGCTCTAGTAGAAAGGAAAGGGCGGGAAAACTTGGCGGGAAGAGGTGGGAAATGGCGGAAAATATTTTTAGTCCCGGTTTGTGACTACATCCGGGACTAAATGTGTGCCGAACAATGATCATGTTTCGAAAAAACCTTAACAAAATGACCTATCATGTTCGAGGTTTCATGGCTTTTTCGGTCCAAATGACCGATGTTATGTGCTGAATCACGGCATAGTTTGTAATGTTGTGCCCATATTATGCATGTGTGTGGACATTGGTATGGAGAACAATGTTGCAGGAGGAAGTTTTCCTTTTTGTCGAACGGAAAAGCCCTTTTCCATTTTCCGAGCGCAAAAAACGGGTCGTTTTGTGAAGTAACCACCAAAATGCCGTTTCATAATGCTACCGTCCTATTTTCCTAAAATACTAGAACACCTTACATGGACTATCTCCCAACCGGTACATCTTAAACCTTTTCGTCCATCCCGGGTAAAAAGGACAAATGTCTGCCGAATCGGTAGGAAGTGGGTCCGGTTTGTACTATAGGTACATGATCTATCGCCCGTGATTTTTTGAAAAAATCATTTTTAGACTCGCAATATGTGGTTTGTTCAGAGATCCAATGCAAGTTCTCACGATGCTCGTCCCCTATCTTCATGCACACCGGTTCGACCATAGTTAAAAATTCAGATAATTCAAAACGGGCATAATAAATTCAAAAAAAATCCGAACAATGAAAATCCTTCGCGTGGTGTCATATTTTGTTACATAGTTGAAAGGAAAAATACCAGACTTGGTATATTGATCATGTTTCAAAAAAACCTTCACAAAATGACCTATCATGTTCGAGGTTTCATGGCTTTCGGTCCAAATGACCGATGTTATGTGCTGAATCACGACATAGTTTGTGATGTTGTTCCCATATTATGCATGTGTGTGGAAATTGGTATGGAGAACAATGTTGCAGGAGGAAGTTTTCCTTTTTGTCGCACGGAAAAGTCCTTTTCCATTTTCCGAGTGCAAAAAACGGGTCGTTTTGTGAAGTAACCACCAAAATTCCGTTTCAGAATGCTACCGTCCTATTTTCCTAAAATCCTAGACCACCTTACATGGACTATCTCCCAACCGGTACATCTCAAACCTTTTCGTCCATCCCGGGTAAAAAGGACAAATATCTGCCGAATCGGTAGGAAGTGGGTCCGGTTTGTACTACAGGTACATGATCTATCGCCCGTGATTTTTTGAAAAAATCATTTTTAGACTCGCAATATGTGGTTTGTTTAGAGATCCAATGCAAGTTTTAACGATGCTCGTCCCCTATCTTCATGCACACCGGTTCGACCATAGTTAGAAATTCAGATAATTCAAAACGGGCATAATAAATTCAAAAAAATCCGAACAATGAAAATCCTTCGCGTGGTGTCATATTTTGTTACATAGTTGAAAGGAAAAATACCAGACTTGGTATATTGATCATGTTTCGAAAAAAACTTCACAAAATGACCTATCATGTTCGAGGTTTCATGGCTTTCGGTCCAAATGACCGATGTTATGTGCTGAATCACGGCATAGTTTGTGATGTTGTGCCCATATTATGCATGTATGTGGACATTGGTATGGAGAACAATGTTGAAGGAGGAAGTTTTCCTTTTTGTCGCACGGAAAAGCCCTTTTCCATTTTCCGAGCGCAAAAAACGGGTCGTTTTGGGAAGTAACCACCAAAATGCCGTTTCAGAATGCTACCGTCCCATTTTCCTAAAATACTAGACCACCTTACATGGACTATCTCCCAACCGGTACATCTCAAACCTTTTCGTCCATCCCGGGTAAAAAAGACAAATGTCTACCGAATCGGTAGGAAGTGGGTCCGGTTTGTACTACAGGTACATGATCTATCGCCCGTGATTTTTTGAAAAAAATCATTTTTAGACTCGGAATATGTGGTTTCTTCAGAGATCCAATGCAAGTTCTAACGATGCTCGTCCCCTATCTTCATTTTAAAAGGTTACATTAATTATTTTTTAAAAATAGAAAATGGTTTTGGATTATTTATTCAAATCCATACACTTCTTATGTTTAAAGTTTTTCTAAATTCCAAATTAATATTCAAAAATATAAGTTAATTCATTTTAAAAGGTTACATTAATTATTTTTTAGAAATAGAAAAAGGTTTTGGATTATTTATTCAAATCCATACACTTCTTATGTTTAAAGTTTTTCTAAATTCCAAATTAATATTCAAAAATATAAGTTAATTCATTTTAAAAGGTTACATTAATTATTTTTTAGAAATAGAAAATGGTTTTGGATTATTTATTCAAATCCATACACTTATGTTTAAAGTTTTTCTAAATTCCAAATTGATATTAAAAAAATATAAGTTAATTCATTTTTAATTGTAAATGGTTCATATTTTAAATGGTTACATTAATTGTTTTTTAAAACAGAAAATGGTTTTGAATTATTTATTCAAATCCAAACACTTTTTATGTTTAAAGTTTTTCTAAATTCCAAATTAATATTCAAAAATATAAGTTAATTCATTTTAAAAGGTTACATTAATTATTTTTTAAAAATAGAAAATGTTTTTGGATTATTTATTCAAATCCATACACTTCTTATGTTTAAAGTTTTTCTAAATTCCAAATTGATATTAAAAAAATATAAGTTAATTCATTTTTAATTGTAAATGGTTCATATTTTAAATGGTTACATTAATTATTTTTTAAAACAGAAAATGGTTTTGAATTATTTATTCAAATCCAAACACTTTTTATGTTTAAAGTTTTTCTAAATTCCAAATTAATTATCATTTAAAAAACAATACAAATTTAAACCCCAAAATAAAAAATAAGGCGGGAACAGAGAGAAAATACCTGAAACAAATTGAAATCAGGGGAATATGTCCCGGTTGGAGCCACCAACCGGGACTAAAGACCCCTGCGCGCCAACCCTTGGTCTGCTGAAAATATTGGACTATACGTCCCGGTTGGTGGCTCCAACCGGGACGTATGCCCCCTTTAGTCCCGGTTGGAGCCACCAACTGGGACTAAAGGCCCTTTGGTTATAAGAGCGCGCGCCTCCTCTTCTTCTTCCCTTCCCCATCACTTCTCTGCTTCACCGACGCGTGCACAACCGCCCCCGACGCCGGCAGGCTGCCCGAGCTCGCCTCCCCCGACGCCGTCAGGCTGCCTGCGTCGCCGCCTCACCGTCAGCTGCCCGTGGTCGTCAGTGTCGCCGCTTCGTCAAAATTCCCACGCCGCCGCCCCGCCGTCAGGCTGCCCAACGACCGTCGCCACCACCTCCAACGACCGTCACCGCGCGTCGTCACCAGCCGCCAGAAGGTATGGCCTGCCTCCGTCCTCCCCCTCTCCATCATGCCTCTGTCCTCCCCCTCCTCCTCCTCCCCCTGCCGCCATGGGCAGGCACCGACGAGTGGGTGCGACAGCGGCGTGAGATGTGCGGCGGCGGCGGCGCGAGATGTTCGGCGGCGACGTCAGCGGCGCGAGATGTGCGGCGGCGGCTGCTCCCGCCGGCGAGCCCAACGTGGCGTCTAGGTGGCATCCGCGTGGCCCTGGTCGCACCACTCAGCCTCTAGGGCTAGCTCCTTCTCTGGTGACAGATGAACCTGTTTCCCCTTTGCTTGCGTGGCTGCTGAGGTGGCTCCGGGCCCCACCTGTCAGCCACTATGGCTAGTTCTTACTATGGTGCAAAAGGTTTAAACATTTGATTTAATAATTTCAGAATTTGAATAAAACTTGTAAATTCAATATCTTTTAATCTGTAATTCAGAAAAATACAAATAATATACCAAAATGTTCAGAAAAATGAGAAATATCTATCTATGCTATAATCATGCATTGTTCAACAACTTAAATGACAAGTTTAATTAGAACACCCTAGTAACCCTAACAGGTGATTCCGGAGTTCCTTGAGTTAGGGTTTGCGCCCCTCGGAACACCGATTAACTTGTCGAGCATGCTTTAGGGTTACATTCCAATGCACATTAACTTGTCATATCATCATCATTGCTTGAGCATTGCATCGATGCCATGTGTTGATTGTTTCCCTTTCTTTCCGGTGATTTGGTTCTTCTCGGTAGAATACGATATCGAGATCGAGATCGATTCCAATATGGTATTTTGTTAGTATCTAGTGTTACCTATCTGCTGGATAGTTTCCCTTTTGTAGCCTTATACTCATGTTCCCCTCTCATATGCATCCGAGGTTTCTCTGAACTAGGTTTTACACCCCTCAGAACTCCGGAATATTGATTTTAGTTGATTTTAGCTAGAGTTACCTATCTACTACACGGTTTCCTTTTTTGTAGCTAGGTTTAGGGTTTAGGGTTTCTCTTCATTTTTATTATTGTGTATGTATATATTAGGGTTTCTCCTTAACTTTCTCCTTTAGCCGCTTTGACTTATTCGTTTTTCCACCTATGCAGAAAATATGGACCCACACGTCAGAGACGAAGAAAAGGAAGAGTTGATCCAAGGTGTGATCCGTGGGGAAGATAATTTAGACGTATCAACGTTTCTGAACAACCCCAGTGAGGGTGATCCTCTTTTTACCGGAGTAGACAACTTGTTTGAGGTTGAAGGTGTTGCCTTCCGCGAGGGAGAAGGCGATGCCTTGTGTAATCGAGAAGACGACCGCTCCGGCGAGGTGCATGTAATATAAATCAATTCATTAATTAATCATCTGCTATCTATATAGAAATAGTAACGACGATCTTTCTTCTTTTAGCCCTCCGGATCGAAGGAATCTACTGAAAAGAGCGGACGAGGCCCAACCAAAAAGTTGCAAGACCATGAGAGGTTCAGGATCGAAGATGTCGCTGAAGACGGCAAGCCAACGGCTCCCGAAGTTGTCGCAACCAAATTTGTGGCACAATGCAGAGTAATCATTAGGGACTTAATCCCGATCACCATTAGAAATTGGAATAGGCCTGCTAATGCGGATGAAGAGGGAACATGTTTATTTGTCCCTAACCACGCCAAATATTTACTGTAGAAGAGGCTCATGGTTAATTTCAAACTACCGAAGATAGAGCTGGATCCAAATGCGGAGGATCCAGTTGAGGATGCCTTACAACATGGGAGAGCCATGGAGGCTAAGGTCGGGGAGTGGGCTTTGAAGAAGATGGCCCAGTGTTTCACCAACTGGAAGAAAAGATTGCACCTTGACTATGTCGTGAAAAACAAGACTCCCGATTTCAAGAATATTCAGTTTGAGAAGATAAAACCATTCTGGGCTGAGTTTGTGGAATACAAGAAATCATAAAATGTCTGAAACGAATAAGCTGAATGCTGCTAACAAGAAGTATCACCATACTATGGGGCAAGGTGGCTACAGGGCTGGCATTCCTAAGTGGGAGAAACTTGAGCAGGAACTGCGTGATAAAAAGATCACCCCAGAGACAGACGATTGGGTAGAACGTGCAAGGAATTGGTTTTACGGGCATGGGGGCACGTTGGACTCGGAAGGGAGGTGTATATATAACATACGACATAAAGAAGACCCCTTTCCAATCGAGAGGATCAGAAAAGAAGTAAAGGCTGTTAAAGATGGGGACTTCATTCCCGATAGAGAGAATGATGAGCTCACACTCGCCCTTGGAAATAAGGAACATGATGGACGAACACGAGGCACAATAGGCTCCCAATCATGGAGGACTGGGTTTCCCGAAGAGAGGAAGAAATATCCTGATAGAAGCCGTCAGAGGAGTAAGGACATGACGGCAGTTGAAGCAGAAAGTCAGAAAGAGCGAATGCGTTTAATTGAAGAACGATTAAAGCAACAACAAGATGAAATTAACACACTTAAAGAGCAAAGTACTACCGTCCCATCTTAGCAGCACACTGCATTCGATGCTACCGACCTATCGAATAATCGAAAAAGCAGTGTGGCTTCCACCGAGGTCCCGAGTGATGACAATGGCGATGACGATGATGCACCGACGATGGCTCCTGTTGGCTACCTAGTGGATGATATCACAGAGATGACACACTGCGAGCTACATGTAAAAGTTGTGAACATATCAATGAAGGTGGCGGTCGGCTATGCCTTACCAATTGGACCCACACCAACTTACCACTGTCGTCCGGTTCCAGAGGGCTATGCTGTTGTCGGCGTGGATGAAATCATGCCCACCTTTGAGGTTTTGGATCTTCACTACCCTGCTGGTGAAGGGGATGTGACTGTGCTGGGTGACGCAAAAAACGTCACCATTCTATGGCCGAAGGATTGTATCGTGCTTCGAAATCACACGCCAAGGCCATCTTCGCCGCCGCCTCACCCGTCTCCAGCGAGGTCGTCGCCGTCGTGCAGCCGTCTTCGTCGCCTCACCCGGCTCCGTCGCCTCACCAATCTCAGGTGCAGCCATCGCCGCGGGAGCCATCGCCAGCGCCTCAGGATAAAAAGCGTAAGCGTACCGCTACTATGCGTCGTAAGCGATCGCCGAAACGTAAACAAGAGCCTCTTCCAAAAGTACCAACGGTTCCTCCCAAGAGAGCTTATGACTGTACTGAAGAGGAGACTGCGGCGATCGTTGATGCGGAAACGACAGCGTTTTTCGCTAAGCTGAGGCGGCCGATAGAGCCAGAGTTCCCCAGCACCAAAGAAGAAAAAGCCAAAGTGTTGAAAATGCTAAAGAATCTTCATCAACCCGAGCCAAAGCTGTCATCAGACTATGAGCGTTCTATTCTCAAGTCACATGCGGCACAAAAAGCCTCGAAGAGCAGTACTGATGCAAGCGGGAAATCTGTTGCCCAGCTCGGAGAACAAGCAAAACAGACTTGCGCCCCTCTCAAGGTGATTTCTCAAACCAATGTGGGGTCGAGCAAATATGGGGCCGGAGAGCAGTATGATACAGAGGTAGTTGCACAATACGGAGAAGCTGCCGCTGCTCAAGGTATGAGTATTGCCCAGTACTTATCCCAGTTAGAGTTCTTCCCCGTGAGTGAAGTAGCATACCAATACCAGTACGGAAAACCTCTCGTCAAACCTGAGGAGGTAAACAATCTTCCAACAAAAATGCGAAGATTGCATAACTGGTACATGCATGCCACAAGGGCCGGGGCTAACTGGATAGTGCTGAGGGTTACAAAAAAGCATCATGGGAAAGATAAGGATGACATGATATCCATTGAATTTGATGAACTATTTCAATTATTCAATCAAGACGCCTTGGACAAATCGATCATCAGTGCCTATTGTCTGTAAGTACTAATTCTGTAATTAATTTAGTCTCCAGCTATATTATTTTGTTTATTGCATGTATATAATCATACTGTAATATGCAGAATGAAGATTCTCGAATGCAGCAGAGGACAAATCTATGACATTGACTTCATTGACCCATATTGGGTTCATGAAGCTAATCTCAAAATAAGCCCCCAGGATACGAAGGATAATATAGTACACGCGTTAAGGTTTCAAGAAACCAAAGGGAAATACTATTTCCTTACAACTTCGAGTGAGTGTTATTGTCTTGTATACACTTTCTATTTCGCTTACTCGATATTAAGTATATAATTGATTAGTTATGCATTTGCAGCTTCTACTATATTCTGTTAATCATTCAACTTGACAAAGGGCGTGTACTAGTCATGGACTCGAAACATAAACCCCTTGAGACGTGGAAGGACATGCAGATACTTCTCCAGCGGTAATTTTAATCATTACGACACTATATCGGCAACATTCGTGAATTTTATGATATCAAATACTTAATAACTTATTTTATTCGTTTCCTACGCCGGGCAGCGCTTGGAAACGGTTCACCAAGAAGGCTAGGGGTGTTTGGAAAGAGGAGCTTACATTTCAACCACTAAATGTAAGCACCACTAGCTATATCCACGCATCTCTTTGATTTTAGTTTTGATACAGTTATTATCATGTTTGATTATTATTTTGATTGAACTCTGTTCTCGTAAAGTGCCTGACGCAGGGACTAGGTAACAATCTATGTGGATACTATGTATGCGAGTTCATCCGGCAGACGTGCGATGAGAAGGGCAGAAATTTAGAGCAACTCCACGTACGTCAACAATTTCTATAGTTTTTAATTACAATCAAATTGTGTTTAGTTTCATTCATATAGGCTGACTCCTTTTTAAAGTCAGATCGAACGTCTACGGGACGGTCTTCTGCCAAAGGATCGCGTACGAGCAATTCAGGAGGAATTGGCGGGATTCTTGGATGCAGAAGTCCTAAACACACAAGGGGAATACTACTCGGCTGTGTATAGACAATATGAATTGTAAAAATAGCAACTTTCAAGAAATTGGCCGGTAGCATCGAATAGCAACTTTTGTATGTAGTGCATGAACTCGATCCGTGTATTGAATGTAATATTGTCATGATGATCTTGTTTAATATAAGGTTCCTTCGTTGATAAGTGCAAAACACTAAATAAACGATAAAACAACCTAATGAATTCTCTGCCGCGGCACAAAAAGTGGCGAAAATGCTGCCGCGGCAACAAAATGTGCCAAAATGAATTCTCTGCCGCGACAGAGAAATGGGCCAAATCTCTGCCGCGGCAGCAGGTTAACCGGGACTAATGCTCCACCCCCCCCCCTCGCGCTCTGATGCCACCACGTGTGCCCCCATTTGTCCCGGTTGGTGGGGCAACCGGGACTAAAGGTTAGAGCTTTAGTCCCGATTTCCCCGTGCCGGTTGGGCAACCGGGACTAATGGCCCTTACCAACCGGGACGCATGGGGCGTTTTCTACCAGTGTAGGAACAAGCTCAAACCTATACTATCGGAGATTCAAACAATTTGGAAGATCTAAAAAATATTATTCCATGGTTTCCTTTAAGATTCTTAATTAGTTGCGGATATACATCTATATCACAAATTAAATAATGCAAAATTTGTTTTATTAACATTTAAGATCTACTAAAGAGAACAAATGTTAAATCTGTAAAATATACGGTACAAGTTTTGACATGCAATTATTGTGTTTTCTCACTTAGGAGCACACATCGTCCATGTCTACTTTTTGAGTTTTGCGTTGAGATTTATATGGTGAATGTTACCAAATTTAGTAATACAAACATAAAATGGTCGAGAGAAGAGGGGATAGAACCTACATCATTTTACCAAGATTCAAGTCGTTGTTGTTTTTTCAACTCCTCGCCTTGGGTTGTTTTAATAACTAATAGGCTTAGGTGAGGACACTACTTTTACAAATAATTACCTTATGGTGTTAAATTGTTCTTGTATTAATATCGATTAACTAACTTCATTCTTTAATTATATTTAGATTGGATAGCAAGCTATTAGCATTCAAAATCCACCATACATATCCACATGTTGCTATTGTGACGACTTAGTGCACTACATAATATACTTTTTAACTAAAAGTGTATTATGTAGTCTAAACAAAATGTACAATGGTGGTGATATGTTTTAGATTAGATTTTGGTGATATCGCATAAAAATTCCGAAGAGAGTGTTAGCTTCAATGGCAAAAAAATTAGGTCAGCCGTCCGATGACATAGCCGACTTAACAATATCTATTTGTCAAGACGTGGGTCGGCTGCTTCTATTCCTCAACCAAAGACACCTTAAGCCATATGTAAGTGGTTATTTCAATATAACTACATTTAGTATGTTTATATGTAAGCATTATACTTACCATTGTAATATGTGAAGATTCACTTTCAGTATATTCTACATGGTTTGCGGTTATGTTGATAGCAATTTTCACTCTGTCTACCGCTAGTAGGAAAATACTTATGGCAGTCATTTTTCTAGTGGCGTCCCCTAAAAAAACACAAACACGCAGTTGCTAATAGCCAAAATAGTAGTGGCGTCTCCAATATACAGAATGTCACTACTAGATCTTAACAGTGCCGTTCAGTGTACTACGGACTCCACTACTAAAGTTGGCCCACCGATGGAACCGGGCCAAATTTAGGGATGGCATTCAGAATTTAAAAATTCCACTTCCCTGGGCCGCGCTAACCAGACCCGTGCATCCTCCCCACATCACTCCCTTGATCTCTCCCTCTTCCCCAACCTACCCTCCCTCTCCCAACCACGTCGGCCGCCTCCGCACCCCGCCTCCACCACATCTGCTCCTCCACCTTCTGCCTTGTCCCCGTCTCTCCATCGCCGCCTCGTCCCCGTCGCCGCCTCATCCATGTCCCCCATCACCGCCTCGTCCCCATCTCCCCCGTCACCGCCTCGAGCCATCGCCGGTGATCCCGCCCCCCCCCCCCCCCCTCTTTTTTATTTGTTTTAGTGTAGATGATTTTACTATAGATGATTGTACATGATTTAGTGTAGATGATTTTAGTGTAGATAATTTAGTATATAGTAGAAAATGTAGATCTAGTATATAGTGTAGATTTGGTAGATAGTAGCAAATTTGAATAATTTTAGGGGTAAAAAATCTAGATAATTTTAGGGATAGATGTGGCAAATGTACATATATATTCATTTCTTATATGTTGACTAACAGTTGTATGAAATGTTTCTATTTAACTACTTAATTAGTACCATGTCGGAGCCGGAGCCGAAGTCTCATGGTGTTCACCGAAAAACCACGATTACCCAACTTGGGAAGGTTAGATCATAGTGGATAACATGAAGATCCAGCAAGGTACTTTTAGGTGCCCTTGGCAGGCGGCCCATGCCTATGACCGCGCCGCGGTCCAGCACTTTGGGGCATGAGAATTCCTTAGCACCGGCAGGAAGAGAGGCGTACTTGTTGTGTTGCCAGTGTCAGTACTAACTGTAGCCTACTTGTGGTCTGCGTACAATAATTTTCTGAAGATGAAGTCGATATGGAGCCATGGAACTACAATTCATTTGTTAAGAAGGCGGAGAAAAAAATGCAGAGGAAGGGACTGGCTGCATACCTTCCGTATGCTGATGAGCGCTACAAGTGCCCTTTCCACCACAACAAGCCAAGAGGTGGCCTGAGAGTGGGGCTTGTTGAGCATGTTCGACGTTTCACCACTCCTGGAGGTGGTAACGATATGCGCGATGAGGGTAAACATGAAGCCTTTTTTAGGGTGCTTGAGCCTGATGAGTTTGAGTATGTGGACTCAGAGCCTAGGAGTGACAGAAGATCACCATGTGAATAAGCTCTTGGCAGTAGGCAGATGTTCATAGTATATGTTAGGTACATCATCTGTATAATGATGATGCTTCTGTCTAAGTTAGTATAACTAATGCGGTTCTGTTTTTTTGGTGTTATGAGTACTGTTGAAGTAGGCATCTATTGCCGGCAAACTGTCTGTATTAAGTTAACCATCTGGCACTATGGGATGTATGTTAATATCTATCTTCAGTACTTGTGTCATTTGTTTGTTTTTATTTTATCTTTCATTATTGCAGCATAATACTTGTTGTGTCACTTAGTAATATAATAACTTTTTAATGTGGCAGTTTGAAATTTATACATGTTTACCATATCAGTTGAACTATTTGAGATTCCTACCATAAAAAAATATTTGAGGAAAAAAGGTAAAACCATGGCAATTCTTCTATGTTTATACTTGTCTGTACATGGAAGAACAAATTTGAATGGATATGAAATGTAAAACAATTTAAAACCACCATAATATGTACAAGCACCATTTGTATGGCCTTGGTGTCATATTTGGAAATATTTTGTAAAGAAATGAAAGAAATTTTACTTAATTTTGTAAACCAATAGGTATCCCCATATTGGTTTTAAAAATATTCAATTTGCATGCAATCCACTACAATATTTATATGAATAATTTGGACAATCCAAGTCTAAGTTTGTAACAGACTTTTAAAATGTGTTGTTTGGGTAAAAATTGAAGTTTCAAAAATTTATATGAATAATTTGGACAGTCTAAGTTTAAGTTTGTAACCGTGATTTGAAATTTTCCTGTTTGGGTAATTGTTTCGAAATTTTAACAATTTATATGAATAATTTGGACAAACAAAGATTAAGTTTGTAACAATGATTTAAAAATTTGCTGTTTTTGTAATTTTTTTGAAGTTTTAAAGAAGCAAATTCTATTTATTTAGTAAATAGAAAATTGAAAGAAGAAGAAAAGAATAAACAAATCAGGCCGGCAGCAACGCGTCGAAGCCCATCTTTCCACGCCAGCCTCACCAGCCACACCGGTGCGTCCATCGCTCTGAGTCGCGTCGTCATGGCCAGAAGCAAATACGGCCCGTTGACGCGCGTTGCACACGGTCACGGGTGGGACTTTTAGTAGCTAGCTTTGACACTTAATAGTAAATGGTTGTGGCAGTCCCTCACAGCGATATGGATCTCGTGCTTTGCATTGGGCATTATGGAACATCGTGCTGCGGAGCATGAGGCGTGGAAATTATGCACCAGGCCATGTCACAATCAAGTTTGGAGGATTACATGCATACAGTAGCCTAAAGATGGATGATCCTGGTGCTATATGACATTTCAGTACTACTTCCACTGATCTATTTTGGACAGTACGACCATCGTCCTATACAAATTGGGACAAGTTTTCTCCATGAGTCGTGTCGTGAAGAAGTCAACCACAACAGCAAGAACAATGATCCACCCGCACACCCATATGCTTCTTTCCCGAGGCCTCCTATTCTCAGCTGGGACGACAAGTTCTCCAAGTCCTCCCTACTCCAAGTTCTCCAATACGACATTATAAATAGAAGCGTAGATGGGATCTTCCATGCGTGGTACAAACAAAACAATATGGTTTGATGCTCGACCGGATATAAATGGGTGCACAATGTTGGTAGGGGCAGTCAATCAATTATTTATGTACCACTCATTCTTTGCCCGGAATGGCTTGACAGGAACAACCACCTGTGATATATTTTGGTCAATCAAGCAAGTGGTGTATAGAGGTTGGGCCTCTAAATTTCATAGGTCATCAATTAAACCATTGGAGAAAAACGACATGACTAGTAAGAGATGTAACTTTTAGGGAAATCACTTATGTCTAGTGGAGGATTATCAAGAATTTATTTGTCCATATGCGTCTAGGGTTGCAGTACTTAATAATCTCTGTCAAACCTCCTGCAGAAAATTACAGGAGTCAAGAGCTACTCTGAAATAAGTAAACCCGGATTAGGCCTTTGGCCCAAAAACGAAGTAAGCTTGCTGATATATGCTTACTTTTTTAATGGTTTAATGAAAATCAAGGTGGCATCATGTTCATGTGCTTTGGAATCTCAAATGTAAGTCTAGAGATTAGGTGCCGTCGCGGGTGGGACTTTTAGTAGCTAGCTTTGACACTTAATAGTAAATGATTGTGGCAGTCCCTCAGAGTGATAGGAGTCTCGTGCTTTGCATTGGGAATTATGGAACATCGTGCTGCGGAGCATGAGGCGTGGAAATTATGCACCAGGCCATGTCACAATCAAGTTTGGAGGATTACAGGCATACAGTAGCCTAAAGATGGATGATCATGGTGCTATATGACATTTCAGTACTACTTCCACTGATCTATTTTGGACAGTACGACCATCGTCCTATACAATTTGGGACAAGTTTTCTCCATGAGTCGTGTCGTGAAGAAGTCAACCACAACAAGAAGAACAATGATCCTCCCTGACACCCATATGCTTCTTTCCCGAGGCCTCCTATTCTCAGCTCGGACGACAAGTTCTCCAAGTCCTCCCTACTCCAAGTTCTCCAATACGGCATTATAAATAGAAGCGTAGATGCGATCTTCCATGCGTGGTACAAACAAAGCAATATGGTTTGATGCTCGACCGGATATAAATGGGTGCACAATGTTGGTAGGGGCAGTCAATCAATTATTTATGTACCACTCATTCTTTGCCCGGAATCGCTTGACAGGAACAACCACCTGTGATATATTTTGGTCAATCAAGCAGGTGGTGTATAGAGGTTGGGCCTCTAAATTTCATAGGTCATCAATTAAACCATTGGAGAAAAACGATCTGACTAGTAAGAGATGTAACTTTTAGGGAAATCACTTATGTCTAGTGGAGGATTATCAAGAATTTATTTGTCCATATGCGTCTAGGGTTGCAGTACTTAATAATCTCTGTCAAACCTCCTACAGAAAATGCCATGAGTCAAGAGCTACTCTGAAATAAGTAAACCCGGATTAGGCCTTTGGCCCAAAAACGAAGTAAGCTCGCTGACATATGCTTACTTTTTTTAATGGATTAATGAAAATCAAGGTGGCATCATGTTCATGTGCTTTGGAATCTCAAATGTAAGTCTAGAGATTATGTGCCGTCGCGGGTGGGACTTTTAGTAGCTAGCTTTGACACTTAATAGTAAATGACTGTGGCAGTCCCTCACAGTGATAGGAGTATCGTGCTTTGCATTGGGCATTATGGAACATCGTGTTGCGGAGCATGAGGCGTGGAAATTATGCACCAGGCCATGTCACAATCAAGTTTGGAGGATTACAGGCATACAGTAGCCTAAAGATGGATGATTCTGGTGCTATACGGCATTTCAATACTACTTCCACTGATCTATTTTGGACAGTATGACCATCGTCCTATACAATTTGGGACAAGTTTTCTCCATGAGTCGTGTCGTGAAGAAGTCAACCACAACAAGAAGAACAATGATCCACCGGCACACCCATATGCTTCTTTCCCGAGGCCTCCTATTCTCAGCTCGGACGACAAGTTCTCCAAGTCCTCCCTACTCCTTCCCTCATGACTTAGAGCCTATGGGCCGAGATGACATTATGAATAGAAGCGTAGATGCGATCTTCCATGTGTGGTATAGACAAAGCAATATGGTTTCGCTCGACCAGATATAAACGGGTGCAGGCTGTTGGTAGGAGCAGTCAATCAATTATTTATGTACCACTCATTCTTTGCCCGGAATGGCTTGATAGGAACAACCACCTGTGATATATTTTGGTCAATCAAGCAGGTGGTGTATAGAGGTTGGACCTCTAAATTTCATAGGTCATCAATTAAACCATTGGAGAAAAACGATCTGACTAGTAAGAGATGTAACTTTTAGGGAAATCACTTATGTCTGGTGGAGGATTATCAAGAATTTATTTGTCCATATGCGTCTAGGGTTGCAGTACTTAATAATCTCTGTCAAACCTCCTGTAGAAAATGCCAGGAGTCAAGAGCTACTCTGAAATAAGTAAACCCGGATTAGGCCTTTGGCCCCAAAACGAAGTAAGCTCGCTGATATATGCTTACTTTTTTAATGGATTAATGAAAATCAAGGTGGCATCATGTTCATGTGCTTTGGAATCTCAAATGTAAGTCCAGAGATTAGGTGAGACTTTCCCGTATGGTCGGGTTGATAATAGACATCTCAGCACCGCAACGGGTGCCAATGAAATGAACCTTGGGTGATAATGGATATGTCCGCGTGGCTATACCTACCAAATCTTGTTATTCGACAATTATTCTTTTGTGGCCAATGTCAACTCCATGAAATGTATTTAGCAGTTTAGAAATATATAAGATATTTTAGTTTATGAAATAAATGTATCTAGACATCTTTTAGTATGTAGATTTATTTAAACCTACGCACTAAAAGGTGTCTAGATACATTAGGTTCACTAACCTAAAACATCTTATATTCCGAAATGGAGGGAGTAGAGGTAGTACGGTTATCAAATAACATATCATGCCCATTTGCTGGTATCTGAAATGTGGTGTCTATTTTCCATACAGTCAAACGATTTCAGTTCAAAGATCAAGAGCCAATAGGTATCGGCCCACTCTAGGAACAGCTCTCTTTCCACCGCCCGGTGCTAGAAGACCCAAGGTCTTGACGTATTATAATAGCGACATTAACCATCCGATAGACAGAGTGACGACGGTATCGCAAGAAAGACCATGTAACGTTGATGCTTCAAGATCCTCTACAGCGAAAGGTGATATGGAGTCCCAATGGTGTTGTGGAGCCTGGAGTTTTCCAGGTTTCCGAGCAGCCTATTCCAGGTTTCCGAGCAGCCTAGATACTTCTGTATTTCCTTCAGCGTTCGCTGTCGGACACTACGTTGGCGTTACCTTACCTGGTTGGGCAGGAACCATGGTGAAAACAAGCCGATCACGCCAAGATGAAAAGTAACTCACAAACACAGACAAATATTGATTTCCCGGCGCCTCTTATTCTCAACCGCGAATCTACGTTCCTTGTCGGTTCATTTGAATCTTCATGTAGGGTCATGAGACCTTATATAAACAAGTCGAGATCCACGCTCCAATGCATGGTGTGAATAGGTGCTCAATATCGAATATAGAACAGTGCACTGTGTGGTACTACGATGGCGTCGGGGACGCGTGGCCCTGCATTGATGGTGTAGTGGTGGCTCTCCTCCGGCGTGCTCGAAGTCATGAGGCCATTTGGCAATGTCTTGGGCGCTGTGGGTCGCCTTCGCTGCCGATCGTGCGTTCGGGCTGCCGGTGGCGTTTGGGATGGCCAGTCCTGGTGGAGGCCAGCGGGCGACGTGGGGGTTGCCGGCTTGAATCTAATAAAGGCGGTGATCCTAGGGTTTCTCTCACGTCAAAACGTCGATCTTCTTGATGCTTGTCTGGCCAAAGTGTCGAGTTATGGAATGCTCCGTCGGTGAAGTCCCTTGGGCGAATCATGCCAGAAAATTGCCGGATCAGATGGGATTTAGTCACGCGAAACCATTTTTTCTGACTATTTGGTTTCAAAGGGAGCAAGGTGAAGCTCTGCAATCGGTTGCCATCATGGGATATGTTCTTTTGTTCCATGATGAACTCAGTGTGCAGAGAATGTCATGGATGCCGAGATCTGATAACTAGTAATAGTGGTTTGAGTCCTAGTGGTAGTGAGGAATTGGCTTGGTGATTCGTGACTTATAACAATAGCAGCAGAAAGTGGATGCGATAGCATAGGATACGTTCGGTGTCTAAGCTTTCAGGGAGAAAACCCAATGTCTGATCTCAATTGCTTGTGCTTGGCAATGGTCTTGTTGAAGACATTGTTTTGAGAGCGTGATTTTCTTTTCAAGGGTGAGAATCTATGATTTATGATCGTGCAACGACACATTTGTACATTTTTTCCTTCTTGGAGTGTCCCTTTTGGAGAAGTTGAATTTCTGGTGATGTCTTGGTGGTGTTCGGTTTTCTGTTAAAAGGAATAGATCACTATAGCGGGACTTTTCTTTTATTTTAGTTCTTCTTTATTTTGTTGTTGTGTGCATCTGTATTGCCATTAGGGCACTACGTTATTGTAGAGACTAGGTGTAATAGATATCTTCGTGATATTAATATATTCTCTTTATCAAAAAACGACAATCACATATCTGATAGTTTTTTTAACATTAATGAGGAAAGAGTAGCTGACCACATACATCATGTGGTATGGATCTCTCTACTTCATAGTTACAAATAAAAGTCTGAAGACAAGAGAGGGACTAGAGGATTTACAACGAGATCTTAGCCATGGAAAAGGCGGGAAGAAAAGAGAAGTAGAAAATGGTGTGTGGAGTATGGTTAATTAAAACTGAGGCTTGGAAAGTGTCGAGAATTTAGCTGTATGCCTCTAAGATTGCAGTACTTAATAACCTCTATCATATCTCTCACCCAAGATGATGGAAGGCAAGAGCTACCTTGAAATAGGTAAATCTTGATTAGGCCTTTGGCACATAAACAAAGTAAGCCCAGAGATTCTCATTTTTAATAGGTTATTAATGAAAATCAAGGGTAGCTTTCTTATACTGCCAGACTGGAGAAGAGGTGAAAATTGCCAATGCGTATCGGGTTGATAGAAAACAGCTAAACGCAAAGGTATTGTTGGTTGTACAATATTTCTAGGGGAAAGCCGTTCATTATGGTGTACGGCCGTCTGCAGTTCAAACACTTCCTATAACTATAAGAAGTAACCTAATTAGCATCAACATAATGTACTATTAATTCTTAATCAATGGTCTCAATATTGGCACACATATGCATCAAAATTTGAGTTCAACATATTTTCTACAATGTTTAATTTTTGCTTTTCACATGTGGCTCCGCATCAAAGTTGACCAACCAACTACTACTTGTTATGATTGTGCGTTCAACATCACTAAGGTCCTCTCGTACTATCATTGCTCTGGCGGTGCGCGTAGCGCCAACGGATGGCGTGCGAAGTCGTGTGTCCAATAGATATCTTGGCATCCGGTCGTTTTTCGTATTATTTGGTATAGTTTAAGACCAGTCTCTTCCGATCTATGATTTTTCTGTTCGGTGATGGTTGCTGCTCTAGTGCATTGGTATTTCGGGGCCTTAACACGACGAGTTGATGTCTGTCTACTATAACGACAAGTTTTGCCCGGTTCCGGTGATGGAAAGAAGAGGATGGCGGCGTACCTTCGGTTCGTGCTAGTGCATGTAGTCGTCCCTAGGTGGTTCATAGATCTATTTTTATTTTTTATTACTTTAAGACTTATTTTTAGTTTTATCGATGATATTAATAGATTGGTGGAATTTCGCAAAAAAAAATATATTACACTAGATACTATGGATGGTGAAATATATAATAGCAGACCGGAATGGAAGAGTATTCAAACAATATAAAGCATATCAGATATGTAGGAAGGAATAAACACAACCTTGCCTCTGTTTGTCACTGACTGATATTATTGTTGCATGCATATCATTTTCCTGCATGATGGCAAGAAAATATGAAATTCAAAAAAAATCTTTATTAAACAAAACGTCTCAAGCAAACTAAGTCAGATAAAACTGAATCAAATGTTTGGTACAATTGCAACATAAAAGATCCCGTTGTGCAACAAATACAAAAATACGAAAGCCTTGGCAAAAGCTATATACTCCATCCGTTTCAAAATATAAGATGTTTTAGGTTTGTAAAAAAATGTATCTAGACTTTTCTAGTGTGTAGATTCACTCCAAACTTGAATGAACCTACATATTAAAAAAGTTTAGATTCATTTGATTCATAAAGCTAAAACATCTTATATTTTGAAATAGGAGGAGTACAATGCAACAAAAGGGGCCATGCATGCAGTTGCTTTTATCCTCTTCTTCTGGAGATAAATGATACGCTGGTGCTCTCGTATGCGCATACGCCCAATAACCTAGACAAACCATGGAAAGATACAAGGCTCGATTGTCATAATCTAGAGCCTGGCTTTCTCCATCTCACCATTCTGATCCATTTCCGATCTGTTCAGCCAAGGGCCGATGCAACCAAGCAACAAAAATAGGAACGACAAGTACGGGAAACCTGTATCCACGCAACTAGACATCATGTATCTTCGTTGCAGTGTTCACGTAATGAACATTGACCAGTTAACTCAAAAGTAAACAGCATTTTTTTTCTTTTGTTGTAGCGTATTACTCCAACTTGCCTCCTATTCATCTTGTTTACCTGGATTTAAATTTCATCAAGAACAACTATACCCTAGTTCTAAAGAAAAATTCTTGTTTCTTTGCATCCAGATGTACTATTGCACTATTGCAAGATCTTGATCAGCTTCTCACTTTTTGAGAGTCGCCAGCTTTTTCGGGTAATTAGAGTAGCTGGTTAACCGGGTGTTCTACACATACGAGCGCACTTGCCTCTGTTAGCGTGTCAATTGTAACGTGCCAATGAGCACGAGGTGTGCGTGTGTATTAAGTTGTAATCTCACCGGTCTAATCAGATAAAGACTATCGTGGTTAGATAGATTCTTCTAGAGTCTTTGTTGTAACAACTTCCATGTAAATCCCTTTTTGGGTTATTGGTTAAACCCTCTATTTAACACGCATGGTGTGCCTCCAACGAGGTATGACACCTTAAGCTAAATCTTCACATGGTATCAGAGCGAGTTCCTCCCAAACACATCTAGCGAAAAGAACCACCCCGAGATCGATCTAACTTTCCTTCTCGCCGGCCTCCAATCTCCAAATACCATGGCCACACCACCTTCCTCGACAAACCCCCCGGATCGCTCCACCTTCGGGGAGGCCGTGACAGAGAGGCTCAGCAAGGGCAGTTTCATCCTCTGGCAGACCCAAGTACTGTCGGTAGTGAGGGGTGCTCGTCTCATGGGCTACCTCGATGGCTCCATTGAGGCACCCGATGAAGAGATCAGCGTCAAGAAAGGTGAAGACACCATCACCGAGCCCAACCCGGCCTATGAGGACCGGGTGGCGTTGGACCAGAAGGTCCTTAGCTTTCTTGTGAGTTCTCTCTCACGGGAAGTGCTTCCCTATGCCGCTGGAGTCAATACGGCAGCCGAGCTCTGGGAGATCATCCAGGATATGTACGCGGCAAGATCGTGTGCGCACACCACCAACACCCGCATCGCCCTCGCATCTGCAGAGAAGGGCAACAAGTCGATGGGTGAATACGTCACCATGATGAAATCACTGGAGAACGAGATGATTTCCGCCGGGAAGACCCTCGAAGACGAAGACATGGTCTCCTACATCCTCGCCGGCCTGAAGGACGACTGCTACACCGGCCTCGTCGCTGCCATCCTCGCCAGGACTGAACCGATCACGGTGAGCGAACTTTATTCGCAGCTTTTGTCTTATGAAAGTCGCCAGCAGATGCTTCGTGGCGTCTCCCAATCCTCTGTCAACGCCGCTACTCGCGGTGGCCGCGGTCGCTTTGGCGGTCGTGGTGGTGGAGGCCGTGGTGATCAAGGTCGCGGCAACCCTCAAGGAGGTGGCAACGGTGGCCAAGGAGGCTACCACAATGGTGGAAACGGTGGCGGCTACCATACCGGCGGCAACAATGGTCGTGCCAGCGGCAACTACAACAACAATGGCCGCGGTCGCAACTACAACAACCATGGCAGCGGTGACCGCCCACGGTGCCAGCTCTGCAACGTTTCAGGCCACACCGTCATGAACTGCTGGTACCGCTTCGACTAGGACTTCGTCCCTCATGAAAGGACGGCAGCCAACATCAACTACAACAACAGTGGCGGTGGCGGCTGGAACATCGACACTGGCGCTACAGACCACATCACGAGCGAGCTAGAGAGGCTCCATGCTCATGAACGCTACCATGGCAATGATCAGGTGCATGTCGCAAATGGCACAGGTATGGATATTACTCACATTGGTAAAACCATTATTCCAACTCATGATCAAAATCTTCATCTAAAAGATGTTCTTCTTGTTCCCGATGCTAAGAAAAATCTTATTTCTGCACATCGACTCACTAATGACAATAATACTTTTATTGAAATTCACCCTGAATTCTTTTGCATCAAGGATCAGGTCACGAGGAAGGTTCTACTTGATGGACCGTGCCAAGGCGGCCTCTATCCCTTCCTGAATCTACGCCTCCTTCATCGTCATCAAAGCAAGTTTATGGAGTCTTCAAGCCATCCCATCATAGATGGCACAGTCGTTTAGGTCATCCGGCCTCGGCCATAGTTCAAAGAGTCATTAGCAAAAATAAACTCCCTTGTTCTAGTGAGAATAATGAGTCGGTGTCTGAAGCTTGTCAAAAGGCAAAGATCCATCAATTGCCTTACACGAGATCCAGTAGTGTCTCACACCATCCTTTAGAATTGGTCTACTCCGATGTATGGGGCCCTGCCCCTGATTCCTTTGGTCGAAAAAATTATTATATCAGTTTTATTGATAATTTCAGCAAATTCACATGGATTTATTTGATTAAACATCGTTCTGAAGTGTTTAATATTTTTCACCAATTCCAAGCTCTTGCTGAGAGAAGATTTGACAGAAAAATCATCACCTTACAATCTGACTGGGGAGGTGAATATGAACGACTAAACTCCTTTTTTAAACAAATTGGCATCACCCATCATGTTTCTTGTCCTCATGCCCATCAACAGAATGGTGCCGCTGAGAGAAAACATCGACACATTGTCGAAGTTGGTCTGTCTCTTCTTGCTCAAGCATCCATGCCTCTAAAATACTGGGATGAAGCTTTCATTACTGCAGTATATCTCATCAATCGTCTCCCTTCTAAACTCCTTAATTTTTCAACACCTTTAGAAGTTCTTGAGCAAGCTCAACCAGATTATAAGTCTATGCGCATTTTTGGATGTGCATGCTATCCTAACCTCAGACCCTTCAATGCTAGAAAACTAGAATATCGATCCACTCAATGTGCTTTTCTAGGATATAGCAATCTTCACAAAGGCTTCAAGTGCCTTGACATAAAATCTGGTCGCATATCATCTCCTGTGATGTCATCTTTGATGAAATGATTTTTCCATTCGCCAAACTTCATACCAACGCAGGAGTGCGTCTCCAATTTGAAATTCTTATTTTGCCATCTCATCTTTTGAATCCACATCAATTTGATCATGGGGGCGAGAATGGATCTGATCCAATTGTGTCTAATATTCATACTAATGATGCTGACAATGATGGTGAAAGTGCAGCAAATTTTGTTACAGAAAATGGCGATGAAAATGATGGCCAAAATATGTTGGAAACAGACTCAGATCGTCATCGCATGCTCGACACGGAAGCCCAGGGTCACGCGGGACCCACCGCGGGGCCAACAGGTGGCGGCGCGCCTCAGATCGGGGAAAACGCGTCGTGCGGATCCGCTGGACAGCTACGCCTCCAATCCACGCGTGCCACGCATACGCGCCCGACCGGAAGCGGGACCCGCCCACGTGCCGAGGAGCCGACCGCGGGATCCCCTGCGGCTACTCCCACGCCTGCGTCAAGCCACACGAGCTCGTTCAGATCGGATGCGGAGGCTCCAGGTCCCGAGGATGATACAACGCAGGAGTCCGACTCCGCACCGACACGATCCACCTCGGGATCCTCCCCAGGTGGTGCTGGATCTTCTGCAGACAACGGATCCGCTGCCTCCCCTGTACCTCGCATGAGCACGCGGTTGCAAACAGGAAAAAATCCAGCCTCGCCAATACAAAAATATGATCAGGTATGCGCATCTTACCACCACGGGAGAACCTAAAAATTTAGAAGATGCTTTAGTAAATAAAAATTGGAAGAAAGCTATGGATGAGGAGTATGAAGCACTAATGGAAAATAAAACGTGGCATTTAGTTCCACCTCAACAAGCAGGAAAAAAATGTAATAGACTGCAAGTGGGTTTACAAGATTAAGCGCAAAGCTGATGGTAGTATAGATAGATATAAGTCACGTCTAGTTGCTAAAGGTTTTAAACAGAGATATGGCATTGACTACGAGGACACTTTTAGTCCAGTAGTCAAGGCAGCTACTATTTGTATTGTGCTATCTGTTGCAATTTCCAGGGGGTGGAGTCTTCGACAGCTGGATGTGAAGAACGCGTTTCTTCATGGTGTTCTGGAGGAGAGTGTCTATATGAGGCAACCACCTGGCTACGAAAAAAAGGAAAAAAACCAATATATCTGCAAGCTTGACAAAGCCTTGTATGGCTTAAAACAGGCACCACGAGCATGGTTCTCAAAATTGAGCATGAAGCTGCAAGCTCTTGGTTTCTGTGCTTCCAAGGCAGACACGTCATTATTCTTTTACTCTAAAGAGAATATTACTATTTTTGTACTTATATATGTTGATGATATAATTGTTGCTAGTTCCTGTCAGAATGCGACCTCAGCTCTTCTTCGAGATCTTCAGAAGGAGTTTGCTCTAAAAGATCTTGGAGATATCCACTACTTTCTCGGTATAGAAGTGAAGAAGCTGAAAGATGGATTACTACTATCACAAGAAAAGTACACAACAGATGTACTCAAGCGAGTAGGTATGCTACAGTGTAAATCTACCAATACACCCATGTCAACTAGTGAGAAACTGTCTGCACATAAAGGAGATCCTCTTCAAATAGAGGATGCCACGAGGTATAGAAGTATTGTTGGTGCATTGCAGTATTTAACACTTACTAGGCCAGACATTTCATTTTCTGTCAACAAGGTTTGTCAGTATTTGCATGCACCAACCAACTTGCATTGGACAGCTGTGAAGAGAATTTTGAGGTATTTAAAAGATACATCTAGTCTTGGACTAAAACTCAGTAAGTCTCCATCTATGCTGGTAAGTGCCTTTTCTGATGCAGACTGGACAGGATGCCCAGATGATAGAAGATCTACAGGTGGCTTTGCTATTTTTCTTGGTCCCAATTTGATATCTTGGAGTGCTAGAAAACAAGCCACTGTATCAAGATCAAGCACTGGGGCAGAATACAAGTCCCTTGCAAACGCTACAGCAGAAGTTATGTGGGTACAAACTCTGCTGACTGAACTAAGGATACAACATCCTCCTTCAGCACGGTTATGGTGTGATAATTTGGGTGCAACCTATCTTTCAGCTAATTCAGTTTTTCATGCGAGAACTAAACATATAGAAGTTGATTATCATTTCGTTAGAGAAAGAGTAACTAGAAAATTATTGGATATTAAATTTATTCCAACAGGAGATCAAGTTGCAGATGGGTTTACCAAACCTCTTACAATTAGACAGCTAGAAGCTTTTAGAAACAATCTCAACTTAATAAGTTGTGATTGAGGGGGTGTGTTAGCGTGTCAATTGTAACATGCCAATGAGCACGAGGTGTGCGTGTGTATTAAGTTGTAATCTCACCGGTCTAATCAGATAAAGACTATGGTGGTTAGATAGATTCTTCTAGAGTCTTTGTTGTAACAACTTCCATGTAAATTCCTTTTTGGGTTGTTGGTTAAACCCTCTATTTAACACGCATGGTGTGCCTCCAACGAGGTATGACACCTTAACCTAAATCTTCACAGCCTCCTCGATCTGCACATTCAGTAGCATGCACATCCTTTCCTACCTGCACCGCGGTAGCGAGGAAATAGTGTGACACCCGGTTCTCCGCGTAATTTCTTTGAGATCATGATTGAAACTTGTGAGTACATCAACTTGGATATGTGTATATTTCTCAAGACATTCGCGAAACTCGCAAGTTATATGTTTGCATGTTCTTCCTTGTTTTAATAGGGAGGTCATCCTTCTACTTAGTTTGGGTGCAAACATGTGAGGCACCATTTCAAAAAATGGGTTCCAAACATTAGACTTTCTATTCAGGTAAGTAGAGTTGTCTAAATGCATTGTGATGCTGAAAATCTTGTGAAATTCACTTACATATTTTTGCAAAAAATCCACTGATCTGTTGATAATCATCAACTATATCAAAGAATCCTAAACGTAATAAAAATTACAAATATGCCATTGGAACACCTAGTAACGACTACCAACACTGAAACAATGCAAAGGCGTGCCGTCTCGTCGCCCTGCCTCGCTAGAACTGGCCAAATCTTGTCATAATAGAGCTTGTTGTCATAGATATATGAGAAGTCGATGTGCTAATGCTCTGTAGGACCAGCGGACGAGAGCCTCAACCATCGTCAATGATAATAATAATAGATTGGAAGAGACAGACTTGCGACCACAACAACGAACATGAAAATAGATCGGATCCCATGAGATCCATTGGACACAAAACTCTATGCGTCCCTCGCCAAGTCTAGGTGCACCACCGGAGTAGGATAAAGTGGGGAGGAACTTATTCTAATTTTAGGATGTCGCCACCTTCTCACCATTCCGAAGAGGACACTGAAACTTTCTAAAAGAAGAACGAAAACTCTTCTTGCTAGCTGGGTGCCGTGCAACACAAACAAATCGCCTCTCCCCGTGGATTTGCGATCACAGATTGCCATGTCTACCTTTTCAAATTTTCCATTCTTAGCATTCTAATCATGAGAGCAAGTAACAAGGGGGAACGTTTGTTCATTGTACAGCTACTGCTCGTGCAGGTGCAGAGGCAGCTTGCATGCTTTCTTGATTTTGAGAGAGAATGAAGCCAAGAAAACGACGATACTTATGGAGATTTTGCAGTTGTTTATTTCCCGATGCCTCTACTTCTCAAGTGTTTCCCCATGGCATTCTTGTTCACCTTACACAATCTCTCCCAAACCTGTTTCTCCGGATGGGAAATAGTAGCTGGGATGGCGGCATGTTCAGTAAAAGAGTGAGACTTGTGATGAGTATTTATGAATAGTGCTACTAATAAAGAAAAAATAGTGTCCTTTATTTTCACCTATACATGTGTCCGTGGATTCATGTTGCACAATTATTCATAAGTAGGTAGCTAGCCCTATGTATTTTCTGTGTAATATAGTTCATCAGATCAATACCAACATTAAATGCATGCTTCACTACACCATGGAAGCAAGAATTGTTGGATTTCTCCCATGGATCGATCACATCAAACAACACGACCACAGGAGGCACGCGAAAACTTGTGGCAAGGGTGCGTGTCGTACCTTATAATTTCTCTTGTATTTACAATCTCTTACAAGACATAGCTCTACACAGACAACACTTACACGTACAATTAACCTACCCAGTAGCACCTAAACCTACTCATGCTAGAACATAGCTCTACACAAACAACACTTGCAAACTGACTAGAATACACGGACGACACAACTGAACCCAAACCGGACTTTGACTGCTAACCTACTAATATTAACCAAGGTATACCAGCTAATTAACCTTGTAGGACACGGACTCAAACATTGATTACTAGACCTAACACAAGCCGACTGCATTAGAGGAAAGATTATTCTAACAATCTTCTTCTCTTGACTTATCATCTCCTTATAGTAGTACTCTTTGTCGTCTTGGCTCACTGATCACGACTAGTCGACTCTATTTTTTTTAGAAAGGAGTATATATTAATATCATCGAGATACCAATTAAGTTGACTCTACTAAAACGCATGATCCGAATGACCAACGCATGCAACACGGAAGAGTGAACGCACCATCAGTCTTCTCATCAAACAAATTTAACTAGTCACGTTCTGGAAACCTACGCGTGAGCTGTAGCCTTTAGACGGCGGGCCTAAAACCATATTACCCATCTGGTCAGTTTCCTTTTCTTTGCTTTTTCAGGTCAAATAGATCGATCAGATACAATATACATACACGGTACACATGCACTCGCCCATCGCTGCATAGGTATATATAAAAAAAAATCGGAAGCTAAGGTAGGGCGGGCGCCATACCTCGCCCTACCGAGAGGCTCGCCTCTGCTTCACACACGTCAATCATTGCTCTTGAGGAAGTCACTGAACATGGCACGCTTCACTGCAATAGATCCTCGTAGAGACGAGCACTTTGGACACAACAACGACTCGCAGACACCGACTGAATCTGCCAACTTGCCTAACCATGACTTCTTGACCCTTCTAACTCCCCGGTTGACAATTTTGATGAGTTTCCTGGCATCACACCTCGCCACAACCTTTCCCATTAGTGATCATCTACTGCCTTGACAATAACATCTCCATGCCACCTCCTCGTTGTTGCTCCACCGAACAACAATCGCCTGCCCAGAGACGCTAGTACGTGTCGTCTTCTTGGGATAAGCGTGGCATCAAATGAAGCAAGGCTGTAACCTATTCATTCGTGTGTTCTGGACTTCATGTTGCAAAAATCGTCCGCAACTAACTAGATAGCTACCCCAGTATTCGTTTGTTCAATACTTTTTATGCTATGCCATTCAGCCTTGTCATTTTAAATTAAGGCCCCGATTGGGAGCTAGGTGGAAATACACGGGTGTAAGCAAATCACGGGGGTATTTTTACTAAGCCCCTAAAAGACCTGTGAAAGTGTAGGTATTCCATTCTGGCTGTAATTAAGTTGCTGTTTGGATAGCAAGTAATTCTAACAGGTTCTTACCTACTGCTTTGTACTCTATGTTTCATACACCTGGAAAACTTCAGAAATTTTGTATATCTAAGGCCACTAGTGGAAACGAGGTCTTTTGTTGATCCCGAAAAGGGGCTTTAACACCGGTTCTTCTACGAACCGGTCTTAAAGGGGGGGCCGTACCAGCGTGGCCCCTGCGGCATTAAAGGAGCCCCCCTTTACCACCGGTTCGTGCCACGAACCGGGGTTAAAGGTCCCTGCACCAGTGGCCCGCGCACCCCCCCCTTTAACACCGGTTCGTGGCATGAACCGGTGTTAAAGGGGGGGGGGGGGGGCTATATAAGACACCACCCCAGCCCACACACACCCCACTCTTCCATTCTTTCACATTTTGGAGCCTAGCAAGAGGGTGTGAAGAGTGCTAGTTTGTGTTTTTTTCATATGCACTAGAGGTGTTCGGTGAAATGCCCGAGAGCTCAAAATAAGCTTTCTTGTTGCTCTTTCCGTCTCGGTCGAGGTCGGCAACTATAGTTTCATGTGTCATTGATGTACTATATATATAAATGGTCATCTCCCTATTATTTTTTGATATATACTACATATTAATGCAGATGAATCGGCAATGGTTGTACGGTGACCGCCGCACTTCCGAGTACATTACGGGCCGCCAAAATTTCATCGTTGTGGCTAATGCAAACCGTGGTCACAATGGTTTTATGTGTTGTCCGTGTGTTCACTGTCAGAACAAGAAAGACTACTCAAATACCAGAACCATTCACGCCCACCTGCTTCGATCCGGTTTCATGCCCAGCTATAATTGTTGGACCAAGCACGGAGAAAAAGGGGTTGTGATGGAAGACAACGAAGAAGAAGAGGATGATGAAAACTATCATAATATGTATCCTGAATATGATGATAATGCAACGGAGATAGATAATGAAGATCAAGAGGGAGCAGATGGGCCCGCTGATGACGATCTTGGTCGGGCCATTACTGATGCAAAGGAAGAATGTGAAACTGAAAAGGAGAAGGAGAAGCTGGAGCAGATGTTAAAGGATCACAAAACATTGTTGTATCCAACTTGCGAAGATGGCCACAAAAAGCTAGGTGCCACACTGGATTTGCTGCAATGGGAGGCAGAGAATGGTGTGACTGACAGCGCATTTTCAAAGTTGTTGGTAAAAATGAAGAATCTTCTTCCAAGAAATAATGAGTTGCCTGGCAGTACATACCAAGCAAAGAAGGTTGTCTGCCCTCTAGGATTAGACGTGCAGAAGATACATGCCTGCATTAATGACTGCATCCTCTACCGCGGTGAGAAGTACGAGAATTTGGATGCATGCCCGGTATGCACTGCACTGCGGTATAAGATCAGACGAGACGATCCTGGCGATGTTGAGGGCGAGGCCCCTAGGAAGAAGGTTCTCGCCAAGGTTATGTGGTATGCTCCTATAATACCACGGTTAAAACGTCTCTTCAGAAATAAAGAGCATGCCAAGTTATTGCAATGTCACATGGAAGACCGTAAGAAAGACGCGATGTTGAGACACCCCGCTGATGGGTCACAGTGGAGAAAAGTCGAGCGAGAGTACCTGGACTTCGCACGTGACGCAAGGAACTTAAGGTTTGGTCTAAGTACAGACGGCATGAATCCTTTTGGTGAGCAGTGATGCAGTCACAGCACCTGGCCTGTGACCCTATGTATCTATAACCTTCCTCCTTGGTTGTGTATGAAGAGGAAGTTCATTATGATGCCAGTGCTCATCCAAGGCCCGAGGCAACCCGGCAACGACATTGATGTGTACCTAAGGCCATTAGTTGAAGAACTTTTACAGCTGTGGGCCAAACCAGGTGTACGTATGTGGGATGAGCACAAAGGGGAGCCATTTGACCTACGATCATTGCTTTTCGTAACCATCAATGATTGTCCTGCTCTTAGTAACATTTCAGGGCAGACAAACAAGGGATACAATGCATGCACACACTGTTTAGATGATACTGAAAGTGTATATTTGGATAAATGTAAGAAGGTTGTGTACCTAGGGTATCGCCGATTTCTTCCGAACCTGCATCCAGTAAGAAAGAAAGGCAAGCATTTCAAACGTCTGGCAGAACCCCGGAGGAAGCCTGTCCTCCGTACCGGTGAGGAGGTATTTGGTATGATCAAGGACCTAGAAGTAATCTTTGGAAAAGGTCCTGGCAGTCTATCTATTCCGAATGACGATGTCGGACACGCGCCCATGTGGAAGAAGCAATCTATATTTTGGGACCTACCCTATTGGAAAGTCTTAGAGGTCCGCTCTTCAATCGACGTGATGCACGTGACGAAGAATGTTTGCGTGAACCTGCTAGTCTTTCTAGGAGTGTATGGGAAGACAAAAGATACACCGGAAGCACGATAGGACCAGCAACGTCTGAAGGCCCCTGAAGAGCCTATGCATCCTGAGAACGAGAAGGGTAAACGATGCCACTTAACTCCTGCCAGCTACGCTCTTACCAAAGCAGAGAAGGAAATCTTTTTTGAATGTGTGAGCAGTATCAAGGTCCCGTCTGGCTTCTCGTCGAATATAAAGGGAATAATAAATATGGCAGAGAAAAAATTCCAAAACCTGAAGTCTCATGACTGCCACGTGATTATGACACAATTGCTTCCGATTGCATTGAGGGGGCTTCTACCTGAAAATGTTCGAGTACCCATTGCGAAGCTATGTGCATTCCTCAATGCAATATCTCAGAAGGCAATCGATCCAGAAAGCCTACCAGGGTTACAAACAGATGTGGCCCAATGTCTTGTCAGCTTTGAGTTGGTGTTCCCACCATCCTTCTTCAATATTATGACGCATCTCCTGGTTCACCTAGTAGAAGAGATTGCCATTCTCGGTCCTGTATTTCTACACAATATGTTCCCCTTTGAGAGGTACATGGGAGTCTTAAAGAAATATGTTCATAACCGTGCTAGGCCAGAAGGAAGCATCTCCAAGGGCTATGTAACAGAGGAGGTCATTGAGTTTTGTGTTGATTTTATTCCTGACCTTAAGGCGATTGGTGTTCCAGAATCACGACATGAGGGGAGACTGCGTGGAAAAGGCACCCTAGGATGTAAAGCAATGATATGTAGGGACGGGCATTCTCTCAATCAAGCACACTACACGGTTTTACAAAGATCTATCTTGGTTGCCCCGTATATCAATGAACACAAGAATTTAATACGCCTCAAACACCCGGGACAGTCTGATGAATGGATTATAAGTGAACACATGGCGAGTTTTGGCGGCTGGCTGCAAAGACTTCTCACGAATAACACCACTGTTGGGGATCAGCTGTACTTGTTGGCCAGGACACCGTCTTCGACTGTATGTACTTTCCAAGGGTACGAGATAAATGGGAATACATTTTACACGATAGGCCAAGATAAAAAGAGCACCAACCAAAACAGTGGTGTCCGCTTCGATGCAGCAGAAGACAATGGGCAAAAGACCACGTATTATGGGTTCATAGAGGAGATATGGGAACTTGACTATGGACCTAATTTTAAGGTCCCCTTGTTTCGATGCAAATGGGTCAAGCTAACAGGAGGAGGGGTTGAGGTAGACAAGAAGTACGGAATGACAACAGTGGATCTCAACAATCTTATGAAGAACTTAGACGAACCATTCGTCCTAGCCAATGATGTGGCTCAGGTTTTCTATGTGAAGGACATGTCCTCCAGACCAAAAAAAAGAAAAAATATGGAAACGAATACATCATATGATGAGCCAAAGCGTCACATAGTTCTTTCAGGGAAAAGAAACATCGTGGGAATCGAGGACAAGACAGACATGTCAGAAGATTATAATAAGTTTGATGAAATTCCGCCCTTCACAGTGAAAACTGACCCAAGCATTCCGTTAAGTAAAGAAGATGCTCCATGGTTACGTCTGAAGCGATCATAAGGAAGGGCATATGCCAATAAGTTCATGCTCATATTATGTAACTCTAGTTCATGTTTTTAATATTACTACATGTCTTGAGTGTTAGTCATGTTTTGTGGATGGACCGGGACTATGAGAAGAAGTTGTCCCGATTCGTACTTACCATTAAGATCTGATCTCCAAACGCGCGCGGTCACATATTAGGGAGTGCCTCTATGACCAGTTTCTTGGAGATGCCGGAGGACTAGGCTCCGTCGGCATCTCCCTGAAACTGGCCGTAATGGTGTCCCTGCTCTCGAAAACCATCTTGCAGCTTTGTAACTTCTCTAATTAGATCAATACACCAGGGAGCTAACTAATTTCACATATTAGGGAGTGCCTCTATGACCAGTTTCTCGGAGATGCCGGAGGACTGGGCTCCGTCGGCATCTCCCTGAAACTGTCCGTAGTGGTGTCCCTGCCTCAAACTGGCTGGAGGACTGGACTCACAAGGATGCCTATTTATAGTACGAGCAGCTCGACATAGTGTTGACACTTACAAAATAATGTCGACACTCACCCCTATTATTAGTGCTGACTCGTGTTTTGTGCCGGATGGTGTCTACAACCGGGACTAAAGGTTCATCTTTAGTCCCGGTTGGTGTCTCCAACCGGGACTAAAGGTTCATCTTTAGTCCCGGTTGGTGACACCATCCGGGACAAGGTACACGCCGCACGACATAATGTCGACATGCACTCACCCCTATTATTAGTGCTGACCCGTGTTTTGTCCCGGTTGGTGTCTCCAACCGGGACTAAAGGTTCATCTTTAGTCCCGGTTGGTGTCTCCAACCGGGACTAAAGGTTCATCCCGCCATTTTTTCCCGCCATTTTTCTTCCCGCCAGTTCTTCCCTCCAGTTCTTCCCGCTAGTTCACTATATATATATGTAGGGGGTTGGCCTCCATTGTCATTGCACATCTCTAGACTCATATCTGCAACCTCATCACTCTTTCCCATGGCTTCCACCGTAGCACTAACCCCCAGGGAGGCGGAGGCGCTTTGCGCCTCGAACTACCCCTGCCCGCCGGGCTACTGTGTCCCCGTCGGCTGGATGCTGAGCGTCGGAGGCGTGCCGGTTCCTCCTGTCCCTCTAGGTGTGGCGCGCCGGATGGCCATCACGAACCACTACTACTTCGAGCTCACGCCGGAGCAGCGGAGGAATCCCAGATGGCATCCCGACTATTTCCCTACTTGGGAATCCTTCTTCGTGGATCGGCATGAGAGGGCGCTCGCCAGGCACGAGGAGGACGGCCCACCTCCTCCTAACATCAAGAGGCCGGCCGTCGGCTATGGTGGCGCGGTCGGACTCTCCAGAGCGTCATGGCCTATGAAACTGCCGCCGACTCTAACCCCCGTCTGCGTTACCCTCAAGTCCAGCCCACGCGCTACGCTCAAGTCCAGCCCACGCGTACTGTCCAGAGGTTCAATTACGGCGACCCCGACGACGACAGCGATGACGGCGGCGGCGAGTACGACGACTACAGTGGCGAGTATTACAGGTGTAGGCAGGAGCATGACTGAATCACTCCAACATTCCGAAACAAGTTCGGCCGATTGTTACTTAATCTGGCCATGTATCTTAATTTTCAGTTCTTTTATGTATCTTAATTTTTAGTTCCAGTTCGGCCGATTGTTACTTAATCTGACCATGTATCTTAATTTTCAGTTCTTTTATATATCTTAATTTTCAGTTCCAGTTCGGCTTTATGTAACTGTCTCAAAATGACCTATCTCATTCGAGGTTTCTTGGCTTTCGGGTCAAATGACCAATGTTATGGCTAGAATCAAGGCATAGTTTGCAAGAGGAGTTTTCCTTTTTATCGCACCAAAAAGGCATTTTCCATTTTCTGAGCATAAAAAATGGATGGTTTTGTGAAGCAACCACCAAATGGCTAATTCAAAAAACCACCAACACCTTTTTAGGTTCACAATATGCTATTTTATCAAAAAACAATGCAAGTTGAGCGAGGCTTGGTGAGATTCAAGTGTATACAAAAGATGCGACATTTAAATATCCAATCAATTAAAAATGTTAATACAAAATATGCGGCATTAAAATATGATTTGATCTAATAAAAATTATTTTTTAGATGCTTAATATTTCTTATGTTCAAAGTTTTAGGATTTAATAATTTATTTTTGTTTGAATTGAATAATCAAAATTTATATGTAAGTGTTTTAATTATTTTAAAAAATTTCATGTAAAGTAAATATAAAATGATTTACATGAATGGATAGATATTATTTTTCTAAAAATTATGATATATTATTCATATTTTTCTGAGTTGAAATGAAAAAAATATGAATTTTCTAAATTCATATCATATTTTTTGAATTAAAAAAGCCCCTTTAATGCATGAAATAAATGCCCCCCCTTTAACACCGGTGTTAAAGGGGGGGGGGCATTTATTTCGTTTCCCGCACGCACCCCCCCTTTAACACCGGTTCGTGGCTGGAACCGGTGTTAAAGGGGGGGGGGTAATGAATACGCGCGCAAACGAATCCCCCCTTTTAACACCGGTTCCAGCCACGAACCGGTGTTAAAGGGGGGGTATTAAATGCGCCCCTTCGCTCCTTTCTTCCCCCCAGAGCCAGATCGTGCCACCGCCGCCAGAGCCCCGAACCCCTCGCCGTCGTCCTCGCCACCGAAGCCCTCCAGCCCTCGTCGTCGCCGCCCTCGCCACCGCGTGCGCGCCACCGCCACCGCGCGCGCCACCGAAGCCGACGACCGCCACCTCCACCGCGCGCGCGCCACCGAAGCCGACGACCGCCACCGCGCGAGCGCCACAGCCGACGACGACGCCGGCGCCTACAAGAACCCCGACGCCGTGGTGAGCTAGCGGACCGCGCCTGGTCGTCCCCTCTGTTTCCTCCCCTTCTCTGTTTCGTCGCCGGCGCCCCCCTTAGCAGGCTGCGCTCTGCCACGTCGCCGGCCTCCTCTGTCCGGCCGCCGTTGCAGCTTCCCGTCGTCGCCGTGCTCACCCGTTGCCTCCCCGTTCTTGCCCCCGTGATCGCCCGTGCCTCCCCGTGCTCGCCCCCGAGCAGTTCCTCGCCGGAGCCGGCCTCCCCACGCGAGCTCTCTCGCGAGCGCGTCCACGGATTGGGGCCCTCCGAACAGATGTACCAAGATGAAATCGAACCCCTCCGAACAGATGTACCAAGATGAAATCGAACCCCTCCATTGTACTTATTAGTAGTAGCTAGGATCAAATCGGACACGAGGACAGCTTTGACGTGGTAGCTCGCGTCATCGGGTGTGGCGGGCAGGATCGGCTACGCAAGCGCGTCCACGGATTGGGCCCAATGACAGGGTCAGGGAGGCGGATTCGTCGGGGAGGCCCAGGGCCCAGGCGCGGTACGCGGACGGCCTCCCCTCTCGGCTGCGGGGGCGGCCTAGGTGGGGTTTAAGCTCCGGTGGTGGCCATGGGGTGCGAGATCGCGATGCGGCCTAGGTGGGGTGCGAGCTCCGATGTGGCATCCCCCCTCGGTCTGGGGCCTATCTTGGGGACATCCCCTCCACATTGTATCTGTTCTGCCAAGTTGTTTTCCGTCGCTATAATGTTTGCCTCGGCCTCCTCTTTCGAACAGCGCCCGTTTTAGGTAGGCCGCATCACGCTACCTCGCGCTCCCTAGGTCGCTCTCCAACGCCGCCAGCCTCCGGTCAGCCACTGTAGCTAGCCCCTCTCATATGCATCCGGGATTTCTCCGAATTAGGGTTTGGACCCCTCGGAACTCGTTTAAAATGATCAAGCATCCTTAGGGTTTTAATTTCATTTGTGTATTTTTGTATGAATAATATGTATATTTGTCTATGAATCCAAGTCCACTTGAATGTTTACACTCTTACTCTAGATAATATTATTGTTTTAGAAACTATGGATCCACTTAGTAGAAACCTTGAAGAAGAAGAAATAATGGAGAACATTATTGATGAGGACACCTCACAATATCTGAACTTGGAGGGACATGATGACGACAGCTCAAGTACTATTCATGGAGAAGATGAAGACTCCGGTGAACGCAATTTAATGGTTACAAAGTCCGACGAGGTATATGCATTGATTAAGCCTCTGCTGACTTCCACAAACAATCTTCTTCTACATGTATTAATTAACGCTTCTTTCTTCTTTTAGCCCTCTGGATCGACCAGCCAGCAACCATCTTCTTCTACGAAAAAGAGAAAGCGAGGCGCGAGCCAGCGGTTGAAAGATCGTGCAAAGTTCACGATCGAAGCAGTCCGTGTTGATGGCAGGCCGATGGAGCCCAAGAAGGCCGGAGACAAATTTGTACGTCAGGCTGGAGTTCTTGTTAGGGACCAAATCCCAATCACAATTGAAAATTGGAATAAGCCAAAGAAGGGCGACGGTACCTTTGTCGATGACAGATCCAAAGAAACGCTTTGAAATTCGTTGTTGGTAAATTTCACCCTTCTGCCAGAGGAGGATGAAAACAACCCGGTTATAAAGGAAAAGGTCAAAGAGTGGACTCTAAAGAAGATGGATGACGCTTTCCGCAACTGGAAGACAAAATTGAACAAATTTGTCAAATCTGGCGAGACTCCAAATTTCGAAGACGCATATTATGCGAAGATAAGACCTCACTGGCCCGAATTTGAGACATATAAAAAAAGTGCTATAGCTAAAAAGAGGTCAGAAACCAATACGCTTAATTCCCTGAAGAAGGAATATCACCAGAGGACGGGGTCAGGTGGCTACATATCTCAGAGGCCTAAGTGGGAGGAAGCTGAGAAGGCCCTGCGCGAGAGAGGGATCACACCCCAGACAGATGGGTGGGACCTACGTGCAAAGACTTGGTTCTACGGAATCGGGGCAAGGTTGGACCCAGAAACATGATTGTGTATCTTCCCAACCATCCTTGCCAAACCCGTCACTGAACTCATCACGGCATACGAGGAAACATACGCCAGGACCTTCCATCCCGACAGAGAGAATGACCAGCTCACACGCGCCATCAGTAAAAAAGAACACCCTGGACATGCACGAGGCACAGGGGGTATGACATGGAAGGATGGGTTTGCCGACTGGAGCGACTCTTACAGATGGCGTGGCAGAAAAGAAAAAGAGCGTACAGAGCGGATGACACAGATAGAACATGCACTTGCGGCGCTGCAGGCGCAAGTGAATGCACAACAGAGCCATCAAGCTACCGGCCCATCTCAGCGGCACGAAGAGCCTTCATTGGAAGCTGCCCGCGGCCCAGACTCTGCGCGGAAAAGCAGTGTGGCTTCCACGGAGAACGTGCAGCCCACGCTTGAAATGACGGGTCCTCGATACCCCGTGGATGAGATCACGGAGAGCGAACACGCTGAGCTGCATGTGAGATTAATGGGCTTATCCATTAAGGTGGTTGTCGGCTATGCCTTACCTCCTGTAGCTGGTGGAACTTACCACTGCCGACCGATTCCAGATGGCTATGCTATTGTCGGGGTGGATGAGGTTGTGAAGGAATATGAGGAAGCACAGCTTGACCATGCTACAGGTGAAGGGGAAACTCAACTCAAATTTGCAGTGAAAACAACCATTCTTTGGAAGAAGGAACACATTGTGGTTCCAAATTGGAGGTCACTGGCACCCCCGCCGTCTCCGCAGAGTCAGCAGTCTGAGCCGCTTCAGCTATCTCCTGCGCGGCAGCCATCTCCGGCGCGGCAGCCATCTCCGGCCCGTCAGCCATCTCCTGCGCGGCAGCCATCTCCGGCCCGTCAGCCATCTCCGGTGCTTCAGCCATCTCCTCAGCGTAAGCGGAAGAGCACTGCCACGAGGAGCATCAGTAGCACTGCCACAAAGAAATCCGCAGGAAACCGTACGCCAAAGAGTTCAAAAAACTACGTCCCGCAGCCTTCCGCCAAGCCATTGCCGGTTTTACCGTGGAATCGCAGCGACGAGGAGACCAATAGGATCTCGGAAGAACAGGTCAAGAAATTCTTTGCACCTAGACGGGCCGAGCCAAAGGAGAAAATAGATCCAGCGGTGGTGGAGAAATTTTACAATAATCTTTTGAAACCTGAAACCCCACTTGTGCCGGACTACGAGCGCCAGATTTTGAAGGCGGATGCAAGGCGCCGTAGGGAGACTGAAAGTAGCAGTCGTGAGGCACCCCAGAAAACAGTTCCCATGCTCGGAGAGCAGGAAAACCAATCATGTGCCCCGCTCCAAATGTTCGACACACGAGACGCTCCTCCCGTAAATGATTACGAGGAAGAGCTACAAAGAAAGGCCAATGAGATGGGGATGACTTACATTGCATACTTGAACGTCATGGTAGACAACTTGACCAAATGCGATGCCAACCCCATACAGCCATGGAAGTATGGGAAGAATCTCGTCAAGAAAGAGGAGCTCAAGACTCTACCAATAAAGATGCGAAAATTGCACAAGTGGTACCTTCATTTCTGCAAGACGAGAAAGGTAGAATGGATCACGGCGCATATAAGAGATGATATTTTCTTCTGCGGAGATGACGCGATTGACTTTAACATTCAAGAATTGCATTTTCTATTCAATCAGAAGGAACTCGACAAAGCTGCCATCAGCCTTTATTGTGTGTAAGTACTATTTCTATAATTTATATCTCATCTCATTCACTTTATTAATTGCATGTATGTATATTTGCTCACTATATATGTATATACTATTATGCAGGAAAAAGGTTATGGAATGCAGGAAATGAGGCCCTTTTGACATTGGGTTCGTTGACCCAAATAGAGTTCATAAAGAAGTGGTAGAAACCAAACCCGGACAAACAGAAGATTACTTGCTAACGTCTTTACTGAGACAACAAACCAAAAGGGAAATACTATTGCCTTACAACTTCTCGTAAGTACTGTTACCCTCTCTCTTGTACACATTCTGTTTCAGCTTACTCGATGTTAAGTGTAACTGATGATGAGTTATGCGTGCGTAGGTTCCACTTTATTCTGCTAGTCATTCAACCCGACTCAGGAAAAGTCCTTGTCATGGACTCGTTACGAAAAGAAAAAGAGATATGGGCAAACTTTAGAGAGATGCTCCAGAGGTAGTTTCAATCATATTATCGCACTAGATCGGCAACTTTCGTGACAATAAGTAATTAACTACTCCTTTATCCATTTTCTTTGTCGGACAGGGTTTGGAAAAGGTTCACGGGCAGGGCCGTGGGTGAATGGTCAGAAGAACTAAAATTTGTAGACCAAAATGTAAGTAATACTAGCTAGCTTCCAATTCCATTATATCATGCTTTATTGATTATTATTTTGATTGAACTCTCTATTCTCGTAAAGTGCGCGCATCAGGGACACGGCAATAACTTATGTGGATACTATGTTTGCGAATTCATTCGCAACACGATATGTGCGGCGGGCCAAGCCGCACTAGAACAACTTAGAGTAAGTAAACAAAGTCCACAAAATTATTTTATTACCATCAATTGTGTTGAGTTTTATTCTTATATATATATATTGACGACCCATTCTTCATATATATTCAGATCGAACGTATGCGGGACCAACTCCTACCATTTGAACGCATACGAGCCATTCAAGAGGAATTGTCGGGGTTCATACTTGATGATGTCATCACGCCTGGCGGAGAACTCTTTAGATATCCACCAAAATGAACGATGACGATGTATGTGCCGATGACGATGTTTGTGTATAATAATAGTTGCTTAATTATTTATGTACTCGTATGTACCAATGACGATTTATGTGTATACCACTCCCGATCGATTCCCCCTCTCCCCCCCTCCCGCAGAAATACGCCCAGAACGGGGCAGAGGCAGAAGTCTGCCGCGGCAGAGATTTAGGCCGTTTTCCTGCCGCGGCAGAACTCTGCCGCGGCAGGAAAACGGCCTAAATCTCTGCCGCGGCAGAAGAACCTTTAACACCGGTTGTAGATACGAACCGGTGTTAAAGGGTGGGGGGGGGCTGAGGCCTGCGGCAGCCCCACGTGCGCCACCCTTTAACACCGGTTCGTATAAGAACCGGTGTTAAAAGCCCCCCCCCTCTAACACCGAACCCTCAACAGCGGTTGGGGAACCGCTGTTAGAAGGCCCTCCCAACCGGAGTTAAAGGGGGGGCTCTGCACTAGTGGGCCCAGCTAACATACATGCAGCAACAATATATAAACTGATGTACAAACGCAGTTGAACACAAGTTTTGTATAGTCATCCATAGATAACAATATTGAGATAAACATAGTTGAAAATCAGCAACTTAAACTACAAATTATTTTGGCATCAAATGTGCTAGTCTTGTCGTCGTGCTACATGACAAGAGTTTCAAGTTGACAAAATTGTTCCTCGTAGACTCTTGGCAACATTCCGAAAAAGAGAAGGCCAAAACATTTGTTAGTGCATCTAAAATTTAGCCAAGAAAACACCATTATAGCCAAGAAGCCTATATTTAGCGGAACTTCGGATAAAACATACAACAAAAAACCTTCTTTCCGTCACACAATGTATATGATCTAAATATATGTAAAAAATTAAATGCAAGGCACATCCAGTATATCAAGCTTAGTACTAGATCAGAGTTGTGTACTTAGTTCCTTCTTCGTATTTTCTCTTTCTCGAGCCATAATTCACGTCCCTCAAGCGATCACCTACAAGACATTAGAAACTAGGCCACAATTTAGAACTGTGTTGGTTGTACAGATCAGATGCACATGATAACCATGCTGGAAAAAATAGATGTGTTATTACCCACATTTTAAAATGGACGTGACAAAAAATTTAGATGTCAGAGAACAAATATAACATTGTCAAGATGTTCTTTGTGGCAATCTCCGCATCCTACTTCTTTCATAACCAGACTACTTTTTTTGCAATTTCATCCCTCAAAGCATTGCCCATGTTTCTTTGACTATGAGCCGATGCCGAATCACGTCTGGAAGTTTAATCTCCGCTCGTTATATCCACAAAGCTAGTTGATGATATATTGGTTTCTTCATTGCTAATCCATTCTTCATCACCATTTTGGTTCCGAATAATGTTGTGCAATATAGCCGCTGCTGCAGGGATCTCTGCTTGATTTTCTATTGGAGTATATGTCGCAAACCTCATCTTAAGAATTCCGATCACACACTCAATATGGTTGCGTACACGGGCATGAAGAAGGTTAAATAAATCCTCGTAATCATTTGGTCGAAATAATATGGTGCTTCTTTGTATGAACATTTTAACATTTTTTCTGGTGACCTTCCAATAATATTTACCAATATATTTTGTGCATGTAAGCGTAAAACCTGGTAGGGAGTCCTCCTTCTCCTAGAAGCTAGGAGTAATGAAGGGGATACTAGAAGCAACATTACGTCACTAAGAATTGCACGAGGTGCGAACAAGATATTACTATCAAACAGTGGAAAACAATAGTATATGATGAAGGTCTAACGGACACTCTTTGGCTCCAAGGAGGGGGCGGCTGGGACGCCACCTTCCCCTCCGTCCTTATCCACCCTCCACTGCTGAAGGATGATGTTGGTCAACGACCGTGTGGCTGACGGCGGTGGCTAGCTCTCATCCTCTTGCGTGGCTGGTGGCGGGGGCCCCATCCTCCTTGCATGGTGGGATGTCTGGCTAGAATCTCATGGCGGCCCTGGATGACGCATCTCTTCTAGAAGAGATGAACGCCAGGGCAGTAGCCCCGGACTTCTTTGACGATCTTGGCGGATGCCATGGCTGTGAGGGTGGCACATCGGCTGGTTCAGGGAGTTAGGTGCGCCTCAGCCCCGCATCTTCGCATGGTGCAGGTGGTGGCGGCGGTGCCTTCTGAGATCTCTGGCCTACTGCAGGAAGCCGATGAACTTATTTGTCTGTTGTCATCATGGTACATATCGGTGTTTTGATTTCCATGGTGAAGACAGTGGCAGAGATTGTCATGGCGGCTGAGGTCTAGTAATTGCTGACCTAGTCTTCAAGGAGGCAAGGACTTTCCTTTGTGATTCATGGCTTGCAGTAGCGGCATCGACCTGTGGGGGCGGCATCACATGAGGAGTACAAATTCTTATCTTTCAGGGTGAATATCCAAGTTGTGACATTAATTGGTTGTGCCTCCAATTGCCTTGTTAGAGGCATTGTTTTGAGACCACAAACTTTCTCTTGGGTGAAAACCTGAGTTGATGGTGCTTGTGTACTGTTTCCTGCTGGAGGCGTCACTTTTATAGAATTTAGACTCCGGTTGTTTTCATGGCAAGGGTTTTGTAAGGGTGCTTGTGTAACGTATTTTCATAATTAAGCACCCAACGATAGTAAGGGTTTTCAGTCAATTCCTGCATTGTTCTGGTAGTGTTATGTTGGACCCAACATGAGATTAGGCATTTTTATTACAAGAGAAGTAAATACACATGGATGTTACTATCTCGGAGATTATCTCTTCTGAATATTTATAGATTAGGAACCATGAGAAAGAGAGAAAGTAGAAAATAAGAATAATGCATGCCAAACAATCTGAGTTGGTTTGTGAAAAATTTCCTATCCTACGCAAGTGCAATCGGTTTCTGACAATTATCCGACTTCAACGAAAAGGCATGAGATCTCACTCATATATCTACACACTTGGTGTCAAACCTAGACGGTAATTAGGCATGTATATGTGTGCAAAAGAGAAAATGAGAAATAAAAAAAAAACATGCTGGAAGTGTCTTTGGCAACCGAGCTCAGAGTGCTCCCTTGATTTAGAAAAATCAAAAATCATATTTTTAAATTTCAGAAAAATTGAAAATAATTCTAGTCGTAGTAAATATTGTACCCCATAAACTTGCAAAATCGAAACACTGAATTCTTTGTATTGTGGGCTACATAAAAATGATGAAAACTTATAATGTTTGGAACTGATATTTTGTATGTTTGTGAGAAAAATCATTTTCTACACCTAGATATTTTGTTCTAGTTTTTTAATACTCACAAATATGATTTTCGATTTTTTGTAAAATAGCAGGAGCAATGGTGCTCGGGATAAAAATGACGAAAACTTATAATGTTTGGAACTGATATTTTGTATGTTTGTGAGAAAAATCATTTGCTACACCTAGATATTTTGTTCTAGTTTTTTAATACTCACAAATATGATTTTTGATTTTTTGTAAAATAGCAGGAGCAATGGTGCTCGGAAGCCAACCCCCCCCCCCCTCAAAAAAATGGCAATAGAGAAACTTAACTGACGCAGAGGGCATTGTTTAAGAAGAATTTGACAGCCATGGTTTTATCCTCCGGGTCCATACTGTAGATTTGTGGTCTTTTTATTCAAATAAAATTTATAGATCTCCAATCTATGAAATTTAATATTTTTAGGTTTATCGATGTATGGAATTAGATGTATTAGAGAATGTTCCAGTAGATCAAGGACAAATAGATCATTTTCTACTATGTTTATAAGGAAAATTTTGGGTATAACCTTTTGGAATAAAAAACAATGGATGATGAGTTTATGATGAAAAGTTGTGACCCTATGCGTCACTACAAAGAAGCATATGTTGATGACTTCATGGGATGAATTTGGTGTTGCCAATGACAAAGTTTAAGAGCATAGAAAAATCAATGATTGATTAAACACTCAGATTTTTCATGACTATTTCATCCTAGCATGTCTACTGTTTACTTATAAACCATTGAGATGTAATAAGAGTGTAGAACATTTGCACATGATAGTGGTTCACAGAAGCAAAAGAGTAAATGAAAGCATATAAACTTAAAGATACATTTCTAGTTTTCACGTCCATACAAAATATCGAAAAAATATGAATTATTACCATGACATACATTTGTACTAAAATATAGTTAAATGATATAAATTTATCTCCAACATACCTATACAAAAACAGTGGCCAAAATTGTAGTTTTTAGTTGTTGACTCCGTGTATTTTTTTGGACGAAGAAAGAAAATGGTCTGGTCAGCGGAAAGTTATGGATAAGCTAAATTATATTTGGTGTATGGATATAAATATCATGAATTATTTATATATTTATTTAATTTCTCATAGGTATCCGGTGAAGTCAATTGTTGTATTAACATTGTCAAGCAACGTTTTATGAACTTTGATCAAAAGATTAGTTAAATATTCAGTTATGAATGTTCATAACTTTGAAATATTTGTAATTTCATGTGTATTTGCTAGGTTTCAACTGATCTTAGGTGATTGATATTGACACACAATGTTTACTATTGTCTCAAATTTTAATTCTCATGTACACGTAATTACATATCTATGAAAATGTGCATTCATTTTTGACAATGTTGACACGCCGTCAGCATGCTAGTTATGATTAGTAACACATAAATCGACAATTTCTCCTAGAAATTATGATATTGTCCTTAGACCCAACTCTAACCCAAACAATATTGACCATTGGATATGTCTAATACTCCACGTAAAATCTGTAGTGTGATGTATTGTAAAATCTTTCTTCCTTTATCATAAAAAGTTATAAAGATCCCATGGTTATGTCTTTTTATTAAAAGAGGGTTCTCCGAGTTATAAAGATCAGAATTATGCTACCACTTCAGTAGACTAGGTAATAGTAATTATATATCTACACCTTTTGCCACACTAGTTTTTGTTGAATAAAACAGACTCTTTAGGCAATTAAGCCCTTCTGTCAAAATTAAAAATAGCTTGGACCTCTCCTTTTTCCCCTTCCACAGCCGAAAAAGGCGATTTGTGCATCCCCCTTCCACTCCACCCTCGCCGTCGTCGCACCATCCGATTCCTCACCTCCGGCGGCGGGAGGGTGGGGGATCGACGGGGCATGATGTGTACTACATAGAGTAGGTAGTGGTAGGTCGCTAGCCGGCGGCGCTGTGGGAGTGGAGGCGTGGCCGGAGTGGATTTTGCGAGCGGCGGACCTCTCCTCTGTTGATGTGGCTCCGGTGGAGTTGGGCGACGGATTTGCCGGTCTCTTGGCGGTGACGGCCCTCTGGTGCTGTCGTTTGCTTGTTTCCCTCACCGGTGACCGTGGGACAGCGGAATCGGGTTTTGAAGATCCGAGAGGTGAAGATGGTGGAGAGCTGGGCGTCGGCGTCGAGGTTGCAGGTTGGAGGCACTTCGGTGCTGAGCTACGACGACTCCCCGTCCGCGGAGGTACTCCCACTCCAAGATTTGCAAGAAGGAGCAGCGGCGGCGCGCCATCGTTACGAGTTGTGCCTCGTCAACGGCGATGGGATCTGGAGGGACTTCATTCTAATTTTCTTTCTTTTCTGGATCTGTCTGTAATGACCCCCGTTTAATATCATCTGGCCTTTCTGCGCATAAAAAACATATTCTTTAGGCTACCGCCTGGTTTTACGCTAATTTTTATAAAATAATACATTTTTTATTTAATTTCATAAATAACACACGAAATGAAAATGTTGCAAATCTAACGGACCGTCGTATGTTCAAACGACGACCACACGGGTTCTTTATTTCAAAAGACGACAGCCCGGTCGTCTTTATTCTAAACGACGATAGCGCTTGACGTTGTCTGCCGATAGGGGTGCAGCGCCTGGTCGTCTGTTGGAAAGACGAACGCGGTTCGTCTGTTGAATGGACAACGCGCACACGCATCATGCTAGTTTGCCGCTCGCCCCGACGGCCCTCTGCCGCTGTTCTCCTCGAACGATGGAGTCAACGCCCCAGCTGCGAGCCTGTGGGTTGTGTGCTGGTCTTGGACTGCTTCGTTTGGCCCATATTAAGCTGGATTGTTACCACTTGGGCTGATTCCGTTCTTCCGCTACTGATTAAAAAACTCCATCGTCTTTTCAACAGACGACTCTCTCCATCGTCTTTTTAACATACGACAGCCGGGCCAATCGTCTTTTCAAACAAAGAAGCAGCGTGTCGTCTTTCTAAAACAAGACCATCCCCCATCGTCTTTTGAAAAGAAGACAGCCCGTTATATTTATAAATTCCCCGTTGCGTGTATTATTTTTGAAATTGAATAAAAAAATTTATTATTTAAAAAAAATTAGCTGGGTTTTACGGTGGCCTAGGCCAGATAAATATATCGAGTATGGCATCAGTTTGATGTCAATAGAAATTTTACTATTTACATGTATCGCCTCGTAGTGAGTTATTGCGTTGACAAAAACCTCTACTGAAAAAAAAAAGTGGTGTATCCGCCCCCTCATAGAAGAGCTCCCTGTCCAGCGCTAGGACCTGGAAGGAACAAGAGTCTTGATGTTTAAGGCCGTGCGCATCACATGGTTGTAGATCCTAGACAACAAGAAACACACACGCATTGATGTAGATCCTTCCGTTGTGCCGCGGAGTGGAAGGAACTTGGAGGAGTTCACGTTCAGAGTAGCCCATGGATCTATGATCCTGGGACACTTGCAGAGGAAATGAACACTGACCCGTGTTAGACGCTATGGTGGCCTTAACAAATATGTAAGCTTCTTTGGACGGAAAACATGGTGAAGACAAGTTGACCAGGCCATACATACTGTACACTGTCGACTCCCACATATACTGCTTTCCCGGTTCCTCCTATTCTCAACTCCGACATGTTTGTGTTTTGTATGTACATGCATATCTAGCCCTTTCCAAGCCCCTTCAACAGCTACTCGCTGGCCCTTTACGATTTTTGCTTATGTGGCCGAGAAGGCGTTATAAATAGAAGTATACATAGGCGAGAGCATCCATGTGTGGTACAAACGAATTGATTAAATCAATAGGGTCGGATGCTCGACTGAATATAGGTCAGTGCACACCATGGTAAGTTGATTCAATGTTTTGTGCCACTAGTTCTTTGTCCGGAATGGCTTTGATATATACAACCACCAGTGATGATATATATTTGCGTCAATAAAGAAGGCTGTGAAATAACAGTCCGGCCGGATTAGGTTGAATGTTTGGTCATCTATTAAACAAGCTGACCCAAACAATTCCAATTGTGTAGAGATCTTTTGTTTTGAGGAAAAACCACCATGGCAACCTTATTGATACTTAAACAATAGTTAAAGCAATCAGAAGATTGGTCATAATACATCGAGGGGGTTCATCTCATTGAAATGTTAAGACCTACACAGACAATGTTCATGCCAGGGAGACACGTTCTCGAGGAAGTTCTGGTGCTCCATGAAACTATTCATGAACTTCATAGAAATAAGCTTAGATGGTGTGCTTCTTAATATAGACTTTGAGAAGGGATATGATAAGGTCAATTGGTCGTTTTTGCAAACAAACATTAAGAATGAAAGGGTTTGATAGTTTATAGTGTAAATGGGTCAATGACTTCGTCAGAAAGGGGAGTGTGGGTATTCAGGTTAATGATGATATTGGGCATTATTTCGAAACAAAAAAGTATTAAGACAAGGTAATAACCCACTCTCACCAATTCTTTTAAACTTAGTGGCAGATATGTCCGCCTATCTTAATTGGCGGAGCAAAGGAAGATGTTCATGTAAAAGGACTCATTCCTCATCTAGTTGATGGCGGAGTTTCTATTCTACACTAACAGTACAATTATCTTCATGGAACATGAGTTGCAGAAAGCTCTAAACATGAAATTAGTCATGTGCATGTTTGAGCAACTATTTGGCATGAAAATATACTTCCATAAAAGCGAGAGCTTTTGCTTCGGAAAAGCTAAATAAGTACAAGATCAACATATGGATCTCTTCGGTTGTGAGGCAGATCATTTCCTTTTAGATATTTAGGAATCTCAATCCACTATAGAAAATTAAGGAATGATCATTCAGTGGTGCCACGGAGTGGGAGGCGGGTGAGAGTAGTCAACTTGGAGTTAAGAGTAGCCCATTGATCTTTGATCCTGGGACACTTGCATGCAGAGGACAATGAGCACTCCTGTTGGACGCTATGGTGGCCTTACCAAATCTATAAGCTTCTTTGGACGGAAGACATGGTGAAGACAAGTTGACCAGGCCATACAAACGGTACGCTCTCGGCTCTCGCCCATGCAGCTTTCCCGGTTCCTCCTATTCTCAACCCTTTCCATCGCGAAGGGGCACGAGGTCGGACCGTCAGGCCACGCTAGGGCCAAGGACGGCAATGGCAAGCATTAGAGCTCTAGATCGCGACATCGCCGTCGTATGGCACAAGGCGGCAAGCAACTTTTTGAACAGTTGTCGTCATAGGGTGTAGGACGGCCAACAGGTTTTTGAAGCGTTGCCGTCATAGTTTATGGGTTTTTTAAATCAGTCTAAACTTGTTTAAATTTAATGTGCCACTGACATGCAAGACCGGTTAGCCGAATCTTGGGCACACGGTGGACCAGACGTATTCCCAACCGACTCTTGGCCGGCTGTTGTGTCCTCATAGTGGCCTGGCCGCCTGGATCACTGCAACATAAAGGAAAGAGAGAATGAAGCATAAAAAGGAACTCCGAATTAAAGTGAGGGGTTCAATCTCGTCAAGCCGTACAGCGACCAAAGTGCCTCACATTTCAATTCGAGAGAACACGGTGTCCTTAATTCTTGTAAATAAATCTCAGATAGTGTAAATGAGCTAGGCGTGAATCCTATAACACTGTGCAACGGGACTGGAAGGCACAATTGTGCACATCAAGGAACTCCCAACAAAATGAAAGGGTGTTACCCTATCTCGTCTGGCATGATAGATTTATAGTAGAAATATCAAATGATCTGTCAGGCATGCTTGTTCTAGATATATGACACTGGTGGAAAAAGGGCCTCCAGTCCCGGGCCGCAACTGGCTCTAGTCCCGGTTTTGGGTCCGGGACTGCGAAAACGGGACTAGAGCCCCCCCCCCCCTTTAGGCCCGGCTCGCTACGGTCGCGACTGATAACAACCACATGGCTATTTCAGCGCCGCGGGGGCGGAAACCCTCTAGTCTCGGGCGTAACACCACCCGAGACTATAAGGTTTCCTGCCGCGGCAGAGAATTGTGTGTTTCTCTGCCGCGGCAGAGATTGTGTATTTCCTTTTTTTTGCCATTTAGTTCCTTTTTCATTTTGTGTTTTACTATAATTCAAACATGTATTTCAGTATATATATATTATACGCTACTACATACACACTACACGTCGATGCATTTATATAATTAATCGATCCCTTGCAAGCATACATATAATCAATCATATCAAAAGGAAGAAATGTTTTAAAATTACATGGTCATTGATGAATATATATATCATATCAGCTACATGGAGATGACTAAGGCAAATCGAGTTTCACGTCATCCGCATAATGCTCTCCATGTACATCAAGGACTTCTTTCATCATAAATCCCGCCAGCTCCTCTTGAATTGCTCTTATGCGTTGGACTGGCTCTAGTTTCTCCCGCAAATCATAAATATAACATGAGTCAACTTTCTGCTCACTATTCAACTCACGGATGTACTCGCAGACGTAGTATCCACATAAATGAGTTTCCGGTGGCTACTGTAAACTCTTCGCCATTTTATAAGTTAGCTCCTCTTTGAATGGAGCTGGTATTTTCTGTCTGAACCGTGTCCAACACCTGCTTGGCAAAGAAAATGAACAAAGGAGTTATTAGTTACTTGATATCAGGAAATGAATAAAAGAGGACGATATAATGCGATAATGATTGAAATTACTTATGGAGCATTGTTTTCATGTCGCTCCACTGTTCTTGGTCCCAACTTAATGAGTCGTGGACTTCAACTAGGGACTTGTCAACTTGAATGTTTAGCAAGATCCAGTGGAATCTGCGGACATTTACATAAGCATATAGGCATAGCTCATCCAGTAAGCAAAAATAAAATGTGTACAAGATATAAACACTCACTTGAAGTTGTAAGAAAATAGTATTTCCTTAACAAAATTATTCTCGGTTAAGAACCTGCAGAGGTCTTCCTCCACGTCCTTGGGGTGATTCTTTAACGTATATTCATTAATGATATATGGGTCAATGAACCCAACGTCGTATCTTCTAGCTCTTTTGCATTCAAGCATCTTCATTCTGCAGAATATAATATCATCATACAAAAGGATATATAGTTAGGATAATATATTAAATGCAATGAACAAGCTAAAGCTACAAACTTAATTATAGAAATAAATAACTTACAGACAGTAGCAACCAATGATAGATTTATCGAGGGCGCGCTGGTTGTATAACTGAAACAGTTCGGTCATTTAAACCTGTATCGAGTATGATTTGAAGTGATGCTCCATTCTAACGTCCACCGGAAACCAACTTTTTCTGATGCTTTTTTCTGCTTGCGACATGTACCATTCGTGCAGATTTCACATATGTATGGATAGACGCGCGAGCTCCTCATTACTGACTAGAGGCTCCCATTGGAAATACTGCCGTACTACCTGACCCATTGGCGTATCTTCATAGCCTAAATATTGACCAAGAGACATATTTGCTTTGTTAGAAAGTGCTTTGGCCTGCGATACAGTGATCCCCATAAGTGCAGCATTATTACGGGCTCTAGGGTCTATTATTTGCATGTCCATATCCATTTCAGCTCTGAAGGCCTTGTCGAGGTCTGAAATGACTTTGAGCGGGGCGACCGATTGATTCTTTTGTGCTCCGAGCTGGGCAACTTGCTTCCCGCTTTTTGCACTTGTGATTTTTTCTGTGCTTGCTTAATAATCTCCCGGTCAGTCTGATTCCAGATTTTCATCGATATCTGGGATGGTTGCTCAAGAAAGGAATTAGCCCACTTTTTGATTTTTTCATTATATACCGGCTTTGGCTCAGGCTTTTTGGGTGCAAAATGCGCCTTAACTTGGGCCGCCACATCCGCGTTAGTTTTCTCATCGGTCTTGTCATAAGGTCTCTTTGGAAGAGCCGGCGGGATATTGACTATCTTCGGCGTTTGACCTTTCTTCGATGTGGGGCGCGGGGGACCGTCGAACTTCCGTTTCTTCGACGAGGTAGTAGTATTGCACGGAGGCAGAGGCGGAGATCGAGTTGATGTACTCCAGCCGCGGCGATCGTTAGTGGGGCAGGGTGGACTTGGAAGTTGGCGATAATCGGGTTGGGGTGGACTTGGAGGTTGACGATATTCGATGCGGGGTGGACTTGGATTCCTTGGAGTCGGTGGCCTTGGCGCCGAGCCTAGAAACTTGATGTACTTATTATTCCATAGAATGATGTTGCGCTTGACATCTCCTAGTTTCATAAGGCCTTCGGGCGTAGAGATTTCAATCTCTAGGTCCGCAAGATCCTCCACTATGTCATCCACCGTGACACGAGCATAGCCTGGTGGAATCGGAAGTGAATGGTGGAGTGCTCCAGGTAGACAAGGTAAAGCAGTGCCGATCGCCACCTTGAAGGACAGGTTGTTCATTGGCTGATGTATCTCACATTGTGCCATCTCTCTGACATCATCCACGGGGTAGTGAGGAGACGGTGCATCATCCAGCAGTGCTTGATCATCAGCCCAGACCTCCGTGGAAGCCACGCTGCTTCTCCGCTGGCTAAGATCCAATGCAGGATCATTAGACCGCGGGTGAGTTGATGACGACGGCCTTTGGATAATTTCATGCATGAGGTTCTTCAGATCAGCTAGGTCCTGCTCTACCCTGGAGATCCAGTCTGCCTCCCGGTTCTTCTTTCTCTAACAGCTTCTGTAACTGGCATCGTACTGAGGAAACCCTTTCTTCCACGAGTCACCGGCGCCTTTGCCTCGTGTTCGTCCTCCCTTTTCAGGATTCCCTAGGGCGCGTGTGAGCTCATCGTTCTCTCTCTCGGGACGGAACAATCCCAATTGAGCATCGTTCATTGCTTTAATAAGGTCTTGGGAGGGTTTTAGAATTTTCTCATGAAATAATGTCTTCCCTGTTTCTGGGTCCAAGGATCCCCCGTGCCCGTACCACCAGTGCTTTGACATCTCGGGCCATCCATCTGTACAAGGAGTGACACCTCTATCCCTCATTTCCTTCTCCATAGTTTCCCACTTAGGGACGGCACTCTTGTAGCCACCTGTCCCCATTTTATGATGGTATTTCTTGTTGGCAGCATTTAACGCGTTCTTTGCCGACTTTGACTTTGCTTTATCAGATTGCTTGTATTGTACAAAATCGGGCCACTATTCTCTTAACTTCTCGTTTACTCCTTTGAAGTCTGGAGTTTTCTTTTTCATGACATATTTCGCGTATAAACTTTTCTTGTGGTTCCGGTATAGTTCAGCCATCTTGCTCAGTGCCCACTCCTTGACTTTTGCTCTATTTTCAAGCCCACCCGGCCTTGGGGTAATACCATCTACCTCAAATTCCTCATACTCTGGAGGTAGTATGAAATGCGCTATGAGCTTCTGCCAAAGGTCTTCTTTGGCATCATCGGTGACATAGTTGTTGGATTATTCACCGGGTTTCTTTGACTTATTCCATTCTTGGATGGTGATCGGCAGGTTGCCCCTAACAAGCACCCCGCATTGATTTATAAACATCCTTTGGTGCTTCTCTGGAGCAATCGGTTCACCATCATCATCTATTTCTTCGATGGTGAACCTCTGATTACCATCCAACTTTTTGTTCGGCCCTCGTTTCGTTCGAGCTGTCGATTGCTTCGATCCGGTGGGCTAAAAGAAGAAGAGAGAGTGATTAATATATATCTAGATCAGTTAATGAATTGAGGTAACACGAGACTTATATATATATGTACCTCGCCGGATCCTATCGAGGGGCCATCATTATTGTTGTTATTTGTTTGCCCTTCATCCATCTAGTCTTCCCCTTGGTACATTAGGTTTTCCTCTAGTACATCACCGGATGGATTCAGATATGTGGATATCTCTTCCTCGAGCAAAATATCTTCGCCGGTAGCAATATTAAGAGGAATTTCACTTCTTATCATGTCCTGAAGAAAACCTTCACCGATGCGACCAGGATCTTTGGATGGATCCATGAATTAATTATTTATAACAAAAAAGAGAGTTAAACATGTTAGACAAAACAATAATCCTAATAACTAAAACAATATAATCCTAATTATAATAATCCTAATATTATTTGTGCTAAAACAATAATCATAATAACTAAAACAAAAAAATAACCCTAATAAAACAATAATCCTAATATTATTTGTGGTAAAACAAAAAAATAACTAAAACAATATAATCCTAATAAATAAAACAAAAAAATAACTAAAACAATAATCCTAATCCTAATTCTAATATTTTAATTAAAATAATAATCCTAATAACTAAAACAATATAATACTAATTATAATAATCATAATATTATTTGTGCTAAAACAATAATCATAATAACTAAAACAAAAAAATAACCCTAATGAAACAATAATCCTAATAACTAAAACAATAATTCTAATCCTAATAACTACTAAAAATATATAATCCTAATACTAATCCTAATAACTAAAACAATAATTATAGTCCTAATAATTATCCTAATAATTAACAATAATAATCCTAATCCTAACTAAAATAAAAAAAACCACCCTGGCCTCGATCGAGCGCTCACCGACGTCGGCGCGCGACATGGCGAGGCGGCGAAACGGCGACACGCGGCACGGCGGAGCGCGGAGCGGCACGGAGGCGCGGTGGAATCGGCGGTCGGATAACACCTCCCTGCGTTCGTCCTCTGTTTCGTCTTCGTCGAGAAATGCAAGTGTTGGGCAGGGGCGGTGGCGCGCGTAATATAAAGGGCCACCCCTTCAGTCCCGGGCTAAGCCACGAGACGGAACTAAAGGGTCTTTAGTCCCAGGTCGTGGCTTAACCCGCGACTAAAGACCCCCCCCTTTAGTAGCGAGTTAAGCCACGACCCGCGACTAATTGTTTTTTTGTAAATTTTCTTTTTTTAATTCAAAACTAATATAAAAACTTTGGAAAATCATATCTTTTATTGTAATAATCCAAATAAAACAAATAATATGTCTATTATTATCAGAAAAATATAAAGAATCTTAATATAATATCCATTTATCTATTTGCATCATTTATAAATTATTTTATTTGTAAATTTTCTGTTTTTAATTCAAATCAAATATAAAAACTTTGGAAAATCATATCTTTTATTGTAATAATCCAAATAAAACAAATAATATGTCAATTATTATCAGAAAAATATAAAGAATCTTAATATAATATCCATTTATCTGTTTGCATCGTTTATGAATTATTTCATTTTTAAATTTTCTTTTTATAATTCAAATCAAATATAAAAACTTTGGAAAATCATCTTTTATTGTAATAATCCAAATAAAACAAATAATATGTCTATTATTATGAGAAAAATATGAAGAATCTTAATATAATATCCATTTATCTGTTTGCATCATTTATAAATTATTTCATTTGTAAATTTTTTTTTTTAATTCAAATCAAATATAAAAACTTTGGAAAATCATATCTTTTATTGTAATAATCCAAATAAAACAAATAATATGTCTATTATTATCAGGAAAATATAAATAATCTTAATATAATATCCATTTATCTGTTTGCATCATTTGTAAATTATTTCATTTGTAAATTTTCTTTTTTAAATTCAAATCAAATATAAAAACTTTAGAAAATCATATCTTTTGTTATAAAGAATCTTAATATAATATCCATTTAGTCCCGATTGTAGTCACAAACCGGGACTAAAGATATTTCCTGCCATTTCCCACCGCTTCCCGCCATGTTTTCCCGCCCTTTCCTTTCTACGAGAGTTTTTAGTCCCGGATGTAGTCACTAACCGGGACTAAAGATATTTCCCGCCAATTCCCAAAGCTTCACACCAAGTTTTCCCGCCTTTTCCCTCTATATTTAGGGCGATCGCGCCATGGCTATCCACACATCCACACTTTCCTCTCTTAGAACAATGGACAACGCCTACTGGGCCATTCTGACCCTCAAGGAGACCGAGGCGCTGTGTGCCTCCAACTACCCTTGTCCGCCGGGCTACCGGCCGCCCGCTGGATGGATGCTGAGCGCTGGAGGGGTTCCTGTCCCTCCTGTCCCTCAAGGTTCCGCACGCCAGGCGGCCATCACAAACCACTTCTACCACGAGCTCACGCCGGAGCAGCGAATGGATCCCCAGTGGGATCCCGACAACTACGACACCTGGAATGCCTTCTTCGCTAATAGGCGGGAAAGGGAGCTCGCCAGGTACGAGGGTGATGGCCCGCCCCCGGTGAACCACAACGAAGCCGGCCGTCGCCTGTGGTGGGCGAACCGTACTATCATCGGAGTGATGCGCTACATCGCCGGGGGAGACCATCCTCGCCTTCGGTTCCCACGAGTACACCTGCCACAGAGCCACAAAAAGGCCCCACACCGGCCCGGCGGTAGCGGCATCGTCTTCCAGGAGACCCCTCCCCCGCCCGACGTGAATCTGAGGCTGGAATGGCCCCTGGTATATGCCATGGATGGGCTGAGGATCCCCGGAGTGGCAGGTGACGATGGCGATGATGATGACGATGACGAAGAAGACCCTGAAGTTGCGTACTATAGGACTAGGCATGATTATGACTAAAGGGGGTGGCTTTAGTCCTGAGTGTTAGATAGTCCAGGTTTGTCCCGGTTTTTTATATTAATAAATGTCTTGAGTGTTACCTAATAAATAGAGGGAAATGCCTATAAAGAGAGGGTTCATCTTTAGTCCCGGTTGGAGAAACCAAACGCGACTGAAGGGATTGCGGCAGACTGGGCCAGGCAACACTAATAATAGGGGTTAGTGTCGACATTATGTCATGCGGCTTGTACCTTGTCCTGGATGGTGTCACCAACCGAGACTAAATATGAACATTTAGTCCCAGTTGGAGACACCAACCGGGACAAAACATGAGTCAGCACGAATAATAGGGGTGAGTGTCGACATTATGTCGTGAGTGTCGACATTATGCCGAGATGCTTGTACTATAAATAGGCATCCTTGTGAGTCTAGTCCTCCAGCCAGTTTGAGGCATCTCCAAGATGGTTTTCGAGAGCAGGGACACCACTACGGCCAGTTTCAGGGAGATGCCGCCGGAGCCCAGTCCTCCGGCATCTCCGAGAAACTGGTCATAGAGGCACTCCCTAATATGTGAAATTAGTTAGATCCCAGGCGTATTGATCTAGTTAGAGAAGTTACAAGATGCAAGATGGTTTTCCAGAGTAGGGACACCACTACGGCCAGTTTTAGGGAGATGCCGCCGGATCCCAGTCCTCCGGCATCTCCGACAAACTAGTCATAGAGGCACTCCCTAATATGTGACCTCACACGTTTGGAGATCAGATCTTAATGGTAAGTATGAATCGGGACTAAAGGCCCTCCTTAAGTCCCGGTCCAGCCACAAAACGGGACTAACAAACTCAAGATTGTTTGCAGACAACACTATAAAAATGGACACACGGAGCATCTTCACTCATAAAATGTTACAATTATTACATATCATTTCTTCGCGTGTGTTCCTTTCTGATCTCGTCGTATCCATGGAGCATCTTCATTCATTAACATGATGCTTGGGTCATCCTTCACCGCGAAGGGCGGAATTTCATGAAACTTATCACAATCTTCTGACATGTCTGTCTTGTCCTCTACTCCCACGATGTTTCTTTTTCCTGAAAGAACTATGTGGCGCTTTGGCTCATCGTCTGATGTATTCTTTTTCTTATTTTTTCTTTTTCTAGGTTTGGTAGACATGTCCTTCACATAGAAAATCTGAGCCACATCATTGGCTAGGACGAATGGTTCGTCTAAGTACCCAAGATTGTTGAGATCCAACGATGTTATTCCGTATTTCTTGTCTACCTCAACCCCTCCTCCTGTCAGCTTGACCCATTTGCACCGAAACAAGGGGACCTTAAAAGTAGGTCCATAGTCAAGTTCCCATATCTCCTCTATGTAACCATAATATGTGGTCTTTGACCCATTGTTGTCTGTTGCATCAAAGCGGACACCACTGTTTTGGTTGGTGCTCTTTTTATCTTGGGCTATCGTGTAAAATGTATACCCATTTATCTCGTACCCTTGGAAAGTCGATATATTCGAAGATGGTGACCTAGACAACAAGTATAGATGATCTCCAAGAGTGTTGTTTTTGATGAGATGTTGCAACCAACCGCTGAAACTCTTCATGTGTTCATCTCTAATCCAAGAGTCATGCTTTCCAGGGTTGTTGGAGCGTAAGAATTTCTTGTGTTCCTCGATATATGGGGCTGCCAAGATAGAATTCTGTAGAACGATGTAATGTGCTTCGGTGTAAGAATGTCCGTCCCTACATATTATTGATTTCCTTCCTAGAGTACCCTTTCCACTCAGTCTCCCCTCATACCGCGATTGAGGAAGACCAATCGGCTTAAGGTCGGGAATGAAGTCAACACAAAATTCAATGACCTCCTCTGTTCCATAGCCCTTGGAGATGCTTCCTTCTGGCCTAGCACGGTTACGAACATATTTCTTTAAGATTCCCATGAACCTCTCAAAGGGAAACATATTGTGTAGAAATACAGGACCGAGAATGGAAATCTCTTCGAATAGGTGAACCAGCAGGTGCGTCATAATATTGAAGAAGGATGGTGGGAACACCAACTCAAAACTGACAAGACATTGGACCACATCATTCTGTAACCGTGGTAGATCTTCAGGATTGATTATCTTCTGAGAGATTGCATTGAGAAATGCACATAGCTTCACAATGGGTACTCGAACATTATCTGGTAGAAGCCCCTCAATGCAATCTGAAGCATTTGGGTCATAATCACGTGGCAGTCATGAGACTTTAGGTTTTAGAACTTTTTTCTGCCATATTTATTACTCCCTTTATATTCGACGACAAGCCAGACGGGACCTTAATACTGCTTAGGCATTCAAAAAATATTTTCTTCTCTTGTTTGGTAAGAGCGTAGCTGGCATGACCTTGAAACCATTCTGGATGCAGGCCATCTGGGTCTTTCATACGTTGATGGTGCTTCCGGTGTATCTTTTGTCTTCCCATACACGCCCAAGAAACCTAGCAGGTTCACGCAAAGATTCTTCGTCACATGCATCATATCGATTGTAGTGCGGACCTCTAAGAATTTCCAATATGGTAGCTCCCAAAATATAGATTTCTTCTTCCATATATGGGTGCGTGTCCTTTAGCGTTCTTCGGAACAGATTTTCCTCCAGGACCCTTTCCAAAGGTTACCATTTGATCCAAATCTTTGACCATATCAAATATATCAGCACCAGTACGCTCCTTAGGCTTCGTCTGGTGACATGCCTGACCGTTGAAATGCTTGACTTTCTTTCTTAAGGGATGCTTGGACAAAATAAATCGACGATGCTCATTGTATACATTCTTCTTACAATGTTTCAAATATATACTTTCAGTCTCATCTAAACAGTGTGTGCATGCATTGTATCCCTTGTTTGACTGTCCTGAAAGGTTACTAAGAGCAGGCCAATCATTGATTGTTATGAAAAGCAATACTCGGAGGTTAAATTCTTCCTGCTTGTGCTTATCCCACACGCGTATTCCGGGTTCGTGCCACAACTGTAAAAGTTCTTCCACTAATGGCCTTAGGTACACATCAATGTCGTTGTCGGGTTGCTTCGGACCTTGGATCAACACTAGCATCATAATGAACTTTCGCTTCATGCACAACCAAGGAGGAAGGTTATAGATGCATAGAGTCACGGGCCAGGTGTTGTGACTGGAGCTCTGCTCCCCAAAGGGATTCATGTCATCTGTACTTAGACCAAACCTTAAACTCCTTGCATCATCTGCAAAGTCCGGGTAATTTCTATCGATTTTTACCCATTGCGACCCATCAGCGGGGTGTATCAACATCCTGTCTGACTTACATTCCTCTTTATGCAATCGCAACAACTTGGCGTGCTCTTTGTTTCTGAATAAGTGTTTCAACCGTGGTATTATAGGATCATACCACATCACCTTGGCAGGAACCCTCTTTCGGGGGGGCTCGCCCTCAACGTCACCAGGGTCATCTCTTCTAATCTTATACCGAAGTGAAGTGCATACCGGGCATGCATACAAATTCTCATACTCCTCACCGGGGTAGAGGATGCAGTCATTAGGGCATGCATGTATCTTCTGGACCTCTAAACCTAGAGGCAGACAACCTTCTTTGCTTCGTACGTACTGGCGGGCAATACGTTATCTTTTTGAAGCATATTCTTCATCATTTTCAGCAACTTTTCAAATGAGGAGTCAGGTATAGCACACTCAGCCTTCCATCGCAGCAATTCCAGTGTGCTGCCCATCTTTTTCAGACCATTTTCGCAATTTGGGTACAACAACTTTTTGTGATCCTCTAACATGTATTTGAACTTCTCCCTATCATTTTTAGTTTCACAATCTCTTCGTGCATCGGCAATGGTCCGACCAAGATCATCAGCAGGTTCATCATGTGTCTCTTCTTCATCCTCCCCTTCAGCATCCTCCATGGAAGTATCTCCGTACTCAGGGAAACCATGATAGTTGTCATCCTCCTCCTCTTCTTTATTGTCTTCCATTATAACCCCTCTCTCTCCGTGCTTGGTCCAATAATTATAACTGGCCATGAAGCCGGACTTCAACAGGTGGCTGTGAAAGGTGTTTGAGTCAGAGTAATCCTTCTGATTCCTACATCCATTATATCGACAGAATACAAAACCATTGCGCTTGTTTGCATCAGCGACACGGATAAATTCATGCACGCCATTAATGAACTCGCTAGAGCGTCGGTCAGTACCGTACATCCATTCCCGGACCATCTGCATTATAGTAAAAGTATATCAAAAACCATTACACAACATGATAAAATTATTACAAGTTATATTGAGAGCTTCTAGAGCATTAATTTTAAATTTTGAAAAATTTACATGCACCAATTTGTGAATTGGAGAAAACAATCAACATGATAAATGTGGAGTTTTTATTATTTTTCTATCAGTGAAAACCTCATTCTATTCTAAGCTCTGAAACTCTAAAATTACACATTTCAATTTTTAGTAACTATGTGCCTAATCAAAATTTGTTACAATATATATCAAAATCCTTCTAGCTACTTCTAGAGCATGCATGCATTTGATCCATATTTCTATACTTCTAGAGTATTATATAGAGCTAAAGTAGCAATAAGAGATAAAAGAATGAAGTTCTAACCTTTTAAAGCTTTGGATTTAGGTGTTGCAAACTAAATCTTGACAAATCTTGAGAAAAAAATGGCATGAACTTTTTTTCTTTTTTTGAGAAAAATGGCCATCATATGCTTTAAGGAAGCTGGCCAGGGAGCTGTATATATAGTGATGGGGAGATATGCACCAAAGCGCTATGACAGTCCAGCTTGGAAGGACAATCTAGGTGCAGTGCAGGCCAGAGATCTACGGTCATGATGCTACATGAGCAGTCCGTGACTGCAGATCAGTACTCCTTTCACTGATCGGTGTTGGACACGACGATGACCTTATCACATCGGTATGATTTGTTGGCCATGAGCAATGCCGTAAACTAGAGAAGGAGGCAAACACGAAGAATGACCCGCTGGCACGCCCAAATGTTGGTTTCCTGGTGCCTCCTATTCTCAGCTCCAAAGTGACGAAGTTCGTGGTGTCTATGAGCATACATTGCCCACTCCAAGTCACTTGAACGATTTACTCCTGCCTAATGGAACTTTTTTTGAGGGAAGCCTAATGGAACTTTATCGGGAGTATTTTGCTTGGTTATAAATAGAAGCAGAGATGTGATGCATGGTAGGAACGAAGCGCACATCTTGATAGAGCTTTCCAACAGTCACTGGGCCTAGTAGTAGTTACAAAGATCTAAATGTTATGTTTTGTTGATCAAAAGAGGTTTCACCTAATTGATAGCTGGACTTTTATTTTTTGTTAGATTTTCTCACATGTTTTTTCTTTTCTCCGGTTAACTCTTCATATACTTCTAGCATAGAGTTATCGATAATTAGAAGTGGTCATGATTATGGGACATATCTTAAGGGATTCATGGCCAGGGATTGTTCTTCTGCTTAGTTTTCTCCTTTGCTGGTGCTCCCCCTCTCTCTCTGTCTCAGTGGTCCAGTACTACACAATTTTTCGTCATCCGAACACAGAAAATAAAAAAGGCGCCCGATCAACAATAGTATTGGTACGGAATTGATCCAAGACTATAAGCACTTATTGCATCCTGGTTTTACAGCGGCATAGGCCAAACAAATGTGTTGAAAAAGACATGTATTAGATTTTGATATAAATTAAGCTCTTTGCTTCTATAAATATCATTGATGTGAAATACCGAGTTAAAATACTTCTTTTGTAACAAAATACCGTATCAGCTAACTCATGGCCTTCATCGGTTTTTTTTTGTTAGATTCTTTTCAGTGACTTCTTTGGAATTGTAACGCGACGATTACATAGAGTAGATTAATGTCATATCTGACATATTCTCGTTCTAGTGGTACGTCTAGCGTCGGTGAACGATACGTGAATCCATGTGTCCCTTGGATCTGATGGGATCCTGTTGGTTTCGTGCTCGGTGGTGTGGTTTCGGGTCAGTATTCCGATCAACAGTTGTCATTGATGGTGGTTGTTGCTTCTCACGTGCTTTGGTACTTTGGGTCCTTAGTACGACTATTTTCCATCTCTCTACTACACCAACCTTTACTACGACAATTTTTACCAAGCACCAAGCTCCGGTGATGGCGGGACGATGACTACGACGCACTTTCGGTATATAGTCATGACATGGTGGTACAAGGACCTATTTATATTTTTATTACTGTTAGGTATCTTTGTACTACTGTTGTTATATTTTGCGACTAAAATTTATTGTTAGTTTTTATTTTGGAAGTAAAAGTGGGGATACATATATGTTTATTTTTCTAAATATACCTATATATACATTAGCTTAGGGGGCCTTGCAGCCAAATTCGCCTAAGGCCCCAAAAAACATAGAGCCGGCCATGGCTGGGGCCAAGGACAACGACGGCAAGAAGTAGACCTCTAGAGGGCGACACCGTCGTCGTATGGCACAAGTGGACAACCAACTTTTTGAACAGTTGTCTTCGTAGTGGGGCGTAGGACGGCCAGCAGAATTTTGAAGCGCTCCCGTCGTAGTTTAAGGGTTGTTTTAAATCAATCTAGACTTTTTTAATTTTTTTTTGAAACAATATATATTAGGCATACAAGCCTCCTCATTAAAACCTTCCGGTCTGCTTGGGTACCCTGGTAAGAAAAAAGAGTGCGTCTGAAACTTGCAGCCCCTCAGACAATTGATACATCATTTACAAGAGTTTGTAAAATGAAACTATGGGGTTTATCGACCCAATTACAAGAATTTTTATCATTAAAACAAGCCTAGCTAGTGCATGAGCCACCTCATTTGCTCCCCTCGGGCAATGATGGAATTTGACGTTGCCAATAAGCACCACCAAGTCAATACAATCTACATAAACTATTGCAGACTCGTCCCACCATGATTCTTCACCCGTGCAAGCTTGTATAATTTCAGTGGAGTCTGATTCAGCAGATATGTTATTACAACCCATCCTATTAGCCAGAGAAAGCCCTTCTCTCAACGCAAGTGCTTCTGCTGCTGTTCCCGAGGCAATATTCGTTAGGAATAGGGTAGATGCAGCAATAAAGCTTCCAGTAGAATCTCTAAGAACAACACCGATCAAACCTGTATGATAATCAGCATGATAACTTCCATCAACGTTTAGCTTTACCTCTCTAAGATTTGGTCTACTCCAGCTTGGACGTGAGATGTCTGGCTTCTTTAGAGCTTTAGAGGAATTAGATACAATGCCAAGACAGACATTCTACATTTTAAAATTGGAGGGACTTGCTCATTGTATGTGCGCCGTCTTCGGATTCACCATAAATACCATGATGCAACTGCAATTGTTTTCTTCAGGCCCAAATCATAACCAGGAAGAGGCTCGTCATCCTTCCTAAGCAAAAACTCAAGAACCGCAAAACCAGAATGATCAACAGCCATCGCCTCTTCCATCATCTATTCTATTATATAGTAAAAGTAATATAAGGATGTGTTTCAAGGCACTAGGTTGATCCATATCATCAAAATTATTTTAGATTGTTAGATTTAGAATCTGAGGTTAGGATTAACTAAATATTAATAGTTACATAATTCAATAACAGTGTATTTGGCTGACATGATGCAATTCCGTCTGTCACGTCTTTAATGTGGGCACGTTACCAAGAAGTAGCCTCTGCAGTTTAAAAAAAAATAGTTCGGGTCAATTGTTAACGGTTTCCAACTTAATGCTAAATTTTGGTGTCCGTGTCAACTACAAATTGTCAGCCTAGAAGAAATTAATCTCCAGAAAAAAAGACATGCACGTATCAAATCAACAAGTCATGTACTACCAACTATTTTATAAAACGGTTGATGGACACAGCTGATCTAGAAAATATCCTGGTTGGGATGTCATGCATGGTTTGAACTCTCATCTATAAGGTAAACTAATAAATACATTGGCACTTGATTTTACATTCTTATTTTATTTGTAAATTACTCAAATCATATATCCATTATAACCGGCTAGCACTACAAGGAAAAGGCCCATTAGTGGCGCACCATTTTTGTACTTCTGTGGCGCATATGGGATACACCATTGTTATCTCGCCACTAAAGTTCAGTTATGTGGCGCATATTGAAATGCGCCACAGAAGTCTGAAAAACTTCTATGGCGCATATGGCCAAAATGCGCCACAGAAGTCCCGAACCAGATCTCGAACTTCTGTGGCGCATTTGTCCAATATGCCGGCCAAATCTGGCCGGAGGTGGTGCTCGCCGGAGGTGGGGGTCGCCGATGGAGGAGAGAAGGAGGTCGCTGGTGGATGAGGTAGAGGTCGCCGGTGGAGGAGAGGAGGAGTCCACCGAAGGAGGAGGAGGCCACCGGAGGAGGAGGAGGCCGCCAGAGGAGGAGGAGGAGGAGGAGGAGGAGGAGGAGGAGGAGAAGGTCGCCGGAGGAGGAGCTCGCCGGGGTGGATGAGGGAGTGGGAGGAGGAGGAGCTTGCCGGGGTGGAGGAGGAGGGAGGTGGGAGGAGGAGGAGGAGCTCTCCGGGGTGGAGGAGGGAGGAGCTCACCGGGGTGGTGGTGGAGGAGGAGGAGGAGGAGTAGGAGGAGGAGAAGATCACCGGGGTGGAGGAGAAGGAGGAGGAGGAGGAGGAGAAGGTGAGGAGAATGAGAGAAGAAGTGGAGGAGAAGAAGGATGGAGGAGAAGAAGGATGGAGAAGAAGGATGGAGGAGAAGAAGGATTGATGAGTGGAAGAGTATAAGAGAGGGAGAAGGGGGGATTCAAAATTCGAATCCCTCCCAAAACTTCTGTGGCGCATATGGAAGAAATGCGCCACAGAAGTTTGTCCTCCTTTTTTATTATTTTGCAGGAAAAAATAATCTTTTGACCATAACTTTTTACTATTTTTGAATTTTGAAAATCTAAATAATCGCTAAACAACCGTAGGTGGTTGCGAGAGGATGCGAAATCTCGTTCTCGTTATTTTGGTATATTATACGTATTTTTTCGACATCGTATGCAAAAGTTACGGCCGTTTTACCGTGGCATAAACTTTTTTTGTATAAAAAGTCGAAATGCATGTTTGTTAATTTTCCTATAAACTAGACCATATTACCTATCACTATGTGAAAGGATTTTATTTTTTGAAGTGTTTTTCATTTTCTATTATTTTTTACAAGGCTAAAAAGGCGATCCACGTGACGGGGGAGGGGGTAGAATCTGTTTTTCCTACAGAAACTTCTGTGGCGCATGCCTCTATATGCGCCACAGAAGATAAACTTCTATGGCGCATATGGTCATATGCGCCACAGAATATTGATCAGAGTACAGTCAATGAATTCTATGGTAGGATCCACCCGAGCTTTCTGTGGCGCATATGTCCCTATGCGCCACAGAAGTTGGAACTTCTGCGGCGCATGTGGACATATGCGCCACAGAAGTTCCAACTTCTGTGGCGCATTTTTCCTATATGCGCCACAGAAGTTGGAAGACTTCCGTGACGCATTTGATGAAATGCGCCATTGGACAACTTTTGTGGCGCATGGTTCCATGCGCCATAGAAGGTCTGTCTATCTATAGCTAGTTTCTTAGTAGTGTAGATGCTAAACACAACGATGAACTTCGTATACTATTTGATGAATCTAATCAAGTAACATTAGGTAATTAGTCCTTTCAAGATTTTATGACTATCGAAGCGACAACCATGATTAAGCTAAGAATGAAGTGTTATAAGAATACATCATCTATGTCAATACATTAGGTGTGGAAGTACATGCTAATATGTCTAACATGATATGGAAATACATAGGCATAAATGATGGTACGTTTAAAATTTATTAAAAATAATCATGTCACCAGCATGTAAATAATATATATACAATCATCTGGAAATTTTATTTACAAAAACCTCGTCTCGTAAGTGCATATCTTATTCTTACGGGAGAAAAGGCTTAAATTTGCAAATTTATTCAATAAGTTGATAACCATAATCTCTACAAGTTGATTATATGTATATATGTAATTTTGAATATACATCAACAATGTATATTTGTCAACTTATGAACATATTAGCATCTATTAGTTGTCATATGTTTGGTTCAATTATGCTGATCTAAAGGAGATGATATACTTTTTTTGGAAAAAGGTGATATGATAATTTAAATACAATATGAGAGTTCGTAATAAATTTTGGTACAATTTATGTTGTGCTCTACCAATAAAATGACGGTAAGCCAGATTATTGCTGGATGGTTCACCTTTTTATAAGATTGTTCAGAATATCTCTCTTTTTCATAAGGACTAGATGGTAAATATTTAAGATTAATCGAGTGATTATATCCCGATTACATTATAATTTGGAGAGATCCTAACTATATTATTGCATTAGTGTGCGGGTTCCAAGCTTTCTCCCTTAAAATAAGGCACACAAATACGATACAAAAACTTTGGCTCCATAGAGTAAATCCCATGGTTGTGCTTGTACCATGAGAGATGATCTTATTGGTGTGACTCGGAATGAATCGTCCTAATAAGGACGAAAATATAAACTACATATAGGAGCAGTGGTATACCCAGAATATTCCATAAGCCTGGGAAAACATGTCTAAAATATCATTTTTTTTGAACAAAATCACTACTGAAAGTCAAAAATATAAGACATCGTGTTGCGGCAAGCCTGGGCGACTTCTCGGGCTGTACGGATGGTGGGTCCGTATAGGAGGTTATTCCATTGTTACACTTCCTCCCCACACCTTGGTCGATTATCAAGCTGACGCAAGTCATCAACATTAAAAAGGTAGGATGTTGAACCGGTGTATATCTTAATTTTATGAGATAAAGAGTTAAAATGTTCCACACTTAAGTAAGTAAGTAAAAATACTTATAATTTCAATATCCGTAAATAAAACATTTTATTATCTATTTAAATAGATCAAGAGTCCTATCCAAGGAATATGCTTAACCCGTTTGCATATTGTAAGAGAAAATATCAATAAATTACAAGTCAAACCATAACATGAAGTTCTCATATCTATCTATCTATCTATTTATGTGGACTATAGATCCATATTATTTACCTAGATTGATTCAAACGTTATTTTCAAAAAGGTAAAGATGATTCCCTCGCATATGAGAGGGCCATCCTGGTAGTTTGACTAATACCAAGAGAACTCCACATAGCCTGAGCTGTAGGACAACTAAACAGAAGGTGAAAAATATCTTCCGTTGTCTCATTACAAATGTGGCACTCACCACTGGAGCCGATGTGGCGATTTGCCAGGATAGCTTTGAGCAGAAGAATGCCGTGGAGCTCACGCCAGATTTTTTTAAAATTTTACTAGGAACTTTCAGCTGCCATGTAGCCTTCCAGACTGGGTTATTCGCTGAAGCGCTAGGTAGTGCAAGTTGGTTTGCTGAGGGACCAAAGCTATGTTTCCATTGCAAGTAATAACCAAATTTGAAAGTGTACCTTCCATGCTTAGTGAAGTTCCATGCAATAAAATCATCGAAGCCATGATTATTAAGTGGGATCTCAAGGATGCGGTTCACATCCTACAAACAAAAGAGCTCACGTAAGAGATGTTCATCCCATGTTCCTGTATAAGGATTGATCAATTCTGGGACTTTAGTGTACAACACTCCTTCTCTTGATGAAATAATTCTTCTATCCGGACTTGAGCGAATCCATGGATCCGAGTAAATATTTATGTTTTCTGCGGTGCCGACCCTCTAGATGTAACCCCTTTTGAACGTTGTCAAACTGGCTAAAATACTCTGCCAGGTAAAACTTGAACCAGTTTTCGGACCAGCTTTCATGATATCACAATGAGGATAATATTTAGCGCGTAGCACCTGGGCACACAAAGAATCTAGAGTGTTAATAAGTCTCCATGCTTGCTTTGCTAACATATCTAGATTGAAAGAATGGAAGTCCCGAAAGCCCATACCTCCTTCACTTTTTGGATAGCACAATTTCCACCGTGCAAATAAGTGCATCTTCTTACTATTATCATCATCCCCCAACCAAAATTGAGAAATGGCATCCGTCATTATTTTACAAACTCCAATGGAAATAAGAAACACAGACATTGCATATACCGAAATAGCCTGAGCCACAGCTTTAAGAAGGATCTCCTTTCCTCCTATTGATAGCAATTTTTCCTTCCAACCATTTATCATGAGAATGATCCTCTCATTAAGGTGAAGGAAACAATCACTCCTATCTGCCCCTACTAAAGCAGGTAAACCCAGATATTTGTCTGAGAGAGATTCTGTGTCAATATGAAGAGTTTCACAAATATCCGCTTTCACCAACACATGAGTATTAGGGAAAAGAAAATACTTGATTTGGCCAAACTCACCAATTGCCCCGAGTTTGCACAGTAGGTATCCAGAACTTGTTGTAGGGAAGTTGCATTGTTCAAATATGCCTTCATAAGAATTAAGGAATCATCAGCAAATAATAAGTGTGAAACTGACGGTGCATTTATGCACATCCTAACCCCATCAATGCCACCAACTTGTTCATCAAACGAAAAGAGACTAGATAAACATTCTGCACATAAAAGGAACATGTATGGGGAGAGAGTATCTCCTTGCCGAAGCCCTCTGGTTGGAGAGAACATCTCTGTTTCTTCGGAATTAAAGCGAACCTAATACTTAACGGAGCTAACATAAGCCATCATCAACAAGATCCACCTTTCTTCAAACCCCAACTTTCTCATCATATTTTCCAGGAAAACCAACTCAACCTTCTTATAGGCCTTGTGCATATCCAATTTTACTGCACATGCACCAGAGGAGCCTGATCTCTTCTACTTAATGGAATGTACACATTCATATGCCACCAGAATATTGTCAGTGATGAGACGACCATGCACACATGCACTTTGAGTAGGGGAGATGTGCGCTTCTATGCATGGTAGGAACGAAGCGATATGTTCCAAAGCTCTATCCAATATATAGCATGAGTAGTCAATATCCATGTACTACCAACTCATTGGCCCAATGGCTTGAGAGGCTCAACCACCTACGATATATATTCAGGGCCGGTCCTGAGACTTTGGGGGCCCGGGACGGGACCAAAATTTGGGCCCTTAATATACACATCACATTTTCCAATAAACATTATATGTAGGGTTTCGTAGCATGGAAAACAAAAATTTTCTACCGCAAACAAACAAACAAGCCAAGATCTATCTACTAGATTGTAGCAACGAGTCGATGGAATAACTCACCCTCGAAGATTCCAAAGTGTTTAACGAGAGAGGATTCTCGTGGGTGATGTAGTCGTACTCTTCCCGATCTCAAGATCGCATAGACGATCCTTCCGGCGCTGCGTTCCGGCAGCGCTCCCGCAGTCGTTCACACGTTCAGTACTCGACGAAGACCTTCCTCTCCCTTGTTCCAGCAGGCAGCGGAGGTTGTAGCACTCTCCTCGTGATTCCCGCAGCACAACGGCGTGGTACCGGAAGTAGAGGGGAGATCTCGCAGGGCTTCGCCTTAAGCCGGAGCGAGTATGGTGGACTATGAGAGAGCCCTCGATGATCTAGGGTTTAGACACGCCGAGGAGGAGGCTTGGCCGGCGGCTAGGGTTGCTAGGCGGCGGCGGTTTGCCCTAGGGAGGCGGCGGCAGCAGGAGGTGGCAGCGCCGGGCCTATGGTTTAGAGGTGGAGGTGTTGGGTGTCTAGGAGGGGAGCCCTGCCCCTCCTTTTATAGGTGGAGGGGACGGCCAAGGGGAGGGGAGTCCCTCCCCAACTCGGCTTCAAGGTGGTCGGCGGTGGATGGGAGGAACTCCTCCCCCACTCGGTTTCCACCTCCCTCTCCACTTCCCAAAAATAGCCGTTTGACTTTCAAATTGGCGTTTGACTTTTTCAAACTAGGATTTGATTAAACCCTTTATTTTGTTCAGCGATGACACCTAGTACATGATGCAATCATACCAACTTGATATAAAACATTCATGTACCCTTTCCCTCCGGAGTGCCGGACATTCCGGAACTTTCTAGAACATTCCCGACGAAAACACCGGAACCATTCCCCAACTCCGAAACAGGACTTTCCTTATATGAATCTTATTCTCCGGACCATTCCGGATCTCCTCGTGATATCCCGGATCCCATCCAAGACTCCGAACAACATTCGGTCTCTTTCTCATCATTCCATAACTACTCAAACAACGTCGAATCCTTAAGTGTGTCTCCCTACGGTTCGTGAATTATGCGGACATGATCGAGACACTTCTCCGATCAATAAACAATAGAGAAATCTGGAAATTCATATGGCTCCCACATATTTCTACGATTACTTTGCAATCGAATGAACCACTTACATACGATACCAATTTCCCTTTGTCTCACGATTGTTTACTTATCCGAGGTTATGATCGTCGGTATCTCTGCATACCTAGTTCAACCTCGTTACCGATAAGTACTATTTTCTCGTTCCCATGATATGTGATCCCTTGTGAGCCAGTCACATGCTTGCAAGCTAATTGGATGACATTTCACCAAGAGGGCCCAGAGTATATCTATCCGTCATATGGATGGACAAATCCCACTCTTGATCCATGTGTCTCAACCAATACTTTCTGAACACTCAATGCCACCTTTATAGCCACCAAGTTACGGTGTGGTGTTTGATGTCATCAAAGCATCCTTCCAGTGAAGGTCATATGCATGATCTCATGGTCGAAGGAATTAGGTTACTATGTATAAGAAAGCATATAGCAATTGAACTATTAAAATGACTTGATCTTTATGCTACGCTTATCTATAGGAGTATGTCCACCATATCATTCTCCTAAGGATATGATCTTGTTGTTAATAACATCTCAATGTTCATGATAGGGAAACCACAATCATTTATTAACCAACAAGCTAGTGATGTATAGAGGCTTTACTAGGGACTTCAATTTAAGTTTACAAATCACACAAGTATTAATGTTTCCTTGTTAATACTATTATAGCATGAATGTAAACATTTATCATAAACACGAAGATATAATCATAACCACATTTATTATTGCCTCTAGGGCATATCTCCAACAGTCTCCCACTTGCACTAGAGTCATCTAATCTAGATTACATGGTAATATACCGAACACCCATGGCAGTTTGGTGCTGGTCATGTTTTGCCCTCGGGAGAGGTTTAGTCAACGGATCCGCCACATTCAGATCTGTGTGTACTTTGCAAATCTTTATGTCCCCATCTTGGACATGTTCTCGAATAGCGTGAAAACGTAGCTTGATGTGCTTCAGCTTCTTGTGTGACCTTGGTTCTTGCGCATTGGCTATGGCACCCATGTTATCACAGTAGATAGACATTGGGTCCAGCGCACTAGGAACCACACCCAGCTCTGTAATGAACTCTTTCATCCATATCGCTTCTTGTGAAGCCTCTGAAGCAGCCATGTATTCCGATTCAGTTGAAGATCTCGCCACAACGCTTTGCTTTGCACTCCTCCAGCTAACTGCTGCACCATTCAAAATAAATACGTATCCAGATTGTGATTTAGAATCATCCGGATCGGTGTTCCAACTAGCATCGGTGTAACCATTAACAACGAGTTGTTCATCACCTCCATAAGAAAGAACCATATCCTTAGTTCTTCTCAAGTACTTAAGGATGTTTTTGACCGCTGTCCAATGATCCACTCCTGGATCACTTTGATATCTGCTAGTTAAACTAACGGCATATGCAATGTCGGGTCTAGTACATAGCATGGCATACATTAGAGATCCTATGGCTGAGGCATAGGGAGTCTTACTCATCCTTTCTCTATCTTCTGCCGTTGTCGGACTTTGAGTTTTACTCAAGGTCGTATTGGGCAACATGGGCAAGAACCCTTTCTTGCTATCTTCCATTCCAAACCTCTTTAGAACTTTGTCCAAATATGTACTTTGTGACAATGATATTAGGCGTCTCGATCTATCTCTATAAATCTTTATGCCTAATATGTAAGCTGCTTCGCCAAGATCCTTCATTGAAAAACTATTATTCAAATATTCCTTGACACTATTAAGAAGGTCTACATCATTCCCAATCAACAATATGTCATCTACATATAGTATTAAGAATGCTACAGAGCTCCCACTCACTTTCTTCTAAACACAAGCTTCTCCATAAGTTTGTATAAAACCAAAACTTTTGATCACCTTATAAAAACGTTGATTCCAACTTCGGGATGCTTGCTTCAATCCATAGATGGACCGTTGAAGTTTGCATACCTTGTTAGCATCATTAGAATCAACAAAACCTTTGGGTTGCATCATATACAACTCTTCATCAATGTCTCCATTGAGGAATGTTGTTTTGACATCCATCTGTCATATCTCATAATCATAATATGCAGCGATTGCTAACATAATCCTCACAGACTTTAGCTTCGCTACTGGTGAGAAAGTCTCATCGTAGTCAACTCCTTGAATTTGTCGAAACCCTTTTGCGACAAGTCGAGCTTTATAGACAGTAACATTACCATCAGCATCTGTTTTCTTCTTGAAAATCCATTTGTTCTCGACAGCCTTCCAGCCATACGGTAAGGCCACCAAAGTACATACTTGGTTTTCGTACATGGATCCAATCTCGGATTTCATGGCTTCTTGCCATTTATTGGAATCTAGGCTCATCATCGCTTCCTCATATGTCGCAGGGTCATCGGTGTTGTCCACCAACATGACACTCATAACGGGATCATACCAATATGGAGTGGTACGAGTTCTCGTTGACCTGCGAGGCTCTGTAGCAACTACAACCGAAGTTTCATGATCATCATCATTAGCTTCCTCTCTTATTGGTGCAGGCACCACAGAAACTTCTTCCGGTGCTGCGCTACTCGCAATTTCGAGAGAAGGTTCGACAATCTCGTCGAGTTCTACTTTCCTTCCAGTCACTTCTTTTGAGAGAAATTCCTTCTCTAGAAAGGATCCATTCTTGGCAACAAAGATTTTGCCCTCGGATCTATGATAGAAGGTATACCCTATAGTTTCCTTCGGGTATCCTATGAAGACGCATTTTTCCGCTTTGGGTTCAAGCTTGTCCGGCTGTAACTTCTTTACATAGGCTTCGCATCCCCAAACTTTAAGGAACGACAATCTAGGTTTCTTCCCAAACCATAATTCATACGGTGTCGTTTCAACGGGTTTAGATGGTGCCCTATTTAAAGTGAATGTGGCTGTTTCTAATGCATAAATCCAAAATGATAGCGGTAAATCTGTAAGTGACATCATAGAATGAACCATATCTAAGAGAGTTCGATTACGACGTTCGGACACACCATTACGCTGTGGTGTTCCCGGTGGTGTCAATTGTGAAAGTATTCCGCATTTCTTCAAATGCTCGCCAAACTCGTAACTTAGATATTGACCTCCACGATCAGAACGTAGAAATTTAATCTTCTTGTTACGTTGATTCTCTACCTCACTTTGAAATTCCTTAAACTTCTCGAAAGTTTCGGACTTATGTTTCATGAAATAGATATACCCATATCAACTCAAGTCATCCGTGAAGGTAAGAACATAACGATAACCACCGCGCGATGCTACACTCATTGGACCACAAACATCGGTATGTATGATTTCCAATAAGTCCGTAGCTCGCTCCATCATACCAGAAAATGGAGTCTTAGTCATTTTACCCATCAGACATGCTTCGCATCTATCAAGTGATTCGAAATCAAGTGATTCGAGAAGTCCATCGGAATGGAGTTTCTTCATACGCTTCACTCCAATGTGACCAAGACGACAGTGCCACATATAGGTCGAGTTATCGCTCGATTTCAAACGTTTAGCCTCAATGTTATTAATATGTGTATTTCCACTATCGAGATTCAATAAGAATAAACCATCTATCAAAGGTGCATGTGCATAAAACATATTACTCATATAAATCGAACAACCATCATTCTCGGACTTAAACAAGTAACCGTCTCGCAATAAACAAGATCCCGATATAATGTTCATGCTCAACGCAGGCACCAAATAACAATTATTTAAGTATAAAACTAATCCCGATGGTAGATGAGGGGGTAGAGTGCCGACCACGATCACATCAACCTTTGATCCGTTTCCCACGCGCATCGTCACCTCGTTCTTCGCTAGCTTCCGTTTATTCTGCAGCACCTGTTTCGAGTTACAAATATGAGTAACCAAAACAGTATCAAATACCCAGGCACTACTACGAGTACTAGTGAGATACACATCAATAACATGTATATCGGATATACCTTTCTTCTTGATGTTGCCGTTCTTCAAATCCACCAAGTACTTTGGGAAATTCCGCTTCCAGTGACCTTCTCCCTTGCAGTAAAAGCACTCAGTATCAGGCTTAGGTCCAGCCCTGGTCTTCTTCGTCGGCGCGGTAACTTTCTTACCACCCTTCTTGAAGTGCCCCTTTTGCTTAGACTTGCCTTTCTTGAATTTGGTGGTCTTATTTACCATCAACACTTGGTGCTCTTTCTTGATCTCCACTTCTGAAGATTTCAACATGGCAAAGATTTCTGGCAACTGCTTGTTCATGTTTTGCATATTGTAGTTCATCACAAAGTTCTTGTAACTTGGTGGTAGTGATTGGAGGACACGGTAAATCCCCAAAGCATTAGGAATCACTATACCCAAGCTTTGAAGTTTGTTTGCATGCCCAGACATCTTAAGCACATGCTCACTGACGGTGCTACCCTCTTCCATCTTCCAGTTAAAGAACTTTCGAGAAGCCTCATAGCTCTCAATTGCCGCGTGAGTCTCAAAGATCAATTTGAGATCACGGACAATATCATGTGGGTCTGAATTCTCAAACCTTTTCTAAAGCTCCGATTCTAAACCATACAAGATAGCACACTGAACTGTGGAGTACTGAGTCTTTCGAGCGAGGTAAACATTCTTTACTTCATCGGCAGCATCAGCTGCAGGCGGGTCACCTAGCGGTGCATCCAGCACATAGGTCAAATTACCAGCTGTGAGGACAATCCTCAAATTGCGAAACCAATCCACGAAGTTGCTTCCATTGTTTTTCAACTTTTCTTTCTCTAGGAACGCATTAAAATTGATGGTAGGGGCCGCCATTGATCTACAACATATTTGCAATAGTTTAGACTAAGTTTATGACAAATTGAGTTCTAATTAATAGTTAAATTAATCTAGGTGAACTCCCACTAAAAACAATATCCCTCACATTGTTTTAGTGATCACACGAACCAAATCCACCACATAAACACCGATCATCACGAGAGTTGATATAGTTTCAATGGCGAACAATCGACATGTTCATCATATCTACTATATGATTCATGCTTTACCTTTCGGTGATCCGTGTTCCGAGACCATGTATGTACATGCTAGGCTTGTCAAGATCAAACCTTAGTTTCCGCATGAGCAAATCTGGCTTGCTCACGTTGTATACACTTGCGGAATCTAACACACCCGATCATCACGTGGTGCTTCGAAACAACAAGCTTTAGCAACGGTGCTAACTAAGGGTGAACACTTTATGACTTAAAATTCATGTGCATGAGGGATCATCTTATAATTCTACCGTCATTAACTAAGCAATACAAGATGCATAAAGGATTAACATCACATGCAATTCATAATATGTGATATGATATGGCCTTTCTTCTTTGTGCTTCCGATATCCATCTTCAAGCACGAACATGATCTCCATCATCACCGGCATTGCATCAAGGTCAATGACGCTTCTCCATGGTTGTCGTCCACCGGCTTCAACTATTACAACTACTTTGAATAGACACGCGGGTCTTAACATAAATTAAAGACAACCATATGGCTCCTGCCGGTTGCCAACTTACAATAAGTAACATTGCATACATCAAATATAATCACAATCATGGCCATATCACATCACTGCACACCCCTACAAAACAAAGTTAGACGCCTCTACTTTCTTTGCATATTTTACGTGGTTTGGGGATTTCAATAAGTGTCGTTCTAACTTACGAACATGAACCACAACATTGATACTAGTATTGTTAATCACCCGTTGTAAATTGGATCTTAACTATGCTAGGAGAAACAGGCACCCGCAAAGCCACTTATGCAATACAAGTTGCATGTCAAGCGTGGAGCAAGTCTCATGAACGATGTCATGTAAGGTTAGCCCGGGCCGCTTCATCCCAACATCCCGCAAGATGCAAAGTACACAAGAAGCAATCGACAATAAAAGCATCAACGCCAACAATGACCATTGTGTTCTACTCCTGCAACAGACCTACATATAGACACGGCTCTGATACCACTGTAGGGTTTCGTAGCATGGAAAACAAAAATTTTCTACTGCATATAAACAAACAAGCCAAGATCTATCTACTAGATTGTAGCAACGAGTCGATGGAATAACTCACCCTCGAAGATTCCAAAGTGTTTAACGAGAGCGGATTCTCGTGGGTGATGTAGTCATACTCTTCCCGATCTCAAGATCGCGTAGACGATCCTTCCGGCGCTGTGTTCCGGCAGCGCTCCCGCAGTCGGTCACACATTCGGTACTCGATGAAGACCTTCCTCTCCCTTGTTCCAGCAGGCAGCGGAGGTTGTAGCACTCTCCTCGTGATTCCGGCAGCACAACGGCGTGGTACCGGAAGTAGAGGGGAGATCTCGCAGGGCTTCGCCTTAAGCCGGAGCGAGTATGGTGGACTATGAGAGAGCCCTCGACGATCTAGGGTTTAGAAACGCCGAGGAGGAGGCTTGGCAGGCGGCTAGGTTTGCTAGGCGGCGGCGGCGGTTTGCCCTAGGGCGGCGGCGGCAGCAGGAGGTGGCGGCGCCGGTGGCTAGGGTTTAGAGGTGGAGGTGTTGGGTGTCTAGGAGGGGAGCCCTGCCCCTCCTTTTATAGGTGTAGGGGCCGGCCAAGGGGAGGGGAGTCCCTCCCCAACTCGGCTTCAAGGTGGGCTGGCGGTGGAGGGGAGGAACTCCTCCCCCACTCGGTTTCCACCTCCCTCTCCACTTCCCAAAAATAGCCGTTTGACTTTCAAATTGGCGTTTGACTTTTTCAAACTAGGATTTGATTAAACCCTTTATTTTGTTCAGCGATGACACCTAGTACATGATGCAATCATACCAACTTGATATAACACATTCATGTACACTTCCCCTCCGGAGTGCCAGACATTCTGAAACTTTCTAGAACATTCCCGATGAAAACACCGGAACCATTCCCCAACTCCGAAACAGGACTTTCCTTATATGAATCTTATTCTCCGGACCATTCCGGATCTCCTCGTGATATCCCGGATCATATCCAAGACTCCGAACAACATTCGGTCTCTTTCTCATCATTCCATAACTACTCAAACAACGTCGAATCCTTAAGTGTGTCTCCCTACGGTTCGTGAATTATGCGGACATGATCGAGACACTTCTCCGATCAATAACCAATAGAGGAATCTGGAAATTCATATGGCTCCCACATATTTCTACGATTACTTTGCGATCGAATGAACCACTTAGATACGATACCAATTTCCCTTTGTCTCACGATAGTTTACTTATCCGAGGTTATGATCGTCGGTATCTCTGCATACCTAGTTCAACCTCGTTACCGATAAGTACTCTTTTCTCATTCCCGTGATATGTGATCCCCTGTGAGCCAGTCACATGCTTGCAAGCTAATTGGATGACATTTCACCGAGAGGGCCCAGAGTATATATATCCGTCATATGGATGGACAAATCCCACTCTTGATCCATGTGTCTCAACCAATACTTTCTGAACACTCAATGCCACCTTTATAGCCACTCAGTTACAGTGTGGTGTTTGATGTCATCAAAGCATCCTTCCGGTGAAGGTGATATGCATGATCTCATGGTCGAAGGAATTAGGTTACTATGTATCAGAAATCATATAGCAATTGAACTATTAAAATGACTTGATCTTTATGCTACGCTTATCTATAAGAGTATGTCCACCATATCATTCTCCTAACGATATGATCTTGTTGTTAATACATCTCAATGTTCATGATAGGGAAACCACAATCATTTATTAACCAACAAGCTAGTGATGTATAGAGGCTTTACTAGGGATTTCAATTTAAGTTTACAAATCACACAAGTATTAATGTTTCCTTGTTAATACTATTATAGCATGAATGTAAACATTTATTATAAACACAAAGATATAATAATAACCACATTTATTATTGCCTCTAGGGCATATCTCCAACATTATATGCGTAGAACATATGTTGTCAATAAGACTTAAATGCATCCAAAATCAGTACCTATATCAAACAGTTTATACATATTATCTTCAGAAAAAATTCTAGAATTTCTCGATGCAAAGTCACTTATGATGGGATCGATGTCGATATCATCTACTCCCTCCCTCTAGAAATAACTGACTTGAATTTGCCTAGATACGTTTGTATCTAGACGTATTTTAGTGTGTAGATATATCCAAATCTAAACAAATCAAAGTCACTTATTTTTAGACGAGGGAGTAAATTTTTTTTCTTGATGTATAATGTTACCAAACCATTTAACCTCGTTGGCTAATTGTTGATCTCAGATAGTTCTTTAATAATTTTAACTTTGAAACGCTTCTTTTAGCCAATGCGACAGTTATAAGCACAATGCATCATATATGCAAAGGAAGATATTGAGAAATAGTAAAACAATATTCAATATACCTCATATTAATCAAATCGACGATGTGCGATAGAGAGGAAAGAAAAAGAATGAAGTATATTCTCGTGATAGGGGCCTAAATCGTGATGAACTCGGCTCTAAAAGATTATTGATCTTCTAATATCTGATTCGCTGCATAGATGAAACATGAAATCCCTCTCCTGGGCGCTGTATGGTAACAAACAAGGAGATCGCTGCAGTTGGCCAGTCGGTATGTCTTCATCAGTGGCAGCGTCTACCTGGTGCTAGCGGCGAGGTAGCCGAGTAGACATGGAGAACGCTGGGGTCACCGATCAACTATTTCCTAATACATGCGGCCGCCCAACTGGGCCTCCTTTTCCTTCATATACACGATTGCTACATGTCCATTAGGCCTTTTCTTTGCTGTCAATACGTGTTATGTATACATACAAATAGTATAATATCCATAGGATGGGCCCTTGGATTTTGGGGGCCTGGGCGGTCGCACACCCTGCCCACCCCCAGGGCCGGCCCTATATATATTGTTGTCTATACAGCCGTTGGTGCAATGCGAAATAGCAATCCTCCTTTTGGTTGGTTATCTTAATTTGTTAGAGGTGTCATCTATTTACCAAAGTGAGCAAAACAGTTTTAAATGGTAAGAGACTACACTAGAGGAAAAGGGCTATCCGTTCGCGACCCCTCGGAGCATTAGTCCCGGTTGCGCCACCAACCGGGACTAATGCTAGCACGCGTTCCGGTTGGAGCGGGCACGGGGCCAGGGGGCATGCGTCCCGGTTGGTAAGTGGGCATGCGTCCCGGTTGGAGCCACCAACCGGGACTAAAGGTTTGGCCACAGCCACGTGGCGTGGCACGCACCTTTAGTCCTGGTTGCTGGCTCCAACCGGGACTAAAAACCCCTTCCCTCTATAAATGCAACGCCCCAGCCCCCTCTGCCTCCACTCTGTTTTTTCGAATGGTGGAAGGTGTGAGGGGGTGTGCTAGTTTTTTCTCATGCATGCATTGAAGGTGTTTGTTGAAATGTTTGAGTGAAAAATCCCGTTGAATTTCTCATAGAACAAAAATATAGAAGGTGTCCGAGACGCACTTGAGCTTTCTCCTCTTTATTTCCCTCGATCGAGGTTAGCAATCTTATCTTTTCTAGGTCATTGATACAATTCATGTGTCGGTGTGAATTGGTTATTTCACTATTTATGATGTCCTGTTTTTTGATAAACTTACTTATATGATGCAGATGAACGGTCGGGAATGGATGTACGGTGACCGGCGGGTAGCCGGGTATATCAAAGGCGTGGATAAATTTATCGATGTGGCTACTGCAAACAAAGAGAATGGATTTATACGTTGTCCATGTGTTCAATGTCGGAACAACAAGGATTACTCTTCCTCGAAAATCATTCGCGGCCACCTGATTATGAAAGGTTTCATGCCCAACTATAATTTCTGGACCAAGCACGGGGAAAGAGGGGTTATGATGGAAGATGGTGAAGAAGAAGATGATGATAACAACTATCATCATATGTTTCCTGAATACAGTGATACTGCAATGGAAGACAATGGAGAGGAAAGAGGTGAAGAACGGGCATCAGATGAGCCGGCTGATGAACTTGGTAGGGTCATTTCTGATGCAAAGCGAGACTGTGAAACAGAAAATGAGAAGTTGAAGTTAGAGGGCATGTTAGAAGATCACAAGAAATTGTTGTACCCAAATTGTGAAGATGGCAGCACAAAGCTCGGTACCACACTGGAATTATTGCGATGGAAGGCAGAGTGTGGTCTAACTGACTCCTCATTTGAAAAGATGCTGAAAATAATGAAGCCGAAGTTTCCAAAACATAACGAACTTCCCGAGAGTACCTACGAAGCAAAGAAGACTCTCTGTCCTCTGGGATTAGATGTGCAAAAGATACATGCATGCATTAATGACTGCATCCTCTACCGCGGTAAGGAGTATGAGAATTTAGATAAATGCCCGGTATGCAACGCGTTGCGGTATAAGATCAGACGAGATGACCCTGGTGATGTTGAGGGAGAGCCCCTCCGGAAGAGGGTTCCTGCTAAGGTTATGTGGTATGCTCCTATAATACCAAGGTTGAAACGCATGTTCAGAAACAAAGAGCATGCCAGGTTGTTGCGATGGCACAAAGAAGACCGTAAGAAAGACGGGAAGTTGAGACACCCTGCTGATGGGTCACAGTGGAGAAAAATCGAGAGAGACTTCCCAGACTTTGCAGGTGATGCAAGGAACTTATGGTTTGGTCTAAGTACGGATGGCATGAATCCTTTTGGGGAGCAGAGCTGCAGTCACAGCACCTGGCCCGTGACTCTATGTATCTACAACCTGCCTCCTTGGTTGTGCATGAAGCGTAAGTTCATTATGATGTCAGTGCTCATCCAAGGCCCGAAGCAACCGGGCAACGACATTGATGTGTACCTTAGGCCATTAGTTGAAGAACTGTTACAGTTGTGGGGCAAACCAGGTGTACGTGCGTGGGATGAGAACAAACAGGAGCCATTTAATCTACGAGGGTTGTTATTCGTAACCATCAATGATTGGCCTGCTCTTAGTAACCTTTCAGGACAGACAAACAAAGGATATAAGTCATGCACCCACTGTTTAGATAAGACCGAAGGTACATATTTGCATAAATGCAAGAAGGTTGTGTACCTGGCGAATCGACGATTTCTTCCGACCAATCATCCCGTAAGAAAGAAAGGCAAGCATTTCAAAGGTGAGGCAGATCACCGGAAGAAGCCTGAACTCCCTGCTGGTGATGATGTATTTGGTATGGTCAAGGACATAGAAGTAATCTTTGGAAAGGGTCCCGGCGGTCAATCAGTTCCGAACGACGTCGCTACAGGACACGCACCCATGTGGAAGAAGAAATCTATATTTTGGGAGTTGCCATATTGGAAAGTCCTGCGTGTCCGCTCTTCAATCGACGTGATGCACGTGACGAAGAATCTCTGCGTGAACCTGCTAGGATTCCTAGGCGTGTATGGGAAGACAAAAGATACACCTGAAGCACGGGAGGACCAACAAATTATGAAAGACCCAAAGAACATGCATACAGATAACAAGACGGATAAAGGGCGTCACTTAAGTCGTGCCAGTTATGCTCTTACCAAAGCAGAGAAGGAAATCTTTTTTGAAGTCCTTTACAGTATCAAGGTGCCGTCGGGCTTCTCATCTAATATAAAGGGGATAATAAATATGGCAGAGAAAAAGTTCCAAAACCTGAAGTCTCATGACTGTCACGTGATTATGACGCAGTTGCTTCCGATTGCATTGAGGGGGCTTCGACCGGAAAATGTTCGAGTACCCATTGTGAAGCTGTGTGCATTCCTCAATGCAATATCTCAGAAGGTAATCAATCCAGATATTCTGCCAAGGTTACAGAAGGATGTGGTACAATGTCTTGTTAGTTTTGAATTTGTGTTCCCACCATCCTTCTTCAATATTATGACGCATCTCCTGGTTCATCTAGTGGAAGAGATTGCCATTCTCGGTCCGGTATTTCTGCACAATATGTTCCCCTTTGAGAGGTTCATGGGAGTCTTAAAGAAATATGTTCATAACTGTGCTAGACCAGAAGGAAGCATCTCCAAGGGATATGGAACAGAGGAGGTCATTGAGTTTTGTGTTGACTTTATTCCTGACCTTAAGCCGATTGGTGTTTCTGACTCGCGGCATGAGGGAAGACTAAGTGGAAAAGGCACGCTGGGAAAGAAAGCAATGATATGTAGGGACGGGGATTCTTTCACTAAAGCACACTACACAGTTCTACATAATTCCACCTTGGCAGCTCCGTATATCGAGGAACACAAGAATATTGTACGCTCCAAAAACCCGGGGAAGCCTGAATCATGGATTATAGATGAACACATGAAGTCTTTCGGTGGTTGGATGCGGACACATATCTTGAATGACACTACTGTTGGAGATCAGCTATACTTGTTGGCCGCGTCACCATCTTCTACTGTATTGAATTTCGAAGGGTACGAAATAAATGGTAATACATTCTACACGATCGCCCAAGATAAAAAGAGCACCAACCAAAATAGTGGTGTCCGCTTTGATGCAATAGACGAGAATGGACAAAAGGACACATATTATGGTTACATAGAGGAGATATGGGAACTAGACTATGGAGTCTCTTTTAAGGTCCCTTTGTTTCGCTGCAAATGGGTCAACCTGAATGGGCAAGGGGTAAAGATAGACCAGTTGTACGGAATGACAACAGTGGATCTCAACAATCTTGGTTATAGAGATGAACCATTCGTCCTAGCCAATGATGTGTCTCAGGTTTTCTATGTGAAGGACATGTCCTCCAGACCGAAAAAAAGAAAAAATATGCAAACGAATACATCATATGATGAGCCAAAGCGTCACATAGTTCTTTCAGGGAAAAGAAACATCGTGGGAATCGAGGACAAGACAGACATGTCAGAAGATTATAATAAGTTTGATGAAATTCCGCCCTTCACAGTGAAAACTGACCCAAGCATTCCATTAAGTAAAGAAGATGCTCCATGGTTACGTCTGAAGCGGTCATAAGGAATGACATATGCCAAGAAGTTCATGCTCATATTATGTAACTCTAGTTCATGTCTTTCGCGGTTTGTGGCTTGACCGAAGGATATCTTTCGCGGTTTGTGGCCTTTAGTCCCGGTTTTGTAGTCTTAGTTTTTAATATTAATAAATGTCTTGATTGTTAGTCCCGTTTTGTGGCTGGACCGGGAGTGCCTCTATGACCAGTTTCTTGGAGATGCCGGAGGACTGGGCTCTATCGGCATCTCCCTGAAACTGGTCGTAGTGGTGTCCCTGCTCTCGAAAACCATCTTGCAGCTTGTAACTTCACTAACTAGATAAATACGCCTCGGAGCTAACTAATTTCACATATTAGGGAGTGCCTCTATGACCAGTTTCTCGGAGATGCCGGAGGACTGGGCTCCGTCGGCATCTCCCTGAAACTGGCCGCAGTGGTGTCCCTGCTCTCGAAAACCGTCTTGCAGCTTGTAACTTCACTAACTAGATCAATACGCCTCGGAGCTAACTAATTTCACATATTAGGGAGTGCCTCTATGACCAGTTTCTCGGAGATGCCGGAGGACTGGGCTCCGTCGGCATATCCCTGAAACTGGCCGCAGTGGTGTCCCTTCTCTCGAAAACCATCTTGCAGCTTGCAACTTCACTAACTAGATCAATACGCCTCGGAGCTAACTAATTTCACATATTAGGGAGTGCCTCTATGACCAGTTTCTCGGAGATGCCGGAGGACTGGGCTCCGTCGGCATCTCCCTGAAACTGGCCGTAGTGGTGTCCCTGCTCTCTAAAACCATTTTGGAGATGCCTCAAACTGGCTGGAGGACTGGACTCACAAGGATGCATATTTATAGTACAAGCAGCTCGGCATAATGTCGACACTCACGACATAATGTCGACACTCACCCCTGTTATTAGTGTTGACTCATCTTTAGTCCCGGTTGGTGTCTCCAACCGGGACTAAAGGTTCATCTTTAGTCCCGGTTGGTGACACCATCCGGGACAAGGTACAAGCCGCACGACATAATGTCGACACTCACCCCTATTATTAGTGTTGCCTGGCCCACTCTGCCGCAATCCCTTCAGTCGCGGTTGGTGACTACATCCGGGACTAAATGTGTGCCAAACAATGATCATGTTTCGAAAAAACCGTCACAAAATGACCTATCATGTTCGAGGTTTCATGGCTTTTTCGGTCCAAATGACCGATGTTATGTGCTGAATCACGGCATAGTTTGTGATGTTGTGCCCATATTATGCATGTGTGTGTACATTGGTATGGAGAACAATGTTGCAGGAGGAAGTTTTCCTTTTTGTCGCACGGAAAAGCCCTTTTCCATTTTCCGAGCGGAAAAAACGGGTCATTTTGTGAAGTAACCACCAAAATGCCGTTTCAGAATGCTACCGTCCTATTTTCCTAAAATACTAGACCACCTTACATGGACTATCTCCCAACCGGTACATCTCAAACCTTTTCGTCCATCCCGGGTAAAAAGGACAAATGTCTGCCGAATCGGTAGGAAGTGGGTCCGGTTTGTACTACAGGTACATGATCTATCGCCCGTGATTTTTTGAAAAAATCATTTTTAGACTCGCAATATGTGGTTTCTTCAGAGATCCAATGCAAGTTCTAACGATGCTCGTCCCCTATCTTCATGCACACCGGTTCGACTATAGTTAGAAATTCAGATAATTCAAAACGGGCATAATAAATTCAAAAAAAATCCGAACAATAAAAATCCTTGGCGTGGTGTCATATTATGTTACATAGTTGAAAGGAAAAATACCAGACTTGGTATATTGATCATGTTTCGAAAAAACCTTCACAAAATGACCTATCATGTTCGAGGTTTCATGGCTTTCGGTCCAAATGACCGATTTTATGTGCTGAATCACGGCATAGTTTGTGATGTTGTGCCCATATTATGCATGTGTGTGGACATTGGTATGGAGAAGAATGTTGCAGGAGGAAGTTTTCCTTTTTGTCGCACGGAAAAGCCCTTTTCCATTTTCCGAGCGCAAAAAACGGGTCGTTTTGTGAAGTAACCACCAAAATGCCGTTTCAGAATGCTACCGTCCTATTTTCCTAAAATACTAGACCACCTTACATGGACTATCTCCCAACCGGTACATCTCATACATTTTCGTCCATCCCGGGTAAAAAGGACAAATGTCTACCGAATCGGCAGGAAGTGGGTCCGGTTTGTACTATAGGTACATGATCTATCGCCCATGAATTTTTGAAAAAAATCATTTTTAGACTCGCAATATGTGGTTTCTTCAGAGATCCAATGCAAGTTCTAACGATGCTAGTCCCCTATCTTCATGCACACCGGTTCGACCATAGTTAGAAATTCAGATAATTCAAAACAGGCATAATAAATTCAAAAAAAATCCGAACAATGAAAATCCTTCGCGTGGTGTCATATTATGTTACATAGTTGAAAGGAAAAATACCAGACTTGGTATATTGATCATGTTTCGAAAAAACCTTCACAAAATGATCTATCATGTTCGAGGTTTCATGGCTTTCGGTCCAAATGACCGATGTTATGTGCTGAATCACGGCATAGTTTGTGATGTTGTGACCATATTATGCATGTGTGTGGACATTGGTATGGAGAACAATGTTGCAGGAGAAAATGGTTTTGAATTATTTATTTAAACCCAAACACTTTTTATGTTTAAAGTTTTTCTAAATTCCAAATTAATATTTAAAAATATAAGTTAATTCATTTTAAAAGGTTACATTAATTATTTTTAAAAAATAGAAAATGGTTTTGGATTATTTATTCAAATCCATACACTTTTATGTTTAAAGTTTTTCTAAATTCCAAATTGATATTAAAAATATATAAGTTAATTCATTTTTAATTGTGAATGGTTCATATTTTAAATGGTTACATTAATTATTTTTTAAAACAGAAAATGTTTTTGAATTATTTATTTAAATCCAAACACTTTTTATGTTTAAAATTTTTCTAAATTCCAAATTAATATTAAAAAATATAAGTTAATTCATTTTAAAAGGTTACATTAATTATTTTTTAAAAATAGAATATGTTTTTGAATTATTTATTCAAATCCATACACTTCTTATGTTTAAAGTTTTTCTAAATTCCAAATTGATATTAAAAAAATATAAGTTAATTCATTTTTAATTGTAAATGCTTCATATTTTAAATGGTTACATTAATTATTTTTTTAAACAGAAAATGGTTTTGAATTATTTATTCAAATCCAAACACTTTTTATGTTTAAAGTTTTTCTAAATTCCAAATTAATTATCATTTAAAAAACAATACAAATTTAAACCCCAAAATAAAAATAAGGCGGGAACAGAGAGAAAATACCTGAAATTTTTTGAAAACAGGGGAATATGTCCCGGTTGGAGCCACCAACCGGGACTAAAGACCCCCTGCGCGCCAACCCTTGGTCTGCTGAAAATTTTGGAGTATAGGTCCCGGTTGGTGGCTCCAACCGGGACGTATAACCCTTTAGTCCCGGTTGGAGCCACCAACCGGGACTAAAGGTCCTTTGGTTATAATCCTTTAGCCCTTCCTCTTCTTCTTCCCTTCCCCATCACTTCTCTGCTTCATCGACGCGCGCACAACCGCCCCCGACGCCGGCAGGCTGCCCCGCCGTCCTGCACGCCCTAACGGCTGCCTCTAGAGCTCCGCCTCCTCGCCAGGAACCTCCTCACCGAAGCTCGCTTGCTGGGGTGCCCTCTCCCGCCGGAATCGAGCACGTCCTCTCCGTCACCGACGTCGGCCGCCGTCGCCATTCACGCCGTTCAGGACCTCCCCGCACTTCCCCGTCACTACCTTGAGCACCACGGTGAGCACGCGGATCTCGCCGACCTTTTTTCCCTCTCTCCCTCGCTCTGTGGTCACCGCTCGCCGACGAACTGCAAGCGCCGCCGCCGCTGCTCGCCATGCGCCATGCTCCGGTGACCAATCCGAAGCGCCGCCGCCGCCTTTTGGCTCAACGCAACCGCGTGAGTCCAGCGCGCTAGACCATGCAGCCCCACTCGCCTCCTAGCGCCAACCCGCGCCGCCGTATGGCCTGTTGGACGGCGAGCCGATGTGGCGTTCGTGTGGCGTCCACGTGTTGCCTGCGTGGCCCAGGCCCACTCGTCAGCCTCTCTGTCTAGATGTCGTGTCGGTGAGAAATAACCCCCGGTCCCTCTTGCTTGCGAGTCTGCTGAGGTGGCCATGGGGCCCCTCTGTCAGTCACTGTGGGTAGGTATGCCTGCGGTGTAAAAAGTTTAACCATCTTTTAATAATTTCATAAATAATTATAATCTTATAAATTCAATAACTTTTAATCTATAAGTCATAAAAATATGAATAATATATCAAAATGTTCAGAAAAATGAAACATATCTATCTAAGGTATAATCATGCATTGTTCAACAACTTAAATTACAAGTTTAATTAGAAGAACAAATCCACCCCTCTCATGTGTTCCGGAGTTTCTCCGAGTTAGGGTTTTCACCCCTCGGAACCCCGATTAAATCGTCGAGCATTTCTTAGGGTTACATTCCAATGCAAATTAACTTGTCATATCATCATACTTGCTTGAGCATTGCATCGATGCCATGTGTTGATTGTTTCCCTTTCTTTTTGGTGTTTGGATTATTAGGTTTATTATTAGTTAGGTATTATTAGGTTTATTAATTAGTTTGGTATTATTGGTCTTCGGCCCCACTGGTCAGTCACTGTGGGTAGCCCAGACCCGATTCACATTTTCAAGCAACTTAGGTGCATGTGGGTTCGACGATGTGCCTATCTACTACACGGTTTCCCTTTCTCTTCATTTTTATTATTGTGTATGTATATATTAGGGTTTCTCTGAATTAGGGTTTATATCTCTCAACACCGTACTTAACTTTCTCCTTTAGCCGCTTTGACTTATTCGTTTTTCCACCTATGCAGAAAATATGGACCCACACGTTAGAGACGAAGAAAAGGAAGAGTTGATCCAAGGTGTGATCCGTGGGGAAGATAATTTAGACGTATCAACGTTTCTGAACAACTCCGGTGAGGGTGATCCTCTTTTTACCGGAGTAGACAACTTGTTTGAGGTTGAAGGTGTTGCCTTCCGCGAGGGAGAAGGCGATGCCTTGTGTAATCGAGAAGACGACCGCTCCGGTGAGGTGCATGTAATATAAATCAATTCATTAATTAATCATCTGCTATCTATATAGAAATAGTAATGACGATCTTTCTTCTTTTAGCCCTCCGGATCGAAGGAATCTACTGAAAAGAGAAGACGAGGCCCAACCAAAAAGTTGCAAGACCATGAGAGGTTCAGGATCGAAGATGTCGCTGAAGACGGCAGACCGACAACTCCCGAAGTTGTCGCAACCAAATTTGTGGCACAATGCGGAGTAATCGTTAGGGACTTAATCCCGATCACCATTAGAAATTGGAATAGGCCTGCTAATGCGGATGAAGAGGGAACATGTTTATTTGTCCCTAACCACGCCAAAGATTTACTCTGGAAGAGGCTCATGGTTAATTTCAAACTACCAAACATAGAGCTGGATCCAAATGCGGAGGATCCAGTTGAGGACGCCTTACAACATGGGAGAGCCATGGAGGCTAAGGTTAGGGAGTGGGCTTTGAAGAAGATGGCCCAGTGTTTCACCAACTGGAAGAAAAGATTGCACCTTGACTATGTCATGAAAAAGAAGACTCCCGATTTCAATAATATTCAGTTTGAGAAGATAATACCATTCTGGGATGAGTTTGTGGAATACAAGAAATCAGAAAAAGCTAAGAAAATGTCTGGAACGAATAAGCTGAATGCTGCTAAGAAGAAGTATCACCATACTATGGGGCAAGGTGGCTACAGGGTTGGCATTCCTAAGTGGGAGAAACTTGAGCAGGAACTGCGTGATAAAAATATCACCCCAGAGACAGACGATTGGGTAGAACGTGCAAGGAATAGGTTTTACGGGCATGGGGGCACATTGGACTCGGAAGGGAGGTGTATATATAACATACAACATAAAGAAGACCCCTTGCCAATCGAGAGGATCAGAAAAGCAGTAAAGGCTATTAAAGATGGGGACTTCATTCCCGATAGAGAGAATGATGAGCTCACACTCGCCCTTGGAAATAAGGAACATGATGGACGAACACGAGGCACAAGAGGCTCCCAATCATGGAGGACTGGGTTTCCCGAAGAGAGGAAGAAATATCCTGATAGAAGCCGTTAGAGGAGAAAGGACAGGGCGACAGTTGAAGCAGAAAGTCAGAAAGAGCGAATGCATTTAATTGAAGAACGATTAAAGCAACAAAAGATGAAATTAACACACATAAAGAGCAAAGTACTACCGGCCCATCTCAGCAGCACACTGCATTCAATGCTACCGGCCTATCGAATAATCGAAAAAGCAGTGTGGCTTCCACCGAGGTCCCGGGTGATGACAATGGCGATGCCGATGATGCACCGACGATGGCTCCTGTTGGCTACCCAGTGAATGATATCACAGAGATGACACACTGCGAGCTAGATGTCAAAGTTGTGAACATATCAATGAAGGTGGCGGTCGGCTATGCCTTACCAATTGGACCCACACCAACTTACCACTGTCGTCCGGTTCTAGAGGGCTACGCTGTTGTCGGCGTGGATGAAATCATGCCCACCTTTGAGGTTTTGGATCTTCACTACCCTGCTGGTGAAGGGGATGTGACTGTGCTGGGTGACGCAAAAAACGTCACCATTCTATGGCCGAAGGATTGTATCGTGCTTCGAAATCACACGCTAAGGCCATCTTCGTCGCCGCCTCACCCGTCTCCAGCGAGGTCGTCGCCGCCGCGGCAGCCGTCTTCGTCGCCTCACCCGGCTCCGTCGCCTCACCAATCTCCGGTGCAGCCATCGCCGCGGGAGCCATCGCCGGCGCCTCAGGATAAAAAGCGTAAGCGTACCGCTACTGTGCGTCGTAAGCGATCGCCGAAACGTAAACAAGAGCCTCTTCCAAAAGTACCAATGGTTCCTCCCAAGAGAGCTTATGACTGTACTGAAGAGGAGACTGCGGCGATCGTTGATGCGGAAACGACAGCGTTTTTCGCTAAGCTGAGGCGGCCGAAAGAGCCAGAGTTCCCCAGCACCAAAGAAGAAAAAGGCAAAGTGTTGAAAATGCTAAAGAATCTTCATCAACCCGAGCCAAAGTTGTCATCAGACTATGAGCGTTCTATTCTCAAGTCACATGCGGCACAAAAAGCCTCGAAGAGCAGTACTGATGCAAGCGGGAAATCTGTTGCCCAGCTCGGAGAACAAGCAAAACAGACTTGCGCCCCTCTCAAGGTGATTTCTCAAACCAATGTGGGGTCAAGCAAATATGGGGCCGAAGAGCAGTATGATCCAGAGGTAGTTGCACAATACGGAGAAGCTGCCGCTGCTCAAGGTATGAGTATTGCCCAGTACTTATCCCAGTTAGAGTTCTTTCCCGTGAGTGAAGTAGCATACCAATACCAGTACGGAAAACCTCTCGTCAAACCTGAGGAGGTAAACAATCTTCCAACAAAAATGCAAAGATTGCATAACTGGTACATGCATGCCACAAGGGCCGGGGCTAACTGAATAGTGCTGAGGGTTACAAAAAAGCATCATGGGAAAGATAAGGATGACATGATATCCATTGAATTTGATGAACTATTTCAATTATTCAATCAAGACGCCTTGGACAAATCGATCATGAGTGCCTATTGTCTGTAAGTACTAATTCTGTAATTAATTTAGTCTCCAGCTATATTATTTTGTTTATTGCATGTATATAATCATACTGTAATATGCAGAATGAAGATTCTCGAATGCATGTATATAATCATACTGTAACATTGGCTTCATTGACCCATATTGGGTTCATGAAGCTAATCTCAAAATAAGCCCCCAGGATACCGAGGATAATATAGTACACGCGTTAAGGTTTCAAGAAACCAAAAGGGAAATACTATTTCCTTACAACTTCCAGTGAGTGTTATTGTCTTGTATACACTTTCTATTTCTCTTACTCGATGTGAAGTATATAATTGATTAGTTCTACATTCGCAGGTACCACTATATTCTGTTAATCATTCAACTTGACAAAGGGCGTGTACTAGTCATGGACTCGAAACATAAACCCCTTGAGACGTGGAAGGACATGCAGATACTTCTCCAGCGGTAATTCTAATCATTACGACACTATATCGGCAACGTTCGTGAATTTTATGATATCAAGTACTTAATAACTTATTTTATTCGTTTTCTACGCCGGACAGCGCTTGGAAACGGTTCACCAAGAAGGCTAGGGGTGTTTGGAAAGAGGAGCTTACATTTTAACCACTAGATGTAAGCACCACTAGCTATATCCGCGCATCTCTTTGATTCTAGTTTTGATACAGTTATTATCATGCTTGATTATTATTTTGATTGAACTCTGTTCTCGTAAAGTGCCTGACGCAGGGACCAGGTAACAATCTATGTGGATACTATGTATGCGAGTTCATCCGGCAGACGTGCGATAAGAAGGGCAGAAATTTAGAGCAACTCCACGTATGTAAACAATTTCTATAGTTTTTAATTACAATCAAATTGTGTTTAGTTTCATATTCATATAGGCTGATTCCTTTTTTAAATCAGATCGAACGTCTATGGGACGGTCTTCTGCCAAAGGATCGCATACGAGCAATTCATGAGGAATTGGCGGGATTCTTGGATGCAGAAGTCCTAAACACACAAGGGGAATACTACTCGGCTGTGTATAGACAATAGGAATTGTAAAAATAGCAACTTTCAAGAAATTGGCCGGTAGCATCGAATAGCAACTTTTGTATGTAGTGCATGAACTCGATCCGTGTATTGAATGTAATGTTGTCATGATGATCTTGTGTAATATAAGGTTCCTTCGTTGATAAGTGCAAAACACTAAAAAAACAATAAAACAACCTAAATGAATTCTCTGCCGCGGCACAAAAAGTGGCGAAAATGCTGCCGCGGCAACAAAATGTGTCAAAATGAATTCTCTGCCGCGGCAGAGAAATGGGCCAAATCTCTGCCGCGGCAGCAGGTTATTAGTCCCGGTTCGTGTTACGAACCGGGACTAATGCTCCACCCCCCTCGCGCTCTGATGCCGCCACGTATGCCCCATTTGTCCCTGTTGGTGGGGCAACCGGGAATAATGGTTAGAGCTTTAGTCCCGATTGCCCCGTCCCGGTTGGGCAACCGGGACTAATGGCCCTTACCAACCGGGACGCATGGGCCCTTTTCTACCGGTGCTAGTAAATGTATCCGTGCATTGCACATGAATAAATAAATCCCCTCACTCTTCTAGGTTGACACTTCTCTTTGCCACAACTGTAGATGGTGGTCATGTTGTTGACCAGTTCACGACGAAACCGTGATCAATCCCAAGCAATAAGTTTGGCCATCATACTATTAACACTTCGTTCATGATCCCCTTCCTACATGGACTTGTGATCTCGCAGACATGTAGTGATAGTGGACGCTACACATGTGTCAGTTAACACTCCGTACATGAGAATTATCTCTACACCGACTTGTAACTGCACAGACTTTTAATGATGGTGGCACCACCCTTATCTCATATACACTTGGTAAATGCTAACCCCACACTCTTGACTCCTAGCACCGCTGTACATGAACCGGGGTTGGCAAGGTCATCGTATCATAAGATAAAGGTCGATGATGATAAAAACAATGGATCGAATTAGGCAGGATGCTAGTTCATGACACATGGTATGTATTAGAGTCCTAGGCAACCTAAATTTGATCATATGATTCTAGATATTTTCAGGAGCATTCTACATCACTTGAACTAATTTATCATTTGAGTCTCGGTGCAAAAAGTTCAGAACACACATACATTCGTTGTGATTTATGTGTTGAAGTTACCTATACCAATGTGAATGAGAAATAACCCGCAAAAAATATGAATGAGGCATAGGCATGCTAAGATGAGATATTTTTTGGTGGGATATACCACATCGCACCCAAAAGAATACAATTAAACCTACAACTACTGCGTGCTGCTTGCTAACTAATTCGACAAAACAATAGCTAATTTAGGTCGTTAATTATTTAGTGGAAAGAGATCAAAGCAGCACAATGATCCATCGCTTTGTAACTACTGTCTGCCGCTGGGTATGATCGCTCGAGGTGTTCTGGGAACGATGCCTTGGATCTCGGCTCGATGCGTGTTAATATAGAGGCAGGGCCTCGAGAGATTACATTGTTGTTACAAAAAGACTCAGAGGAAAACTAGGAGATAGATCTCAGCCTTATAATCTAGATGAGACCGATTTCAGGTAGAGTAACAAACTCAAACTCTATCTATCTATCTCCTGGTAACACACGCGCTAACACTCCTCCTCAATCGTAACTCTCTTGAGGTTAAGATTGTTCTTGAATTCTTCGAACAGCCGAGCTGGTAATGCTTTTGTAAAGCCATCGGCCACCTGATCTTTAGAGAAAATAAATCTGATCTCTAGTTGTTTGTTTGCTACTCTTTCTCTTACAGAATGAAAGTCTATTTCTATATGCTTCGTTCTTGCATGAAATATAGGATTGGCTGAGAGATAGGTTGCACCCATATTGTCACACCACAAGCAAGAAACTTGTTTCTTGGGAACTCCAAGTTCTCCAAGGAGAGATTCTATCCAGATGACTTCAGCTATAGCATTTGCTAGAGATTTATATTCTGCCTCTGTGCTTGACCTGGAGACAGTTGCCTGTTTTCTAGCACTCCAAGAAATCAAGTTAGGTCCAAAAAATACAGCAAAACCTCCTGTGGATCTCCTATCATCTACACATCCTGCCCAATCAGCATCTGAGAAAGCACTTACTAAAGTAGATGGAGATCTTCTGAATGTTAGACCAATACCTACTGTTCCACTGACATATCTCAATATTCTTTTTACAGCTGTCTAGTGAACAGTGGTTGGAGCATGAAGAAACTGGCATACCTTGTTGACAGAGAAAGAAATATCTGGCCGTGTAAGGGTCAGGTACAGTAGTGCTCCAACAATACTTCTGTATTTTGTGCTATCTTCTGGCCCTAGAAGTTCTCCTCCTGTGACTGAAAGTTTTTCTGATGCTGACAGTGGTGTAGAGGATTGTTTACACTTCTTCATCCCAACTCTGCCAAGCAAATCTAGAGCATACTTTTCTTGAGTTAATACAATGCCTTGATTAAATGGTTTTACCTCAATTCCCAAGAAGAAATGCAAGTCACCAAGATCCTTCAGAGCAAAAGCTGAACCAAGATCTTGAAGGAGTGATGTGATGGCCTTGTTGGAGGAGCTAGTGACAATGATATCATCAACATATACTAGCACATAAATTATGATACCTGACTTATTGTATATGAATAAAGATGTATCTGCCTTTGATGCCAGAAAACCAAGCTCTTGTAATTTGGAGCTCAGTTTAGCGAACCATGCCTTTGGAGCTTGTTTGAGTCCATATAATGACTTGTCCAATTTGCACACATGAGTGTAGGGTTTCGTAGCATGGAAAATAAAAAATTTCTACCGCATACAAACAAACAACCCAAGATCTATCTACTAGATTGTAGCAACGAGTCGATGGAATAACTTACCCTCGAAGATTCCAAAGTGTTTAACGAGAGAGGATTCTCGTGGGTGATGTAGTCGTAATCTTCCCGATCTCAAGATCGCGTAGACGATCCTTCTGGCGCTGCGTTCCGGCAGCGCTCCCGCAGTCGGTCACACGTTCAGTACTCGACGAAGACCTTCCTCTCCCTTGTTCCAGCAGGCAGCAGAGGTTGTAGCACTCTCCTCGCGATTCCGGCAGCACAACGGTGTGGTACCGGAAGTAGAGGGGAGATCTCGCAGGGCTTCGCCTTAAGCCGGAGCGAGTATGGTGGAGTATGAGAGAGCTCCTCGGCGATCTAGGGTTTAGACACACCAAGGAGGAAGTGCTAGAGCCGGCGGCTAGGGTTCCGGGGACCCCAAATCGGCGGCTAGGGCAAAACCCTATAGGGGGTGGCGGCGGCTATGGTGGGCTGCAGCTTCTAGGGTTTGAGGTGAGGGACTTGTGTGTCCTAGGAGGGAGCCCTGCCCCTCCTTATATAGGTGGAGGGGCCGGCGGCCAAGGGGAGGGGGCCTCCCTCCCCAACTCGACTTGGAGGGGGCGCCGCCGGTTGGAGGCGGGATTCCCTCCCCAACTCGGTTTCCCACTTCCTCCTCTTTTCCTCTTTCCAATTTTAGCCATTTGACTTTTCAAACTAGCTATTTGACTTTTCAAATTAGGATTTGAATTAATCCCTTATTTGGAACAGCGATGACACTTAGTACATGATGCAATCATACCAACTTGATACAACACATTCATGTACCCTTCCCCTCCGGAGTGCCGGACATTCCGGAACATTCTAGAACATTCCCGATGAAAACACCGGAATCATTCCCCAACTCCGAAACAGGACTTTCCTTATATGAATCTTAATCTCCGGACCATTCCGGATCACCTCGTGATATCCCGGATCCCATCCGAGACTCCGAACAACATTCGGTCTCTTTTTCTCATCATACCATAACTACTCAAACAACGTCGAATCCTTAAGTGTGTCTCCCTACGGTTCGTGAATTATGCGGACATGATCGAGACACTTCTCCGAACAATAACCAATAGAGGAATCTGGAAATTCATATGGCTCCCACATATTTCTACGATTACTTTGCGATCGAATGAACCACTTACATACGATACCAATTTCCCGTTGTCTCACGATAGTTTACTTATCCGAGGTTATGATCGTCGGTATCTGTGCATACCTAGTTCAACCTCGTTACCGATAAGTACTCTTTTCTCGTTCCCGTGATATGTGATCCCTTGTGAGCCAATCACATGCTTGCAAGCTAATTGGATGACATTCCACCGAGAGGGCCCAGAGTATAACTATTCGTCATATGGATGGACAAATCCCACTCTTGATCCATGTGTCTCAACCAATACTTTCCGAACACTCAATGCCACCTTTATAGCCACCCAGTTACGGTGTGGTGTTTGATGTCATCAAAGCATCCATCCGGTAAAGGTGATATGCATGACCTCATGGTCGAAGGAATTAGGTTACTATGTATCAGAAAGCATATAGCAATTGAACTATTAAAATGACTTGATCTTTATGCTACGCTTATCTATAGGAGTATGTCCATCATATCATTATCCTAACGATATGATCTTGTTGTTGATAATATCTCAATGTTCATGATAGGGAAACCACAATCATTTATCAACCAACAAGCTAGTGATGTATAGAGGCTATACTAGGGACTTCAAATTAAGTTTACAAATCACACAAGTATCAATGTTTCCTTGTTAATACTATTATAGCATGAATGTAAACATTTATCATAAACTCAAAGATATAATAATAAATACATTTATTATTGCCTCTAGGGCATATCTCCAACAGTCTCCCACTTGCACTAGAGTCATCTAATCTAGATTACATGGTAATATACCGAACACCCATGGAAGTTTGGTGCTGGTCATGTTTTGCCCTCGGGAGAGGTTTAGTCAACGGATCCGCCACATTCAGATCTGTGTGTACTTTGCAAATCTTTATATCCCCATCTTGGATATGTTCTTGAATAGCGTGAAAACGTAGCTTGATGTGCTTCAGCTTCTTGTGTGACCTTGGTTCTTGCGCATTGGCTATGGCGCCCATGTTATCACAGTAGATAGACATTGGGTCCAACGCACTAGGAACCACACCTAGCTCTGTAATGAACTCTTTCATCCATATCGCTTCTTGTGAAGCCTCTGAAGCAGCCATGTATTCCGATTCAGTTGAAGATCTCGCCACAACGCTTTGCTTTGCACTCCTCCAGCTAACTGCTGCACCATTCAAAATAAATACGTATCCAGATTGTGATTTAGAATCATCCGGATCGGTGTTCCAACTAGCATCGGTGTAACCATTAACAACGAGCTGTTCATCACCTCCATAAGAAAGAACCATATCCTTAGTTCTTCTCGAGTACTGAAGGATGTTTTTGACCGCTGTCCAATGATCCACTCCTGGATCACTTTGATATCTGCTAGTTAAACTAACAGCATATGCAATGTCGGGTCTAGTACATAGCATGGCATACATTAGAGATCCTATGGCTGAGGCATAGGGAGTCTTACTCATCCTTTCTCTATCTTCTGCCGATGTCGGACTTTGAGTTTTACTCAAGGTCGTATTGGGCAACATGGGCAAGAACCCTTTCTTGTTATCTTCCATTCCAAACCTCTTTAGAACTTTGTCCAAATATGTACTCTGTGACAATGATATTTGGCGTTTCGATCTATCTCTGTAAATCTTTATGCCTAATATGTAAGCTGCTTCGCCAAGATCCTTCATTGAAAAACTATTATTCAAATATTCCTTGACACTATTAAGAAGGTCTACATCATTCCCAATCAACAATATGTCATCCACATATAGTATTAAGAATGCTACAGAGCTCCCACTCACTTTCTTGTAAATACAAGCTTCTCCATAAGTTTGTATAAAACCAAAACTTTTGATCACCTTATCAAAACGTTGATTCCAACTTCGGGATGCTTGCTTCAATCCATAAATGGACCGTTGAAGTTTGCATACCTTGTTAGCATCTTTAGGATCGACAAAACCTTTGGGTTGCATCATATACAACTCTTCATCAATATCTCCATTGAGGAATGCTGTTTTGACATCCATCTGCCATATCTCATAATCGTAATATGCAGCGATTGCTAACATAATCCTCACAGACTTTAGCTTCGCTACTGGTGAGAAAGTCTCATCGTAGTCAACTCCTTGAATTTGTCGAAACCCTTTTGCGACAAGTCGAGCTTTATAGACAGTTACATTACCATCAGCATCTGTTTTCTTCTTGAAGATCCATTTGTTCTCGACAGCCTTCCGGCCATCCGGTAAGTCCACCAAAGTCCATACTTGGTTTTCGTACATGGATCCGATCTCGGATTTCATGGCTTCTTGCCATTTATTGGAATCTGGGCTCATCATTGCTTCCTCATATGTCTCAGGGTCATCGGTGTTGTCCACCAACATGACACTCATAACGGGATCATACCAATCTGGAGTGGTACGAGTTCTCGTTGACCTCCGAGGCTCTGTAGCAACTTCAACCGAAGTTTCATGATCACCATCATTAGCTTCCTCTCTAATTGGTGCAGGCACCACAGGAACTTCTTCCGGTGCTGCGCTACTCGCAATTTCGAGAGAAGGTTCGACAACCTCGTCGAGTTCTACTTTCCTTCCAGTCACTTCTTTCGAGAGAAATTCCTTCTCTAGAAAGGATCCATTCTTTGCAACGAAGACTTTGCCTTCGGATCTGTGATAGAAGGTATACCCAATAGTTTCCTTCGGGTATCCTATGAAGACGCATTTTTCCGCTTTGGGTTCAAGCTTGTCCGGCTGTAACTTCTTTACATAGGCTTCGCATCCCCAAACTTTAAGAAACGACAATCTAGGTTTCTTCCCAAACCATAATTCATACGGTGTCGTTTCAACGGATTTAGACGGTGCCCTATTTAAAGTGAATGCGGTTGTTTCTAATGCATAACCCCAAAATGATAGCGGTAAATCTGTAAGTGACATCATAGAACGAACCATATCTAAGAGAGTTCGATTACGACGTTCAGACACACCATTACGCTGTGGTGTTCCCGGCGGTGTCAACTGCGAAAGTATTCCGCATTTCTTCAAATGCTCGCCAAACTCGTAACTTAGATATTCACCTCCACGATCAGAACATAGAAATGTAATCTTCTTGTTACGTTGATTCTCTACCTCACTTTGAAACTCCTTAAACTTCTCGAAAGTTTCGGACTTATGTTTCATGAAATAGATATACCCATATCTACTCAAGTCATCCGAGAAGGTAAGAACATAACGATAACCACCGCGTGATGCTACACTCATTGGACCACACACATCGGTATGTATGATTTCCAATAAGTCTGTAGCTCGCTCCATCATACCAGAAAATGGAGTCTTAGTCATTTTACCCATCAGACATGCTTCGCATCTTTCAAGTGATTCGAAATCAAGTGATTCAAGAAGTCCATCGGAATGGAGTTTCTTCATACGCTTCACTCCAATGTGACCAAGACGATAGTGCCACATATAGGTCGAGTTATCGCTTGATTTCAACCGTTTAGCCTCAATGTTATTAATATGTGTATTTCCACTATCGAGATTCAATAAGAATAGACCATCTATCAAAGGTGCATGTGCATAAAACATATTACTCATATAAATCGAACAACCATTATTCTCGGACTTAAACAAGTAACCGTCTCGCAATAAACAAGATCCTGATATAATGTTCATGCTCAACGCAGGCACCAAATAACAATTATTTAAGTATAAAACTAATCCCGATGGTAGATGAAGGGGTAGCGTGCCGCGATCACATCAACCTTTGATCCGTTTCCCATGCGCATCGTCACCTCGTTCTTCGCTAGCTTCCGTTTATTCTGCAGCACCTGTTTCGAGTTACAAATATGAGCAACCGAACCAGTATCAAATACCCAGGCACTACTACGAGTACTAGTGAGATACACATCAATAACATGTATATCAGATATACCTTTCTTCTTGATGTTGTCGTTCTTCAAATCCGCCAAGTACTTTGGGCAATTCTGTTGGAATTATGCCCTAGAGGCAATAATAAAGATGTTATTATTATAATTCTTGTTCATGATAAAGTTTATATTCCATGCTAGAATTGTATTAAGCGGAAACATTAATACTTGTGTGGTTTGTGAACAACACCGTGTCCCTGGTACGCCTCTAAGGACTAGCTCATTGATCAATGATGTTTAAGGTTTCCTAACCATAGACATGAGTTGTTAATTGATAATGAGATCATATCATTGGGAGAATGATATGATGGACAGACCCAAACTAAGCGAAGCAATTAGATCGTATCATCGTGTTCATCTTTGCGAAGCTTTTCCTATGTCAAATATTGTATTCCTTAGACCATGAGATAATGCAACTCCCTGGTACCGGAAAAAAGATTTGAGGTCATCAAACGTCATCCTATGAGAGGGTGATCATAAAGGTGTCTCTCAGGTGATCGGAAAGTATCTGTTGGGTTGTATGTATCGAGATGGAATTTGTCCCTCCCAAGTCGGAGAGATATACTTCGGGCCCACTCGGTAATCGATATCAACACCTCTTGCAAGCATGTGGTTAAGGAGTTAATCACAAAGTGATATCGGATTACGGAACGAGTAAAGTACTTGCTGTGAACGAGATTGAACAAGGTATGACGGTACCGACGATCGAATCTCGGGCAAGTAAAATATCGCGAGACGAAGGGAATATATATATGGGATTGATTGAATCCTGGCATCGTGGTTCATCCGATATGATCATCGATGAATGTGTGGAAGTCAATATGGGTGCCCAGACCCCGCTGTTGATTATTGATAGAAGATCATGTCTGCATATTCTCGAACCCGCAGGGTCACACACTTAACGTATCTCGACGCTAGGATAGATTGGATAATTGGTTTATGAATTTTTGTTCGGAGTCTCGGATGGGATCCGGGACATCACGAGAGGTTCCGGAATGGTCCGGAGAATAAGATTCATATAAGGCAGTGCAGTTTTTGGAGTTCGGAATTGTTCCGGGTTAATCGGTATTGTACCGGAAGCTTCTAGAACCTTCCGGAAGGGGACCAACGTGGCCCCACCTTCCGGGAGGGGGCATGGGCCTATGAGGGAGTGTCCTGGCCGCATTGGGCCAGGGGCACAAGGCCCCATAGGGCCCAGCCGATCCTAGAGAGTTTAAATCGTTTAAACTAGAGATACGGTTTCTAGAAGAGGGGAGAGTCCATGCCCCCCACTCCTTATCCTTTGGGCTTGGGGGAGGGGCTAGGGCTGCGCCCCCCTCTATATAAAGAGGGGTGGGGGCGCACCAACCCCCCACACCTCTCCTCCAAACCCTAGCCGCCTTGCTAGCTTTCCTCTCTCCCTCCCGACTGTTTGTAGGCGAAGCCCTGCTGCAGAAATTCTCCAACATATACACCACGCCGTCGTGTTGTAGATCCAATCTATCTCTCCACCATACTTGCTGGTCCGAGGAAGGAGGAGACGTCGAGGTGCTGCACGTGTGCATCTCACGGAGGCACCGCCACTTGTGGTGCTAGATCGGATCGGATCGCGAGGAGGAGAAGCGAGTACGACTACATCACCCACGTTCTGACGAACGTTCCGCTGTGCGAATCTTCAAGGGTATGAAGATCTAATCCAATCTCTCTCATTGATTGCATCTCCTAGATTAGATCTTGGCTTTCCCTCTGTTCGCATCCGTAGAAAATTTTGATTTACTATGCCGCGAAACCCTTCAGTGGTATCAGAGCTAGATCTATGCGTAGATGAGTTTCACGAGTAGAACGCAACATGGTTGTTGCGGGCGTTGATGTTTTCTGTTGCAAGCCTCTTGTTTGTGTTCTTCTTATGACGCGGGATAGTGAGATTGAAGCGGTCCAGGCCAACCTTACGCGACGTCGTTCGCGAGACCAGCTCCGCACTTGACGTGTGGCTTGTTCCACACATGCGGCTGGTGGATGTCAGTTTCTCTCACTATAGTTGTCATGGGATTAACACCGGAGTTTGGCAACCATAATATCACCGTTGTGGCTTTCCGTAGGTAAGAATCGTTCTTAGCATCTACTCCCATAAGCCACGTAAAACATGCAACAACAAAGTAGAGGCGTCTAACTTGTTTTTGCAGGGAGTGTTTTCTGTGATATGGTATGGCCCAAGATGTGATGTGTATATTGTATGCGATGATCATGTTTTGTAATGTTTCACGACTTGCATGTCGATGAGTACACAACCGGCAGGAGCCATATGGTTGTCTTTATAATTGTGTATGACCTGCGAGTCAACTTCTTATACGCCATGTAATAGCTTTACTTTATCGCTAAGTAGTTAGCAATAGTTGTAGTTGCTATTCGTGGTGGAGGCAATCATGGTGGAGTGATGGAGATCATGCCGGAACGCACAAGATGGAGATCATTGCGCGAGGATTGGCTATACCATGTCACATAAAGTTATATGCATGTGATGTTTATCCCTTTATGTATCTTATTATGCTTAGATCGCGACGGTAGCATTATAAGATGATTCCTCACTTAAAGATCAAGATAAAAACTGTGTTCTCCCCAAGTATGCACCGTTGCGAAAGTTCGTCGTGTCCAAGCATCACGTGATGATCGGGTGCTATAGACTCTAAGCTCACATACAACGGGTGCAAGCCAGTTTTGCACACGCAGAAATACTTGGGTCTAGCTTGACGAGCCTAGCATGTACAGACATGGCCTCGGAACACAAGAACCGAAAGGTTAAGCATGAGTCATATGAGTGATATGATCGACACTTTGTTGTCCACCATTGAAACCACATCTCTTCTCGTGATGATCGGATTAGGTGTGGTGAATTTGGATCGTGTTCACTAAACAACTTGAGGGATGTTGAATTTAGTGGGAATTCATCTAGTAATTTGATTAAATTGAACTATTTATCATGAACATAGTCTAAGTTGTACTTGCAAATACTGTAGATCACATGGCCAAGTCCAACTTCAACTTCAACGTTTTTGCTGAGAAGGAAAAGCTTAGAAACAATGGGTCTAACTTCACCAATTGGTTCCGCAATCTAAGAATCATTCTGTCTGGCGGACAAAAGGACTATGTCCTTGGGAAAGCGTTAGGTGACCCCCCTGCTGCAACTGTGTCGGCTGATGAGAAAGCTGTCTATCAGTCGCGCAAAGATGATTATGGTGTGATTAAGAGCACCATGTTGTTTGCTATGGAACCGGAGCTTCAAAATCGTTTTGAAGAGTATCCCGGGCCCTTCGAGATTCTCGAGGAGCTGAAAACCATGTTTCAGACTCAGGCCCGTTCTGAGAGATATGAGATCTCCGAGAAGTTCTTTAACTGCAAGATGGAGGAAGGGAGTTCCGTTAGTGAGCACGCCATAAATATGTCGGGCTACACTCAACGTCTTGAGCAACTGGAATGCACGATTCCAAAGGAGCTCAAGATTGACAGGGTTCTGCAATCACTCCCTCCCAGCTACAAAAGTTTTGTAGTGACTCATAATCAGATTGGCTCCACTGATACGATCACCGAGCTCTTCGCAAAGCTGAAGGCTGCGGAGGTGGACATCAAGAAAGATAATCATGTGTTGATGGTCAACAAGCCCTCCTTTAAGAAAGGTAAGGGAGCAAAGAAGCCCTTCAAGAAGGGCGGCGGCAAGCGCACTGCCCCTGTTGAGAAGAAGCTCAAGTCTGGTCCTAAGCCGAACACTGAGTGCTTCTATTGCAAGGACAAGGGTCACTGGAAGCGCAACTGTCCGAAGTACTTAGCGGACAAGAAGGCTGGCACCATCAAAGGTATATTTGATATACATGTTATTGATGTTTTCCTTACTAGCCCTCGTTGTAGTGCCTGGGTATTTGATACCGGTTCTGTTTCTAATATTTGTAACTCGAAACAGGAGCTACGGAATAGACGGCGGCTTGCGAGGGATGAGGTGACGATGCGCGTTGGCAACGGATCAAGAGTTGATGTGATGGCCGTCGGCACGCTCTCCTTAGTTTTACCTTCGGGATTAGTTTTAAACCTTAATAAGTGTTATTATGTGCCTGCGTTGAGCATGAACATTATTTCTGGATCGTGTTTATTGCAAGACGGTTATTCATTTAAATCGGAGAATAATGGTTGTTCTATTTATATGAGTAACATCTTTTATGGTCATGCACCTCTTGTGAATGGTTTATTTCTTCTAAATCTCGAAAGGGATGAAACACACATCCATAACATTGAGGCTAAGAGATGCAAAGTAGATAGTGATAATACTACTTATTTGTGGCACTGTCGTCTAGGTCATATTGGTGTAAAGCGCATGAAGAAACTCCATTCTGATGGACTTTTAGAGTCTCTTGATTTTGAATCATTTGACACATGCGAACCATGCCTCATGGGCAAGATGATCAAAACCCCGTTCTCCGGTATGATGGAGCGAGCAACGGACTTGTTGGAAATCATACATACCGATGTATGCGGACCGATGAGTGTTTCGACGCGCGGTGGATATCGCTATTTCCTCACTTTTACCGATGACTTAAGTAGATATGGGTATATCTATTTAATGAAACATAAATCTGAAACATTTGAAAAGTTCAAGGAATTTCAGAATGAAGTGGAGAACCATCGTAACAGAAAGATTAAGTTTCTATGATCCGATCGTGGAGGTGAATATTTGAGTTATGATTTTCTCATGCATCTTAAAGCAAGTGGAATCGTTTCACAACTCACGCCACCCGGAACACCACAGCGCAATGGTGTGTCTGAACGCCGAAATCGAACCCTATTAGATATGGTCCGATCAATGATGTCTCTTACTGATTTGCCGTTATCATTTTGGGGTTATGCATTAGAAACCGCTGCATTCACTTTAAATAGGGCTCCATCTAAATACGTTGAAACGACACCGTATCAACTGTGGTTTGGTGCTAAGCCTAAGTTGTCGTTTCTTAAAGTTTGGGGATGTGAAGCTTACGTCAAGAAGTTGATGCCGGACAAGCTCGAACCCAAAGCGGAGAAATGCGTCTTCATAGGATACCCTAAGGAAACTATTGGGTATACCTTCTATCACAGAACCGAAGGCAAAGTGTTTGTCGCAAAGAACGGTTCCTTTCTTGAGAAGGAGTTTCTCTCGAAAGAAGTGAGTGGGAGGAAAGTAGAGCTACACGAGGTTATTGAAGCTTCTCTTGAATTGGAGAGTAGCGCAGCACCTGAAATTGTTCCAGTGCCGCCTGCACCAACAATAGAGGAAGCTAATGATAAGGATCATGAAGCTTCGGACGATGCTGCTACAGAACGACGCAGGTCGACAAGGTCGTGTGCCCCTCCTGAGTGGTACGGAAACCCTGTCTTGACTGTCTTGTTGGTAGAAGACAGTGAACCTACGAACTATGAGGAAGCAATGATGAGCCCAGACTCTGAGAAATGGCTGGAAGCCATGAAATCCGAATTGGGATCCATGAGCGAAAACCAAGTATGGACTTTGGTGGATCCTCCTAGCGATCGAAAGGCCGTTGAGTGCAAATGGATATTCAAGAAGAAAACGGACGCGGATGGTAATGTTACCGTCTATAAAGCACGGCTTGTCGCAAAAGGTTTTCGACAAGTTCAAGGTGTTGACTACGATGAGACTTTCTCTCCCGTAGCGATGTTTAAGTCCATTCGGATTTTATTAGAAATTGCTGCGTTTCATGATTATGAAATATGGCAGATGGATGTCAAGACTGCTTTCCTCAATGGGAACATTGATGAAGAGTTGTATATGATGCAACCCGAAGGTTTTGTCGATCCTAAGGATGCTAGTAAAGTATGCAAACTTCAGCGTTCCATTTATGGACTGAAGCAAGCATCTCGGAGTTGGAACCTTCGTTTTGATCAAGTGATCAAGAGTTTTGGATTTGTTCCAAATTGCTACGAAGCTTGTATCTACAAGAAAGTGAGTGGGAGCTCGGTGACGTTTCTGGTACTGTATGTGGATGACATATTGATTATCGGAAATGACATCAACATGCTTAACGATGTGAAGAGTTATTTGAACAAGTGTTTTTCAATGAAAGACCTAGGTGAAGCTGCTTATATATTGGGCATCAAAATCTATAGAGATAGACAAAGACACCTGATAGCTTTAAGCCAGAGTACATACCTAGACAAAGTTCTGAAAAGGTTCAGAATGGATAAGGCAAAGAAAGGTTCAGTGCCTATGTTGTCAGGTAAGATATTGAGCAAGGCTCAGTGTCCAGCTACGGTAAATGATAGGGAAGCTATGAGCAAAGTGCCTTATGCCTCGGCCATAGGTTCCATCATGTATGCCATGCTGTGTACTAGACCGGATGTGTCCAATGCTCTTAGTTTGACGAGCAGATATCAAAGTGATCCAGGAGTGGAACACTGGACAGCCGTGAAGAACATCCTAAAGTACCTAAATAGAACTAAAGAAATGTTCTTAGTCTATGGGGGTGATGAACAGCTTGTCGTAAAAGGTTACGTCGATGCTAGTTTCGACACCGACAAGGATGATTCTAAATCTCAAACAGGATACATTTATATTTTGAATGGAGGAGCTGTGAGCTGGAGAAGCTGCAAGCAAAGCGTGATCGCGGGATCTACAGTGGAAGCGGATTACATGGCTGCTGCAGAAGCGTCAAGTGAAGGAGTTTGGATCAGAAACTTCATCACTGAGCTTGGCGTGGTTCCAAGTGCATTGGACCCACTGGATATATTGTGTGACAACACTGGCGCCATAGCACTCGCTAAGGAACCAAGATATCATCCAAAGACCAAGCATACCAACCGCAAGTTTCATATAATCCGAGATTATATAGCAGATGGAGATCTGAAGATTAGCAAAGTACATACAGATCTGAATGTCGTAGATCCATTTACTAAACCTCTTCCACGTGTAAAACATGATCAACACCTAAGTGCCATGGGTGTGAGATTGTTGCCAGATGTAAACTAGATTATTGACTCTAGTGCAAGTGGGAGACTGTTGGAATTATGCCCTAGAGGCAATAATAAAGATGTTATTATTATAATTCTTGTTCATGATAAAGTTTATATTCCATGCTAGAATTGTATTAAGAGGAAACATTAATACTTGTGTGGTTTGTGAACAACACCGTGTCCCTGGTACGCCTCTAAGGACTAGCTCATTGATCAATGATGGTTAAGGTTTCCTAACCATAGACATGAGTTGTCAATTGATAATGAGATCATATCATTGGGAGAATGATTTGATGGACAGACCCAAACTAAGCGAAGAAATTAGATCGTATCATCGCGTTCATCTTTGCGAAGCTTTTCCTATGTCAAATATTGTATTCCTTAGACCATGAGATAATGCAACTCCCTGGTACCGGAAGAAAGCTTTGAGGTCATCAAACGTCATCCTATGAGAGGGTGATCATAAAGGTGTCTCTCAGGTGATCGGAAAGTATCTGTTGGGTTGTATGTATCGAGATGGAATTTGTCCCTCCCAAGTCGGAGAGATATACTTCGGGCCCACTCGGTAATCGATATCAACACCGCTTGCAAGCATGTGGTTAAGGAGTTAATCACAAAGTGATATCGGATTACGGAACGACTAAAGTACTTGCTGTGAACGAGATTGAACTAGGTATGACGGTACCGACGATCGAATCTCGGGCAAGTAAAATATCGCGAGACGAAGGGAATATATATATGGGATTGATTGAATCCTGGCATCGTGGTTCATCCGATATGATCATCGATGAATGTGTGGGAGTCAATATGGGTGCCCAGACCCCGCTGTTGATTATTGATAGAAGATCATGTCTGCATATTCTCGAACCCGCAGGGTCACACACTTAACATATCTCGACGCTAGGATAGATTGGATAATTGGTTTATGAATTTTTGTTCGGAGTCTCGGATGGGATCCGGGACATCACGAGAGGTTCCGGAATGGTCCGGAGAATAAGATTCATATAAGGCAGTGCAGTTTTTGGAGTTCGGAATTGTTCCGGGTTAATCGGTATTGTACCGGAAGCTTCTAGAACCTTCTGGAAGGGGACCAACGTGGCCCCACCTTCCGGGAGGGGGCATGGGCCTATGAGGGAGTGTCCTGGCTGCATTGGTCCAGGGGCACAAGGCCCCATAGGGCCCAGCCGATCCTAGAGAGTTTAAATCGTTTAAACTAGAGATAGGGTTTCTAGAAGAGGGGAGAGTCCATGCCCCCCCACTCCTTATCCTTTGGGCTTGGGGGAGAGGCTAGGGCTGCGCCCCCCCCCCTCTATATAAATAGGGGTGGGGGCGCACCAACCCCCCACACCTCTCCTCCAAACCCTAGCCGCCTTGCTAGCTTTCCTCCCTCCCGACTGTTTGTAGGCGAAGCCCTGCTGCAGAAATTCTCTAACATATATACCACGCCGTCGTGTTGTAGATCCAATCTATCTCTCCACCATACTTGCTGGTCCGAGGAAGGAGGAGACGTCGAGGTGCTGCACGTGTGCATCTCACGGAGGCACCGCCACTTGTGGTGCTAGATCGGATCGGATCGCGAGGAGGAGAAGCGAGTACGACTACATCACCCACGTTCTGACGAACGTTCCGCTGTGCGAATCTTCAAGGGTATGAAGATCTAATCCAATCTCTCTCGTTGATTGCATCTCCTAGATTAGATCTTGGCTTTCCCTCTGTTCGCATCCGTAGAAAATTTTGATTTACTATGTCGCGAAACCCTTCAGTGGTATCAGAGCTAGATCTATGCGTAGATGTGTTTCACGAGTAGAACGCAACATGGTTGTTGCGGGCATTGATGTTTTCTGTTGCAAGCCTCTTGTTTGTGTTCTTCTTATGACGCGGGATAGTGAGATTGAAGCGGTCCAGGCCAACCTTACGCGACGTCGTTCGCGAGACCGGCTCCGCACTTGACGTGTGGCTTGTTCCACACATGCGGCTGGTGGATGTCAGTTTCTCTCACTATAGTTGTCATGGGATTAACACCGGAGTTTGGCAACCATAATATCACCGTTGTGGCTTTTCGTAGGTAAGAATCGTTCTTAGCATCTACTCCCATAAGCCACGTAAAACATGCAACAACAAAGTAGAGGCGTCTAACTTGTTTTTGCAGGGAGTGTTTTCTGTGATATGGTATGGCCCAAGATGTGATGTGTATATTGTATGCGATGATCATGTTTTGTAATGTTTCACGACTTGCATGTCGATGAGTACACAACCGGCAGGAGCCATATGGTTGTCTTTATAATTGTGTATGACCTGCGAGTCAACTTCTTATACGCCATGTAATAGCTTTACTTTATCGCTAAGTAGTTAGCAATAGTTGTAGTTGCTATTCGTGGTGGAGGCAATCATGGTGGAGTGATGGAGATCATGCCGGAACGCACAAGATGGAGATCATTGCGCGAGGATTGGCTATACCATGTCACATAAAGTTATATGCATGTGATGTTTATACCTTTATGTATCTTATTATGCTTAGATCGCGACGGTAGCATTATAAGATGATTCCTCACTTAAAGATCAAGATAAAAACTGTGTTCTCCCCAAGTATGCACCGTTGCGAAAGTTCGTCGTGTCCAAGCATCACGTGATGATCGGGTGCTATAGACTCTACGCTCACATACAACGGGTGCAAGCCAGTTTTGCACACGCAGAAATACTTGGGTCTAGCTTGACGAGCCTAGCATGTACAGACATGGCCTCGGAACACAAGAACCGAAAGGTTAAGCATGAGTCATATGAGTGATATGATCGACACTTTGTTGTCCACCATTGAAACCACATCTCTTCTCGTGATGATCGGATTAGGTGTGGTGAATTTGGATCGTGTTCACTAAACAACTTGAGGGATGTTGAATTTAGTGGGAGTTCATCTAGTAATTTGATTAAATTGAACTATTTATCATGAACATAGTCTAAGTTGTACTTGCAAATACTGTAGATCACATGGCCAAGTCCAACTTCAACTTCAACGTTTTTGCTGAGAAGGAAAAGCTTAGAAACAATGGGTCTAACTTCACCAATTGGTTCCGCAATCTAAGAATCATTCTGTCTGGCGGACAAAAGGACTATGTCCTTGGGAAAGCGTTAGGTGACCCCCCTGCTGCAACTGCGACGGCTGATGAGAAAGCTGTCTATCAGTCGCGCAAAGATGATTATGGTGTGATTAAGAGCACCATGTTGTTTGCTATGGAACCGGAGCTTCAAAATCGTTTTTAAGAGTATCCCGGGCCCTTCGAGATTCTCGAGGAGCTGAAAACCAAGTTTCAGACTCAGGCCCGTTCTGAGAGATATGAGATCTCCGAGAAGTTCTTTAACTGCAAGATGGAGGAAGGGAGTTCCGTTAGTGAGCACGCCATAAAGATGTCGGACTACACTCAACGTCTTGAGCAACTGGAATGCACGATTCCGAAGGAGCTCAAGATTGACAGGGTTCTGCTTCCAGTGATTTACTATGCTGCGAAACCCTTCAAATTCCGCTTCCAGTGACCTTCTCCCTTGCAGTAAAAGCACTCAGTATCAGGCTTAGGTCCAGCCTTGGTCTTCTTCGCCGGCGTGGTAACTTTCTTACCACCCTTCTTGAAGTGTCCCTTCTGCTTAGACTTGCCTTTCTTGAATTTGGTGGTCTTATTGACCAACAACACTTGGTGCTCTTTCTTGATCTCCACTTCTGCAGACTTTAACATAGCAAACAGTTCTGGCAACTGCATGTTCATGTTCTGCATGTTGTAGTTCATCACAAAGTTCTTGTAACTTGGTGGTAGTAATTGGAGGACACGATAAATCCCCAAAGCATTAGGAATCACTATACCCAAGCTTTGAAGTTTGTTTGCGTGCCCAGACATCTTAAGCACATGCTCACTGACGGAGCTGCCCTCTTCCATCTTGCAGTTAAAGAACTTTTCAGAAGCCTCATAACTTTCAATTGCCGCATGAGTCTCAAAAATCAATTTGAGATCCTCGACAATATCATATGGGTCTGAATTCTCAAACCTTTTCTAAAGATCCGATTCCAAACCATACAAGATATCACACTGAACTATGGAGTACTGATTCTTCCGAGCGAGGTAAACATTCTTTACTTCATCGGAAGCATCAGCTGCAGGTGGGTCACCCAGCGGTGCATCCAGCACATAGGTCAAATTACCAGCTGTGAGGACAATCCTCAAATTGCGGAACCAATCCGCGAAGTTGCTTCCATTGTTTTTCAACTTTTCTTTCTCTAGGAACGCATTAAAATTGATGGTAGGGGCTGCCATTGATCTACAACATATTTGCAATAGTTTTGACTAAGTTTATGACAAATTGAGTTCTAATTAATAGTTAAATTAATCTAGGTGAACTCCCACTCAAAACAATATCCCTCACATTGTTTTAGTGATCACACGAACCAAATCCACCACATAAACACCGATCATCACGAGAGTTGATATAGTTTCAATGGCGAACAATCGACATGTTCATCATATCTACTATATGATTCATGCTTTACCTTTCGGTGATCCGTTTTCCGAGACCATGTATGTACATGCTAGGCTCATCAAGATCAAACCTTAGTTTCCGCATGAGCAAATCTGGCTTGCTCACGTTGTATACACTTGCAGAATCTAACACACCCGATCATCACGTGGTGCTTCGAAACAATAAGCTTTAGCAACGGTGCTAACTAAGGGTGAACACTTTATGACTTGAAATTCATGTGCATGAGGGATCATCTTATAATGCTACCGTCGTCTACTAAGCAATACAAGATGCATAAAGGATTAACATCACATGCAATTCATAATATGTGATATGATATGGCCTTTCTTCTTTGTGCTTCCGATCTCCATCTTCAAGCACGAACATGATCTCCATCATCACCGGCATTGCATCAAGGTCAATGACGCTTCTCCATGGTTGTCTTCCACCGGCTTCAACTATTACAACTACTTTGAATAGACACGCGGGTCTTAACATAAATTAAAGACAACCATATGGCTCCTGCCGGTTGCCAACTTACAATAAGGAACATTGCATACATCAAATATAATCACAATCATGGCCATATCACATCACTGCACACCCCTGCAAAAGAAAGTTAGACGCATCTACTTTATTTGCATGTTTTACGTGGTTTGGGGCTTTCAATAAGTGTCGTTCTAACTTACGAACATGAACCACAACATTGATACTAGTATTGTTAATAACCCGTTGTAAATTGGATCTTAACTATGCTAGGAGAAACAGGCACCCGCAAAGCCACTTATGCAATACAAGTTGCATGTCAAGCGTGGAGCAAGTCTCATGAACGATGTCATGTAAGGTTAGCCCGGGCCGCTTCATCCCAACATACCGCAAGATGCAAAGTACACAAGAAGCAATCGACAATAAAAGCATCAACGCCCACAATGACCATTGTGTTCTACTCGTGCAACAGATCTACATATAGACACGGCTCTGATACCACTGTAGGGTTTCGTAGCATGGAAAATAAAAATTTTCTACCGCATACAAACAAACAAGCCAAGATCTATCTACTAGATTGTAGCAACGAGTCGATGGAATAACTTACCCTCGAAGATTCCAAAGTGTTTAACGAGAGCGGATTCTCGTGGGTGATGTAGTCGTACTCTTCCCGATCTCAAGATCGCGTAGACGATCCTTCCGGCGCTGCGTTCCGGCAGCGCTCCCGCAGTCGGTCACACGTTCGGTACTCGACGAAGACCTTCCTCTCCCTTGTTCCAGCAGGCAGCGGAGGTTGTAGCACTCTCCTCGCGATTCTGGCAGCACAACGGTGTGGTACCGGAAGTAGAGGGGAGATCTCGCAGGGCTTCGCCTTAAGCCGGAGCGAGTATGGTGGAGTATGAGAGAGCTCCTCGGCGATCTAGGGTTTAGACACACCAAGGAGGAAGTGCTAGAGCCGGCGGCTAGGGTTCCGGGGACCCCAAATCGGCGGCTAGGGCAAAACCCTAGAGGGGGCGGCGGCGGCTATGGTGGGCTGCAGCTTCTAGGGTTTGAGGTGAGGGACTTGTGTGTCCTAGGAGGGATCCCTGCCCCTCCTTATATAGGTGGAGGGGCCGGCGTCCAAGGGGAGGGAGGGGAGTCCCTCCCCAACTCGGCTTGGAGGGGGCGCTGCCGGTTGGAGGAGGGATTCCCTCCCCAACTCGGTTTCCCACTTCCTCCTCTTTTCCTCTTTCCAATTTTAGCCATTTGACTTTTCAAACTAGCTATTTGACTTTTCAAATTAGGATTTGAATTAATCCCTTATTTGGAACAGCGATGACACTTAGTACATGATGCAATCATACCAACTTGATACAACACATTCATGTACCCTTCACCTCCGGAGTGCCGGACATTTCGGAACATTCTAGAACATTCCCGATGAAAACACCGGAATCATTCCCCAACTCCGAAACGGGACTTTCCTTATATGAATCTTAATCTTCGGACCATTCCGGATCACCTCGTGATATCCCGGATCCCATCCAAGACTCCGAACAACATTCGGTCTCTTTCTCATCATACCATAACTACTCAAACAACGTCGAATCCTTAAGTGTGTCTCCCTACGGTTCGTGAATTATGCGGACATGATCGAGACACTTCTCCGAACAATAACCAATAGAGGAATCTGGAAATTCATATGGCTCCCACATATTTCTACGATTACTTTGCGATCGAATGAACCACTTACATACGATACCAATTTCCCTTTGTCTCACGATAGTTTACTTATCCGAGGTTATGATCGTCGGTATCTCTGCATACCTAGTTCAACCTCGTTACCGATAAGTACTCTTTTCTCGTTCCCGTGATATGTGATCCCTTGTGACCCAGTCACATGCTTGCAAGCTAATTGGATGACATTCCACCGAGAGGGCCCAGAGTATATCTATCCGTCATATGGATGGACAAATCCCACTCTTGATCCATGTGTCTCAACCAATACTTTCTGAACACTCAATGCCACCTTTATAGACACCCAGTTACGGTGTGGTGTTTGATGTCATCAAAGCATCCATCCGGTAAAGGTGATATGCATGACCTCATGGTCGAAGGAATTAGGTTACTATGTATCAGAAAGCATATAGCAATTGAACTATTAAAATGACTTGATCTTTATGCTACGCTTATCTATAGGAGTATATCCATCATATCATTCTCCTAACGACATGATCTTGTTGTTGATAACATCTCAATGTTCATGATAGGGAAACCACAATCATTTATCAACCAACAAGCTAGTGATGTATAGAGGCTATACTAGGGACTTCAAATTAAGTTTACAAATCACACAAGTATCAATGTTTCCTTGTTAATACTGTTATAGCATGAATGTAAACATTTATCATAAATACAAAGATATAATAATAACTACATTTATTATTGCCTCTAGGGCATATCTGCAACAATGAGAAGGTGCACGAGGATCCTCATAACCAGGTGGCTGTTTCATGTATACCTCTTCTTCCAGAACGCCATGAAGAAACACATTCTTCACATCTAGTTGCCTCAGACTCCATACTTGTGAAACTGAAATAGCTAGAACAAGTCTAATAGTAGCAGCTTTTACAACAGGACTAAAGGTATCTTCATAATCTATTCCATACATTTGTTTGAACCATTTGGCTACTAATCTAGCTTTGTATCTATCAATTGTTCCATCAGCATTCCTCTTAATCCTATAAACCCATTTACAATCTATAAGATTTGTCCCTTGTTGAGGTGGTACTAGGTGCCATGTTTTGTTATCAATTAATGCCCTATACTCATCATCCATTGCATTTTTCCAATGTGCATTTGCTAGAGCTATTTTCAAGTTTGCAGGTTCACTCGATGAACAACATAAACTATAACGTACTGTACCATCAGTAAATTGTTTTGGTTTAGCATTACCCGTTTTTGATCTTGTTCTGTGAGCTGCCGCAGGCTGGGTCACAGGAGAGGAGGTCGCAGAAGATCCTCCCGCACCTGATCCGGCAGATCCCGATGAAGATTCGCACGGGCCGCCGTGTGAACGGGACGTGGACGGGTCGCTTTCGCGTGTGGGTCCCACGTCATCTGACTCCTGGCGCTGCCTGTCATCGCGACGCTCGCATGCGATCGGAGCTGCTGGCCCGCGCAACGTGGCGGAGCCGGGTTGGTGCGGAGTTGGACCGCGCGTGGTCGAAGCTGGATTCGCCCGCGCTGCTGCTGCAGGCCCACGCGACGTGGCGGGGCTAGATTGGCTCGAAGCTGGACCGCGGCGGGACGAGGGTGACGCGGCCGCAGATCACGACGGAGATTCACTGGGGTCCGAGGTTGCGCTCGTGATCCGAGGTTGATTTTCCTTGTTCCAGCTGCCATGGTCTTGATCAGGTACAATATTTTGTACAGCTCCGTTATGCCTCATTTTTGCGTCATTTTCTGTACCGTTTTCGCCTGCTGCTTGCTGTGCCTGAGAAGAACAACTCAAAGTGCCAGGAATTATAGAGCTATTAGGTGTTAGATCAGTGCAATGTTTTTCCCCCTCATGAGATAACACCGATGAATTTTGGAGCATGTCAGGTAGAAGGAGAATTTCGCGACGAAGAAGGGAGCCAGCATTAGGGTGAAGTTGAGCAAAGGGAAATATGGACTCATCAAAGACAACATCGCGAGAAATATATACTCTACCAGAATTGACATCAAGACACTTTACACCTTTGTGCATGGGACTATAGCCAAGGAAGACACATTGTTTAGACCGAAACGCAAGTTTTCTTTTGTTATATGGTCTAAGATTTGGCCAGCATGCACAGCCAAAAGTACGAAGTGAGGCATAATCAGGTGTTTTGTTAAGAAGAAACTCCATGGGTGTGGCATGATCAATGATTTTGGAGGGTAACATATTGATGAGATAGGTAGCTGTCAAAAAGGCTTCATCCTAAAATTTTAGTGGCATGGATGCATTTGCGAGGAGAGCAAGCCCAACTTCTACAATATGGCGATGCTTGCGTTCAGCTGATCCATTTTGTTGGTGAGCATGTGGACAAGACACATGGTGTTCAATGCCTATTTTTTGAAAAAAGGAATTGAGTTTTTCGTATTCTCCTCCCCAATCAGATTGCAAAGCAAGAATTTTCCTATCAAATTGACGCTCAACAAATTGCTGGAAGTTGTGAAAGATTTGAAAAACATCGGATTTTTTCTTTAGAAGATAGATCCACACAAACTTGCTATAGTCATCGATGAAACTTACATAGTAGGTGTATCTTCCTACAGAACTCGGTGCAGGGCCCCAAACATCAGAAAACACAAGTTGGAGGGGAAAGGTAGATACACTGGTGGAACGCACATAAGGTAATTGATGACTTTTTGCTCTTTGGCATGAATCACAAATAGACTCAACACTAGATGGATTACTAGAACATGGAAGTTCATGATTGCTCACAATTTGCTGAACAATACGAAAAGATGGATGACCTAAACGACTATGCCACCGAGAAGCTGAAGGCTTGGTGACACTAAAAACTTGTTTATTCTTGATTGGAGACGAAGATATTAAAGGGTAGAGACCTCGTGTGCATCGACCTTTAAGAATAATTTTCTTCGTGGCCTGATCCTTAACAAAGAAACACCAAGGGTGAAATTCAAGAAAGACATTGTTGTCAAGAGTGAATTTATGAATAGAGACGAGATTTTTTGTGGCATGTGGTACATGAAGAACATTTTTAAGATGTAATTTTTGAGAGGGGGTATTAACAGTTGCATGACCAACATGACTAATGCTCATACCTTGTCCATTTGCCGCATGAATCTGTTCGCGGCCATGATACTTCTCCTTCATGGTGAGCTTGCTGAGCTCACCGGTGATGTGGTCGGTGGCACCGGTATCACTGTACCAGTTTGTGTCCACCCCATAGGACACCGCATTGGCGCCCTTCTCCTCCTCTTCGTCTTCATCGTCGGAGTAGCGGTGCCAACAGTTCCGAGCTTCATGCCCGGGCTTCCCGCAGATCTGGCAGGTTGGGTAGTCGCGGTCCTTGCCGCCCCTGCCTCCTCCACGACGGCCACCGCCGCCGCGTTGCTGACGTCCATTGCCGCGGTTTCCATGGCCATAGCCACCACGGACACCACGACGTCCTCCACGGTAGCCACGTCCTCGTGGCCCTCCTCGGCCACGCTGTGCAGAGTTGACGGAGGATCCCCCACCGACGCCATCGGTGAGGAGGGCGATGCGGTTGTCGTAGGCGCAGACGTGTCCATAGAGCTCACTTGCGGTGAGGCCCTCACCGCCATGAACTCCGATGGCGGCGAAGAGAGGGTTGTAGGTGTCGTCGAGGCCGGCAAGGAGATATTCCACGAGCTCCTCCTCATCAATCGGCCGACCTGCTGCAGCAAGTTCGTCGGCGAGGCTCTTCATCTTGGTGAAGAATTGCGCCGTCGTCATGTCTTCCTTCCTTGTCTTGGCGAGAGCAACACGCAGGTTTGACACCCGCGTTCTTGATTGAGCAGCGAACATGGCCTTGATTGCCATCCATACTGCCGCAGCCGTATCCATGTCAATCATGGAGACAAGTATATCAGGAGACAAAGAGCTCAATAAAAACGACAGTACCTGCTGGTCTGTCGCTACCCACGCGTGATATGCGGGGTTCTCCTCCTTGGCCGCCTTGCCATCTTTCTCCACGGTGATGGTCTCTGGCGGGGGCGCGGCATCTTCTTCGATGAAGCTTGTTAGCCGGGCGCCACAGATGGGAGGCAGTACTTGGGACTGCCAAACGAGGTAGTTTGTCCTCGTCAACTTCTCTCCAATGGCGATGCCGGCAAGGGGGTTGGTCATGGCGGCAGCAGTGGGAGAGGCGAGGCACATAGATGTGTTTTAGGAAGAAAAGGGCTCTGATACCATATGATCGCTCGAGGTGTTCTGGGAACGATGCCTTGGAGCTCGGCTCGATGCGTGTTAATATAGAGGCAGGGCCTCGAGAGATTACATTGTTGTTACAACAAGACTCAGAGGAAAACTAGGAGATAGATCTCATCCTTATAATCTGGATGAGACCGATTTCAGGTAGAGTAACAAACTCAAACTCTATCTATCTATCTCCTGGTAACACACGCGCTAACACTGGGGCCTGCTAATTCAGAAAAATTTAGAAGGATGGTCGTGCATACTAATACATCGGCAGGCAACAACTTGTTGTTCTGTCATGCACTAGGAGCACATCCGTTGCCCTACCACCATCAGCGGCTTCTCCTCCAATACTCATCCCAAAAATACAGTAGTATGGTCAAAAGTTTTTAATCTATACCTATAATAATAAAGCACGAAGTGTTTCTCCCAGTCCAACACTTTTTTAGACCAATTTAGCCTCCCACCAAACCACATATTACAACAAACGTCATCCGTAAGTCAGAAAAAACTGTCCAAACCATATATTACAACAAATGTCATCCGTAAGTTAGAAAAAACTGTTCCGTTTGGCGGAGGTGACAACACTAATTTCGTCCGATATGAGAAGCTCTGCTCGTGGGGAGATGTATACGTACATGCGTGTTTCAATTTGGAATTCTGGATCGATCAGGTATTGCTAGAGCTAGGCAACGAGCCTCTGTGAGACTGTGACGCGTCGATGGAGCTGCTGTTGTACCAATGGGGTGCCGCGTGCCGGCCTCGGTAATCTGGTCGGGCCTGATGGGACCTAGCATGACCCTCCTTGGCGTATGCGGTATCCAGGCAAACCACAGCCTCCGGGTGTTCTTCGCCTTTAAAGTCGGACGCCTTTCGATGCGGCCTTCTCTGTCCTACCCTTCCGTGGCGGTGCCACCATAGTCCTCGACGCCGGAGTGGCTGCGTTCATCAAGGGTGCCAGCGTCTTCATTAAGCCTTGTATCCTCACCAGCGTTAGGGTGGTCACCTGTACATTTTTTTGCTCTTTTTTTGCTTCAGTTTACTCTTTTTTTTGCTAATAAGTTTACTTTTGTTGGCGGATTGTTTCTATAGTCACTTGGATTGTTGGGTTTTCTTGGTCCATAGGAGGGCATGGTAGCTGATGCAAGATGGAGGCAGCAAGTTGATACAGATATGCGAACACACTGAATACATGTTTCAGTTGAAGATCTGTCACTGATAGTTGTTCCAAGAAGATGAGAAAATTTGGGCCTGAATTCCTGGACTAGACAGTTGTACTGGCCCATTAACATTCTACCCACGTAAAACTAGCCTGATAACTCAAGGTGTCCGACCGTTCCTAAGACTGCTTTAAAGAGCGGATACACGAATATTTTGTGTTTATAATAGTACCACATCGCCTCTTTAGACTAAATCTATCCAGTTTATATATGTTCCTATACTGCATGGAATGTCAGCAAGCAAAGTCGGAATCAAATAGAAAACATAGCCTTGTGGTGTGAGCTAACTATAAACGGAAGGATATTGAAAGAGCTTGCTGCACAAATTGGATGGTGCATGATAAAAGGTGAGTCTGTGTGACAATTAAATTGGCATGTATTAAACATGATTGAGGGATGTGCGTATTCATGGAAAGAAAGAAGTGCAACCTGAGAGGCAGAGTATGAGTAAAAGAAATAAAGATGACCAAGGACATGAGATAATAATAAAAGGCGTATGATTGATGAATTAATCTCGAGTGAAGGTGAAAAGGTTGCTCGATCAGCTCTCCCATGGAGAAGATGCTCATTTGTTTCATAGAAAGGTCAAAGGCGGGATGCATATGTCGATCTGTTTGGACGAGCGATGGATGCCAGTTGCCGCATGATCACTAACTAGACCATGATCAACCCATGCCAAATTACACATCATGTTCGTTAGTCATAGAAAATTTGATTCGTTTTATGGGAAAGCCCTAAAACATAATTATACACATAGGAGGAGGAAAAGAACAGAACTGCTGAGGCGCATAGAAGTTCAGAATCAACACTGATGGCCCCCAGGCCCTAGGAGTTCATGCAGGTTTGAGCACAGGATCTACTTTGATCTGTTTTGCCTACATGCCCAAGCGCACACGTTTTTGGTCAGCAAAACGACAAGGTCGTGGCGTCCCTGGTCTCCTTTGTTTATTATTTTCTTCACGACATGAAGCAGCAAGACACAACTTCACACTTCCAGAGATCGGGAATTCTCTTTGTAAAATCCGTTTTGCACTCAATATACTTTTCTCACTTTTTGCTTTCTATATTTTTGGCGACAGATCAAATGACAATAAACACCCCGGCTTGAAATATAAGATGTTTTATGTTTATAAAGAAGATGAATCTAGACTTATTTTAGTATATAGATTCATCCTAAAGTTGAGTGAACCTAGATACTAAAACAAGTCTATATTCATTTTCTTCACAAACCTAAAACGTCTTATATTTTGAAACTGGGGGAGTACATCGGTGAGGGACTACAAAAATATAAGCATCGCTATTTGTGAAGAGACCATGAGTTAAGGACTCCGAAGGTCATCGGGGAAGGCATATCTCCATGCAGCCCCAGTGTTGTGCTCTACGAGACAATTCTTAGCCGGTGCAACGCACGGGCACGTGTGCTAGTCTAGATAAAATAAGGGATATCTCGGGATTATCCCGTCCAAACCTGGCTCGGTGAACTGACTTCCGGGATATTGAGGAATTTGGCACGATCTCCTACAATCCCTGTAAATGCCCTCTCGAATACGAGAGAAGTAAACAATGCTTAAGAAGAGCAACATGCAGGAATGGAAGAATGAAGCATAACGACGAACTGTGAATTAATAACGTGAGGGGTTCATTCTCTTAAAGCCGTACAGTGACCAAGTGCCTCACATTTCGACTTGAGGAAACTCGTGTGGTCCTTAATCCTTATATACAAATTTCACATAATATAAATGAGCTAGGTATGCTATAAGCCTATAATACAGTGCAATGGGATGGGAAGACAGAATTGTGCACATCAAAGAACTCCCAACGATATGAAAGTGTGTTACTGTATCTCGTCTCGTGGCTAGGGGCTACTGATACCAAGTCCTCACTGGGGAAAAAAATTGCAGGGAGGAAAAAACAGTTCTTGTGAATGCCAATTGTCTGTGACGTATTTGGCAATTTGCAGTCCAAACTCAATTTCCTTTACTCACATGGCATTTCCTGTCAAGATAGATTACTAGTTGAATTATCAAATGATCTAGTATCAGGCATGTTTGTTGTGGATATCCGTATCTGGTGCCTGTTTTCCACCGCTTTTGCTTCGGTCCCCTCCCCCTCTTTCAAACTCTGAAAAATAAAAACTCAATACCGATTTTTTAAAGGACCGTACGAACCCACCCAAAGTACGTATAGTACGTATTCTTAGACGTATACTCACTGTATACGTATACTATGTGGTCACGGAAGACGAAAATCGGAAGTTATATAATAGCAACAAAAAAATTAAAATATGACATGCAAAAACGTAGATCGCGATAATGGAAGGTGGGATCAGCCGACCGGAACGTGGATTATACCCAGTTTGACGGAGTACACACGTACGGAGATATACATGGCCTCGATGGGTCAAAAAAATAAGACGACCAATGCAGCTTAAGTTTAGGAGTGAGGGAGGAGGGGGAGGGGGGGGGGGGGGGGGGGGCGAAGCCCGACATAGTCAAACGAGTTGAGATCAAAGGTCAAGATCTAATATCGGCCAACTCCTGGAACATCTCCCTTTCCACCACCACCCGGAGACTGAAGACTCGGAGTCTTGATGCCGTACCGCAGGAGGAGGCAAGGGAGATGTGCACCAAAGTGATGTCACAATCCAGCTTGGAAGGGCAAACTTGGTGCACTGCCGCCAAGACATCTACGTTCATCAGGCTAAATGAGCAGTACGTGACTGCAGATCAGTATTCCTTTCACTGATCGGTGCTGGACACGACGATGGCCTTATCACATCGGTAACAATTGTTGGCCATGAGCCATGCCATGAACTAGAGAAGGAGGCAAACAAGAAGAATGACCCGCCGGCACGCCCAAATGTTGGTTTCCTGGTGCCTCCTATTCTCAGCTCCAAAGTGAAGTTCGTGGTGTCTATGAGCATACATTGCCCACTCTAAGTCACTTGAACCATTTACTCCTGCCTAATGGAACTTTCTTTTTGAGGGAAGCCTAATGGAACTTTATCGGGAGTATTTTGCTTGGTTATAAATAGAAGCAGAGATGTGATGCATGGTAGGAACGAAGCGCACGTCTTGATAGAGCTTTCCAAAAGTCAGCGGGCCAGTAGTACTTACAAAGATCTAAATGTTATGTTTTGTTGATCAAAAGAGGGTTCACCTAATTGGTAGCCAAACTTCTATTTTTTTTAGATTTTGTCACATGTTTTTTTTGTTTTCTCCGGTTAACCCTTCATATACTTCTAGCATAGAGTTATCGATAATTATAAGTGGTCGTGATTATGGGACATATCTTAAAGGATTCATGGCTAGGGATTGTTCTTCTGCTTAGTTTTTTTCTTTTCTAGTGCTCTCCCTCTCTCTCTGTCTCAGTGGTCTAGTACTACCCAATTTTTCGTCATCCGAACACAAAAAATAAAAAGGCATCCGATCAACAATAGTATTTGTATGGAATTGATCCAAGACTATAAGCACTTATTGCATCCTGGTTTTACAGCGGCATAGGCCAAAGAAATGTGTTGAAAAATACATGTATTAGATTTTGATATAAATTAAGAACTTTGCTTCTATAAATAGCATTGATGTGAAATACCGAGTTAAAATACTTCTTTTATAACAAAATACCGTATCAGCAAACTCATGGGCTTCGTCGGGTTTTTTCGTTATATTCTTTTCAGTGTCTTCATTGGAATTGTAACGCGATGATACATTGTGCAGATTAATGTCATTTCTGACTTATTCTCGTTCCAGTGGTGCGTCTAGCACCGGAGAACGATACGTGAAGCCATGTGTCCCGTGGATCTCATGGAATCTTGTTGGTTTCGTGTTTGGTGGTGTGGTTTCAGGTCAGTATTCCGATCAACAGTTCTCACCGATGGTGATTGTTGCTTCTCATGTTCTTTGGGTCCTTAGCACGACTACTTTCCATCTCTCTACTACACCAACCTCTACTACGACAACTTTTGCCTAGCTGCGGTGATAGCGGGATGAGGACTGCGACGCACTTTCGGTAAGTAGTCATGGTTAGGTGGTAGAAGGACCTATTTATATTTTTATTACTATTAGGTCTCTTTGTACTACTGTTGTTGATGATGATTATTAATAGACCAGTGGAATTTTCGAAACACGGAAGACCTCCCTCTCCAACTGCCATGACCTAGAGGAACTAGGATGTTCATGTCTTCGACCACGGTGACTACCAGCAAATGGAGGGACGGCCATATGGCCCCAACAATCATGTTACGTTGATGGTTACAGATCCTCCACATAAATAAATGCACCAAGTAACACACACTTCTTGTGTTGTTACAGAGTGGGAGGCAGGTGAGAGATGGATGGAACATGGAACGGTATCACAATCCTTCTTGGAAGACTCCACGTTCAAAGTAGCCGGTTGATCCTGCTTGATCCCGGGACATCCGGAGAGGAGATGTGCAGTGACATTGAGTATGTTAGTGCTTGTTCCATTGATCGCTGTTGGATAGTATGGTGGCATTATCTCGTATGAAAGAGTGGTGGTATGTCAGCTATTATAAAGGCAAGTCGATGAGGCCAACACGAACAATAATTCATAGGCACACACAAAAGGTGCTTTCCCAATCCCTCATATTCTTAGTTTAAAAGGCAACTTCACGGTGGCACGGTGCATATGTTATGTATCTAGCCCTTTCGAAGCCGCTCCTACCTGTCGACCTTTTATTTATTTTGAATATGGGGCGAAAAGGCGTTACAAATAGAAGCAGATATGTGAGCATTCATGTGTGGTACCAATGAAGCTAGATAGTTCGATGCTCGACTAAATATAAATCACTATATACCAGGTAAGAGCAATCAATATTTGTGTACTACTATTCACTCCCACCCGGGCTCTAGCTGGTAATGGATATCGCTGCTAACCCAGCGGGTACCCGCATAAAATGGAGGAGGGTTTGATTGAGAAAGAATCCCATGGGTGTGCTTATCGGTAAACTTCTACAACCATCATGCCATCGGATGTGGGTATGGAGGTACTAAATCCACACCCTCTAACCTGCAAACCCAGATGACATCTAAACCCTAGATGTCATTGACTCATTGTGTACACTACAAACCCTAAGTGGCTAAGTGCTGGATAGACCCTAACCCCATGAACACGACCTAATGAGGCCATGAATCCCAAATTTTCTAGGCTGGAATATATATTTGTCTCAATCAAGTAGGTTGTGCTTTGCGAAATATTAGTCTCCGATTAGGTTGATCCTCTAAATGTTTTTCGTGGTTCTTCTATTGAACAAGCGGGGTCAAATAAATTTGAATTGGTAAGAGATGAAGTAAGTAACTTCTTAACAAGATTTTTTCCAAAAGTATGATCAAGTTCAACCTCTACTAGTCGATATACAGAAAATAATGTTTGAAATATTAATCATTTTTAAGAATCTTAGATCCTTGTACCATAGCAAACATTACCAGAGTTACTCGGCATTGCTGCACCTACGCCGAGGGTATTTCCCTCGGCAGTGTTATTTTCCCATTATTTTAGACCTTTGATTTCCTATATATATATATATATATATATATATATATATATATATATATATATATATATATATATATATATATATATATATATATATATATATTTGTGTGTGTGTGTGTGTGTGTGCGTGAATTTCATATGTTTGCATTTGATATTGTGGTTTCGTAATACTTTTAGTTTCTAGTAATATATCACATGTATAGAACGATCTATTGGGATAGACCGTCGAGGCCCACAGACTGGTGTTTCGGTGGAGAATGACCGCATAATACTTTTAGTTTCTAGTAATATATCATATATTACTTTTAGTTTCTAGTAATATATCATTTTTGTTTACTTATTAAATAATTGTTTGGACTTCAAAAAATAAAGGCATGTGACGTGATGACCTAAGGGTTAATAGGATTGATAGTATAGTATTGTGAAAAATGTATAGGGTGATAACTCGAAAGCTCATATGGAAGGAACAAATAAGTTAAGCGTGTTGAGACTAGAGTAGTCTGAGTATGGGTGACCTATTGGAAACTATGACCTTGAGTGTGCAATTTGACAGAAGATTAAACGTGCTTTTAGAGTTAAAAGTGTTTCTTGTGCAATTAAAAGTTCAAACAATTCAAATATTTTGTAATTTTTGAAAAACAAAATTCTCCCGGTGGCCACCAACGCCGAGGGTAAACCCCTCGGCACATCTCTACCAACGCCGAGTGTTTCCCACTCGGCGTTGCTCCTACACCCCAGCCCTCCAGCGCGCTCCACGTGGCCACCTACGCCGAGTGTTTCCCGCTCGGCGTTGCTCCTGGGCGCCTTAACTTTTCGAGCTGACGGCCGAACTATGACGAGGGGCAAGATAAACCGTCAACACAAGCCTCTATGCCGAGGGCCAAAGCAACGCCGAGGGTATCGAGGTATGCCGAGGACCACCTAGGCCGAGGGCTCAGTGCCAAGGGCTCAGTGCCGAGGGTCACCCTCGGCGTTGACTAAAGCCGAGGATTATCTGGGCTACGCCGAGCATTTCCCCGCCCCCTTAGCGTTGAACTTCCTTCCCGTAGTGGGGCACTAGGATGAACAATAAAATCTTTAAAGTATGGGGGTCGCCTTTTGCTAGCCATCTGATACTCATCGTCAAGATATGTGCCAAACCTGTTAGCTTTGCACCACATGTTCATGCATGATTAAATTTCCTTTGATAATGCTGACCTCATACTATGGCAGTGAAAGACAAAGCATGGACAAACCACTGCCGGCTCCCACGACTTTCCTGTCATCGACGTTCGGAGTTTGAATTTACACCATGCTACATGAACAGCTTTCCCCGGGCATATCGGTTGCTACATATCATGCAAAGCAAGAGCACTACACTGGTAGAATAGTACACGTCGCATGCATGCCCCAACATGCATGCCGCATGACCAACCTTCGTGGCTCCGAGCAGCGAGCCACCGGTCTGAGTTCCCACTCCAGCCACACTAGAAAGGAGTCACTTCAGCCACCGGTCTGAGTTCCCACTCCGTCGGCTCTCGATCTTGCCCCGGGGAGAGGTAACAGGAAAATAGACGGTGGCAGAGGCATGGCCATGTACGGGAGGGGGCAGAAGATCCATCGAGAGAGAGAGAGATGAGGAGGAAGAAGAGAGGGGGAAGAAGATGAGAGGCTGAGATGTGGGCCCCACATCCACCTCAGCTCCTACTCCAAGTGTGATGCAAACTTACACTAGTGGGAACAGCCCCATTGGTTCCGGTTACCTAACCGGGATGGGGCAATCGGGACTAAAGCCTCAATCTTTAGTCCCGGTTGCCCCACCAACCGGGACAAAAGGGGTACACGTGACCGCGGCAGAGGGCGGGGGGGTGGAGCAACCGTCCGGTTCGTAACACGAACCGGACAAATAACCCCTCTGCCGCGATTTGACACATTTCTCTGCCGCGGAAGAGAATTCATTTTGGCAACTTTTGTTGCCGCGGCAGCATTTTGGCCACTTTTTGTGCCACGGCAGATAATTCATTTATGTTGTTTTATTGTTTATTTAGTGTTTTGCATTCATCAATGAAGGAACCATTATATATATTACACAAAATCATCATGACAATATAGATCCAAGTGTCGAACAAATTACATTCGAAACACGGATCGAGTTCATGCACTACATACAAAATAAGCTCTTTGTACAATCCCTATTGTTTATACACACCCGAATAGTATTCCCATTTTGGGTTTAGGACTTCTCCATCCAAGAATCCCGCCAATTCCTCCTGAATTGCTCGTACGCGATCCTTTGGCAGAAGACCGTCCCGTAGACGTTTAATCTGATTTAAAAAAGGAGTCAGCCTATATGAATGAAACTAAATACAATTTGATGGTAATTAAAAACTATAGAGTATTGTTTGCGTACGTGGAGTTGCTCTAAATTTCTGCCCTTCTCACAGCACGTCTGCCGGATGAACTCGCAAACATAGTATCCACATAAATTGTTTCCTGGTCCCTGCGTCAGGCACTTTACGAGAACATAGTTCAATCAAAATAATAATCAAGCATGATAATAACGGTATCAAAACTAGAATCAAAGAAATGCGCGGATATAGCTAGTGGTGCTTACATCTAGTGCTTGAAATGTAAGCTCCTCTTTCTAAACACCCCTAAGCCTTGTTGGTGAACTGTTTCCAAGCGCTGTCCGGCAAAGAAAACGAATAACATAAGTTATTAATTACTTGGTATCATAAAATTCACGAACGTTAACGATATAGTGTCGTAATGCCACGCCACGTGGGTGACGCCCAACCTTTAGTCCCGGTTTGTGTTACAAACCGGGACGTATGCCCCCCTACCAACCGGGACGCATGCCTCCGGGCCTCGTGCCCGCTCGAACCGGGATGCGTGCCAGCATTAGTCCCGGTTCGTGGCGGAACCGGGACTAATGCTGTTAGGAGGCACGAACGGATAGCCTTTTTCTACTAGTGTTAGCCCTTACAATTGGATCTTACCAGTCAGATTTGCAGTTAGAATTGAGTTAAAATATTAGTGCGATTTGTAATAGGCTGCCCGGTGATTGGAAGATTTTTGAAAAAAAATAGCAAAACCAGTATTGACTTGTTATCCTAGACCCAATTGTGGTATTTCTACACAATTTACTCACTTATATAAGTGCTTGAGGGAAAAATGATGGCATTAAAAACATATCTACCTAAGTGTCCGTGGCCTCCAACGCAATCGCTAGGACGCTAGCCTATAGACGATTGCACCTAATATGATAGTTCTATGCTTCCTGCGGCGTGGGTAATCTGGCTGAAGCATCTGAAATATACTAGGTCAGTGATGACAAACGGACACGAGAAAACCTATCCCTGAACCGAAATTCACACATGATTTTTACACTAGTGCATGTCCTTAGGGTGTGCGTTGTGTATGCACTTAAGGCTAAGCATACATGAGCATGGGCAGCCTATCCCTCTTGGCCCAACCAAAAATAGGTCCATGGACCAAGACTAAATCATTCTTGTGGGCCAGTCTTGGGCTGCAGATTTAGGCCCGGCAGGTGGTCTGGGTCGTCCTTCACAAAACAACGATTTAATGAGATGGCCTGGCCCAAGAGCTGATGAGGTTTTGTATGCTCAGGCCGGTCTGGGGCTGGGTTTTTAACGTTGCACTTTTTTTTGGCCCGCTCTGAGAAATGCCTAGATTTTTCTATAAAATGTATATATTAATATCGTGAAGATATCAATTACACACAACATATGTAACAACGTAGAGCCTTAATGGCATTACGGATGCACACAACCAAAAAATAAAAAAGAATTACAGAAAAAGAAGTCCTGCTATAGTGACCCATTCTTTATAGCAGTAGTACTAACACCATCAAGACAACACCTGAAGTCTAGTTTCTCCAATAGCGACGTTTTCAAGAAGAAAACAGTGCACACGTGTCGTGTCACCTGATTATAGACCATAGGTTTTCATCTTGGAGAAAGTCCACGCTCAAAAAACAATGTTATCAACCAGACATTGCCAGGCACAAGCTTTTAAGGCTAGACCTACCCTGCAAGGTAGGACTTTGAACTTCTCGTCTGTTGCCGCCCCCACTTGCCGATGCCGCTGCTACGAGTCATGAATCATTAAGCCAGTTCATCATCGCCACAAAGACTCGAACCACTATTGCTAGTCCTCAGATCTTGGCTTTTATGACATTCCTGCCTATGAGTTCATCATGGACCGAAAGATGTGTTCCATGATGGTAACAAACATCAGAGCTTCGTAACGCTCCATCTCAAACCAAAAGGTCAGTAAAAACATGGGTGCGCACGATCAGATCCCATTCGATCAAGCAATATCCAGGCATAAGGCGTCCATGAGAGTTCGCCGATGGAGCCTTCCGGAAGTCAACACTTCCGCCTGATCAAGGAGGATAGAAATCAAGAAAATATTCGTCTTGTCGCGAGAGGAAGCCAAGAAACGCCTCCATTATTCATGTCGATCCAGTATCCCCCACGCCACAAGTCGGTTGTAGCCACCACAAGACGCTACAGCCACCACGACCATCCCACAGATCTCAACAAGCACCTCCAAGGTTTACGCGGGGCTCCAATTAGCTGATGGCTATAAGCACGAGCTCCAAGTACCAGCCACCACAACGCCCTCTCGGCCATAGCAGCCGCTAAACAGCAGGATCCTGGGGCCGCCGCCCCGACAACCGTCTATGCCAAGATCCTGGGGCCGCTGCCCCGGCTACCTTATCCTCCAGCCATGGCTTGCCATCCCAGGCCACCGCGCCGCACTGGCTAGGAGCTCCCACCGTGTGAGTAGACGAGGCCCCCGCGACACCCTCGTGCAATGGAATGAGATCAATCCGATGTTAGCCACACAGCTAGGTGGATGGGGGAGTGGGCGGGGATGGGCGGAGGTGGATGGGGGAGTGGCGGTGGCGGCTAGGTTTACCCTGAGCCTCTCCCCTGGAAACGGTGCAGGGTCCTCTGACTCCGCAAGGGGTATGCTGATACACATCAATGCCTATTATAGCTAAGCCATTCCTATTTAAGAAACCTCTTTTTTGGCAACGAGAGGTAGTATTGCAAAACCCTCGTCCAGTGATTAACTCTAATTTTTCTTCGGGCTCAATGACTCTATCACCCAGCATAGGGCCAGCTTACGGTTTGTAGTTGGTTAATTAATTTAGCTATGTGGTGAGGACCAGCTAATTAGTTGCTGTACGCTGCTGTCCCCTGGCCATCTGTGGTTGTGCAGCAGCAGCGTAACGTGCATCTCATTTCTCTCTCCCCGGCGATCCCCTGCGTGGTTGCCCGAGGCTCTACCTAGTGGGAACTTATCGAGTGAAACGGTTGAATCTGGGCACCTAATGCACCCATGTTAAAATTAATATATTAAGTTTTTATCAAGTTACAAATACAAAACATAACATGGGTTGATTTTTATACAATACAAGGTTCTTCGTACAAAAAACTTAGTCTACATCTTGGCCATTGTTGTTTCATCCAAAGGCTTAAAACATCCCAGTTCATGGGTGCATGGGTTCACTAGATACTTCCCCTCTACCCATTACCTACACAGCATGCTTTCTTTGCCAAGGAGCAATTGGGCACTACAAATGTTCCTAATTTTTCCTATAAAACTGAATTCATGGATTCAGTTCTCTGCCATATATTTGTTTTCTTATCTATTTTTCTCGGAGGAGAAGAATCCAACCCTGATTTTTCCTGATACGAAACTGAAAATAGAGTTTGTGTCATGTCCACAACACACTCATTCCTATGGCTCTGAATTCAGAAAACGTCGACACACTCCCAGCAACCTAGACAACACAACCATGTAAGGCAACATCTGCAGACGAAACAACAACAAGGTCTACCTAAACAAAATATCAAACCCAAAATAGCTTTAAAAAGTACCTATATCATTTTTGTATGTGCAGGTTACATGATACTTCTCCCGTATTTACATGTGTGTAGTTCAATCAATGCTAGAGTTTCATGAAGGTGAATATTCACAAACAATGATTAAGCTACATATTCGTGAAGTACATGCATGATCTCACAAAAACCTTGATTGGTGCACCTAAAGACTAGTTCATCTTCTTCTGCAACATCTTCTCGTGCAAACTCTTCTTATGTAGGGCATTGTCATCCTCCTGCATTTCTCAAAAGCTCTGCATACCTCTAATAATATGGAGCAATAAAGCCAAGTAACATGGGTTTTCAAGTCTAATAGGACATGCCAAGTATGAATCGATAATGAAGCTGAACAAACATTTATCATTGTGGATCATGTCTTCTTAGCCCACTTCTTCCTCTAAAGAAACAAGATGATCTATCGTGTTGCCCTCATCGTGATTTTCGTATGTACGACAACAAGATTTTGCTTTAGACACACTACTTTTGAGCCCAGTTGCTAAATCAATAAATTAACATGGTAGAGTGCATCGATATAGAAAACTGGAAAAACACATCTAAAACCTAGTCTAATATCCTTAGCGTCTCCGCAGAAGGACAAAAACTCTATCCGATAGATTCTACAATCATGTTTGTATACAGATTCAGAAAATTAGTTGAATGCTCGATAGTTAGCTGAATGCCTAAATAACCAGCCATTCTACTTTTAGTATAGAAGGTCAGTTAGATGAAACTACTGACACTACAAGCTAAAACATCAGACAGTGATAGGAGTGCATCCAAGCTTTGCACAAAAAAATTCTAGATGAAACTATCAATACAGTTCAAAAAAGCAAACTACGGAATTATGTGGTCCCCCATGTCAAACGTTGATGCAAGAAAGGACCAACCTATTTCCTAATTTTCCATGTAGCTTCAAATACTAGAGAAAATAACAAATCAAACAACTCCAGAGAACCAATTCGAGATTCATCAAGCCCAGTAAATAGACATTAACTTAATGTATCAAACTTTCCAAACATGTGCATATTTACATGGTTTTTTCACAAAAAATGAGTACAACATGTACATTTACATTGTTTTTTTAGCAAAAATAAATTTTTGAACTTATTAAAAATAGCCATGAAAAGTTTATTCTATCTAAGTATGTATATTTGTTTCCAATACATTACAATTGATGATCCAGTAGTTACTATCTTGTTCATGACAATGTAGCAATAAATACATATATGTTTTGCTATTCGGGGTAAACTCGACATAATTTTCCAAAGTCATTCATTCATAACAGTTTACACATATCCACAAAAATTGAGAACAAGATCATAACCTACGAATCTTCTCTAAGGTATCACAACAAAATTCATAATAAACACTCTAACAAGGAACAAACAAGACTGATTTCTAGGCTACATTAGACAAACAAATGCCACTTGCATCCTAGCAGGAACAAAACCACCCAAACATGTTAAGTTCACTGAAATTACAGAGACTAGACCAAGAATACCGGACAGCTAGCAGGCACTACCTCTTAACATCAGCGACGAGATGGAGGGCAATAAGTACCAAGGAAGACGATTACACAAATGCCCCCTCGATAGGATCTAGTCTTGCAACAACAGCAGATCAACCGCAATACGTGTCCTTAGAGGATGGGCTTCGAAGGGGAGGGTACGCGACGGCGGTACTCTAGTATGAGTCCTTCGAGACGTGGCTTCAAAGGGGAGAAGCATGTGGTGTTAGAAATATGCCCTAGAGGCAATAATAAATGAGTTATTGTTGATATTTATATTTCATGATTAAGTTTATTGTTCTATCTTATAACTATATTAGTTCCATATAATGAGTATCTGGAGGAAAGTACTCTGGCTCTAGTATTCCACCATTTCCTCCCCACATATTCACTAGAAACTAGGTTTGGCACAGATCACAAGGACAACACTTAGGGTCACGGTACCAGGTTCACTAATACTCCGGTGCCATGAATCCCTATCGATGATACACTTTCTCGTTGTTGATTGAGATGTAATGTTAGTGTCCAACGATATTTATATTTATCTAGGAAAATGCATAAGAAGACCATATAAATACAGAGTTGATAAGTACTATTCTTCCTATAAAAAATTAAGTTATCTATGTTTTCAAGAAAAAATGGAAGTAGATAAGATAGTCAAAGTGACATATATACTCAGTCACGTGACCATTGAGTTGCAAGTAATTGATAATTTATTACTCACGGCGTTAAGGACATCAACACAATACATATAGAAACATAGAGGATACATGAAGCAAGACAAACTAAAACACAAGGAAAACTAGACATGTTCCTCGTGTATTGCTCGTACATGGTAGGCTTGGGAGTCACTTGGAATCTCAACAGTACTGCAAATATGACACTGGCTCCTGTTGCAATGCTTGTATCTTTTTTTCTTTATGCACCGCATGCGATCCATGAGTGTGCGAGGCAGAGACGTGACCTTGCTTAATTTCATTCTCTAAGAGCAACACCAAGTTTGCTGATTTTCTGACTTAGAAGGGTAGTTTAGGACATATTCACTGCTAATGCAAGGTAGTATTGAGTTCTATAACTTTAGAGTCTAGTCTACTTACATACTGGTTGTCCACCTCCTCCAGCTAACATGGAGCCGCCTCCGCGAAGCTAGCTAGCACGCTGCAATTATTGCCTCCTCTTACTGTCCTAATTGAGCTGCCCTGATCAAGCATACTGAGCCCTCACTTGCTTATTCATCTTGTTTATGTGATTTTAAGTTTTTGTTAATGGAATCTAGGCTAAGCCCTTCCTCCAAATAAAATGCTTAGTGCCTTGCATCGACTGGTAGTATCGCAAGATCTCGATCAGCATCTCAATTTTCTTACCGTTGCCAAGCTCAAAACACCTTAGTATTGCCTTCCCCTTTCTAGTAATTCAACCAGGTGTCAGCCACTCGGCCACCTGCATGGCTGCATCGTGGGCACTTCCATTCTAGTATCATGCATGTAACATTACGCGCATGCATCGTGTCGCCATTGCTTAATTGCTTTGGGTTATTGTTCCAAGCAAGCGAGATTCAGGGTCCCTCCTCTCTCTCAAACTGGACTGATGGGTGGTTAGAATCCCATATCCCTTCGGTTCGGATGGACACTTGAGCAAAATTCAATACTGAATAAACCTACAGTATGCAACCACTTATAATTTACTAACTTCTTAACTGCTTTCCTAGAGCAACATATTATTGCTCTCATATTTCTGTAGGTAGCAACACACTTCAGCATACCAATAATCTAAGCTCTCATTTTGCTTATTCTGTAGTTCAAACTCAGAGATCTGTATGCGCATGTTCTGTCAGTGTCATCCGGACCTATGGCTAATCACATGTATGTAGAGTGAGTTCGGTTTTGAGCGTACAACATTATTGCTATTAGCTGCGTATTTATGGTAGATAAGGATATGATATGACATCGCGTTATTTGTTTGACAAGTTATTGCACTAGATAAATAGGTCGCCAACAGTATATAACAAGAAGACAGAACGCAAGAATGGGCAAAGAATGGAATGCAAAATAGAGAGACGGAATAATGCAGCAAAATAATTTTAGTTACTTCAGCCCATGTCGATGACATATATTGGGCTTGGGAGGAAATTAGGATTTGCTTTGTTATCCAAGGGAGATACACAATGCGAAAGAGCATCTGGCGCGATAGCAAGGGTTGGGTAAATCGAGCAGATTTCCCGATCCTGCCGCCCGACAGATACACAAAAATCATCCGGCTGCATCGATTTGCTGGTATCTTCTCCACCATCGAACAACCCAAACCCTCCGCGCACACAACCAGCGAGCGTATTTCTTTTGTTTCGCTACTTGTGCTTTGCTACAGCCCGTTCTCTTGCTGTCACCTCTCTGAAGCAGAATGACACTTTTCCACTCCTTGTCTGACTAAGTGCTCTTGTGTCTTGTGAGGCTATAGAGCAGAGACAGGCATAGATGCCAATGAAGATTTAATTGTTGCATCGACTTAGCTTTGTCTCTAAATATGTTTATGGCTACAAAAATAAAATAGTTTAACTTCAAATGCATTTGAAGGAAGCCTGAAGCAAAGCAATTAGTTCGTAGAAAGAATAGATTTGTGCAACAAATATAACAAAAAAAAAGAGGCCTTCACAACATCCATATGAATTGTAAAAGAAAACCCATGGACACACTTGCTCATATCCACAATTTATCTTTTATCCTCTTTTCGACATAAAAGAGTTGTTGAAGCACAGATGCATATGAGACCGAGCTGGCAAAACTTTGTCAACTAGGTATGTTTTAGCTTCAATGCAATGTTCGCGTAGTTTAGTTCAATTGACACATGTTAGCACACTAGTGAACAAACTTGTTTGTATGGTACAATATTACTCAGACATGCCTCTTATTTATCTCGTTTACTTTGATTCAAATTTCTTAAAAGGCTATGTGCTGGTTTCAAAGAGAATTCTTCTATGCATTGACATGTAGCATTTCATCACCATGATCAGATTCATCTCGTAGTCTTAGAGTCGCGCATTATTTGGCTATTCTACACAGACACCCCAAGCTGCCGCCTCTATCTACCTGTTCAGCAGTGTGCACGCAATTGGCACAGCAGTAGAGTGACGCTGGCAGTAGAGTGACGCCTCTACCTACTGGTACGGTGGCCAATCTTCTATCTTCTATATTTAAACTAGGATAGGAGTCTCCCACTATCTTATTTTCCAGCCTTCTCGTGCAGCCACGTCACCCTTTATTCGTCTAGGCGTTGCGCTCTCGATCATATATGTCCCCGTGTTCCCTCCCTCTCTCCCGTATTTCCTTTACATGGGCTGGGCGTCAATTAATGTCCCATTATTCTCTTTGATTGAATATCATTCAATCAATCTGAGAAACCGTCCGCTCTCTCCAGCTAGCTATATCCCCTTTATTTCCTCGCAACATTGATTTGCTTCATGTCTTCAACTTCCAGGCACTATCAAAAGTAATCTCGTACGTATCTATTCCTCGCCCTCTCGTGCGACTTTCCACAAGTATTGCAGCGACAGTGCCGACGAATTCCTCTTCCACGTCGATGCCTTCTTTCTTGGACACGACGATCGTCACCTCCGCAGATCTCTCCACACCAATTGATTCCCTTTGATTTCTGAAACACTAATCCCCTGCCTATTCAATCCTCGCAGGTGGTAGATGTACGATCCAGCAACGGAGCTTGATGAAACTCGCCCTGCCGTGGAGGCGGTGAGCCGTGAATGTTGGGCTCAGCTACATGTGTTGTAAAGGTAAGCCACACGCTAAGGCTCGATCTTGAAATATTTGATTGATGTTGAGTGACTTTGAGGGTTTTTAGCTAACTATTCTTACGTTGGATGACACACAGGATTAAAGCAGATGGCTTTCTTTCGAATCTGAATCTTCTCCTATGAATTTTGGTACGTTATGGATGATAGGAGAGTTTTTGGATGATGCGCAAGACAAAGCAGCATATTCTGATAGTAGCACAGTAACCAACAATTCATTTTTTTCTTTACACCTTACTCGCTCTCCTTTGTAATATCTCACCTTTCTTGGCCAAAAGGAACTGATTTCGGATTTTTTTCCCCATACAATACAACAATGTAATTAAAATGTCCTTTCCACCAATTCAAATTCTTTCATGAACCAGTTAACCGTGAGTATCTAACATATGCCCCATCTTTCCCTGCACATTAGACTGACCCCTCTTCTTATTTGTTTTTTGTGTGCAGACGGAGGTGTCTCCTCCAGGTCAAGCATGCATCAGGAAATGCACTCGCTATCTCTCAAATATTAAAGGATAGCATCGATGATTCCTGTATTATATTATTCCAAGTTAGTCGACAGGAATCCCAGCATGTGTACTATGTCAGTGAACTAGACTGAGTAAGACATGGGAATTTTGCTTGCAAGCCATTGCCAGCAATACATGTAAGCTTTCTCTTTCTATCTCAGTCTCCTAGCAAATGTTTGATTTCAGAGTACAGCCACTTATATTTTATTTGCTCCAGGCCTGCTTGAAAGATCTTCAATGTCTTGCATTTTCCATTGATCTGTACAGAACCAACCATTGTAGTCTTTCCTTTGATATAAAATTCAGAATCCATGGGTGCAAGAAAACATGTATTTCTGCTTTAATTGCTCTGTATAATTATTTCAAAATTTCCACCTTTGATTTACAGAGAACCACTTCTGTTAGACACCAGTAGTATTGTTCAAGTTTGATTTTTCGGAACATCATTATATTAGAGTTATCTATCTCGGAAATATCTTCACTCTTAAGGTTATTAGCCGGACTCATACTCTGATATTAGATTCTAATTTAGTACATTTGTCTGCCATATGTTAATTTGCATTTCCTTCCACTTGGTAGAAGAGTTTGAACAAGTTTGTAGAGATTATGGTGCGAAGTGAATCTGTGTATTCATGTTCTGGCCATCATGATATTACATTATTACTTATTTATTTTTCTTGCAAATATTAAGTTTTCCCTTTTCCCATATGCTTATTGGTTACTATTTCATTTCCATCAGATTATTGTGTAAATTTAGAGTACCTAGAATAGTATCTGATTGATAATTTGATTAATTAATTTGTAGGATTTTCATGCAGCTTTAGAATTATTTACGACACTTAATCGTATATAGACTGACTAAGTTTTGAGATCTGCCATCTCAACAGTCAACAGTTAGATCACAGATTAGAAGTGCACTCCTCTTTTGTCATTTATCTAAACTTCAAGTATATTGTCGAATGAAAAGCGTTTGTATTTTTGCTGCAAATTGGCTTGATGTATATACTATAGTTACATGGTTTGTGATAGAGATTTCAGCTTGATTTATATCTAGCAGAATCACCAATCATGAAAGCTGTTTGATTTCCTTAGTAATCTTCATTCTCGTCTTGGATTTTATTATGCCAGATAGCTATATCTTATATGGCACAATTTCTCTCTTAAGAAAAACCACAACAGCCCACCACAAGAAAAATGTTACAAGTCTCCGCCGCAACGCGCGGGGTATCATCTAGTTTATCAAGTGATGAAACATTCCGTCTTATAAGGCGGTGCAGCTCTTTTCCAACTTTTCAGGTAGGACTAAATTTAGCTTTCACTCATTTTTCCACAGACATATGAGATGCCACCAACATGAGCTGTCTCAGATATGGGTTTTCACACACATGGGCTTTGAGATTAAGGTGAAATCTAGAACCTTTTATGGACCAAAGATTTGGCCAATTATTGGGGTAGATGACAACGAGATCAATATTTGCACTCATGTCCGGAAGCAGTACTTATGTCCCTTAGAAATCTAGATTCACACGTGGCTTTCAAAACCAATTCAATATAGGGAAACTTTAGTTTTTGTTTGAAATACATGTATCTAGACATCTTTTAGTGTGTATGTTCACTCATTTTTCTCTAAACTTACACACTAAAATACGTCTAGATAAATAAGTTTCGGAAAAAGCTAAAACATATTATATTTTAAAACAGAGAGAGTAGCACAACCCGAATTAGATGTTGGAAGAAATACGATGATGGAGACGGTGATACGCAGCACAACCCGAATTAGATGTTAGAAGACCCGTGACGAAGACACGAGCAGTCACACAAAGCAATTCTTAGAAATCGTATCCATCCTATCTCGTATACGTAGGGTTCACAGTATACAAAATAAAAAAAATTCTACGATAGAAACAACTATGTACCAAGATCTATCTATTAGATAGAAGCAACGGGTGGATATATATTCATAGAATATATACCCTTGAAGACCGAATAGCATTAACGAGTTTGTACTCGTGGATGATGTAGTCGAACGCTTGCCGATCCCAAGATCAAAAAGAAGTCCATCCGGTCCAGTAGGTCCAGCACCGTATAGTCCAGCACCGCAAAGCAGTGGTGCATCAGTGATTGTACACACGTCCGGATATCCCGACAACCTCCGCGCTCTCGCTCCAGCGAAGCAGCATAAGCAACAAATTCTTCCAGAAAAAATCCACCGGAAATATGTATCTCGCTGATCCAGGACCATGGGGAAATTTTAAAGGGGGGAGAGATCCTTCACGGGGAGGTGTGAGAGTGGTGGAGGAGGAGGGGATCCTTATATAGGGTAGGGGCAGCCCAAGGGGGCATGGCCGCTGGCCATGGAGGGTGCCCCCACCTCTCCCTCATTCATGTGGTGGAAGCTCCACTCACATAAATATGTCCCTCCATTTCCTTCACTCAAATTCCCATTAAATTTCCACCAAATTTAATGTAATATCTCATTAAATTAAACTCTTTTATTTATTTGTTCAATCTTTTTTAATTACTTGAATTAACAAACATTCTCATAAAACCTCTTACAACATTTCAATTTCACATGCAGAACCAGTTTCAGCAATATCAACTGAAACAGTTCCGGTGTCTAGTGAAATAATTCCTGTGCTTTGTAATTATTTCTCTAGCATATTATTTGCTCCAAATAGTGTCGGTATCCCTTAAGTGTGTCATCCTACGGTTTACGAATAATGCAGACATGATCGAAACCCCTCTTCGATCATTAATCAGCAGCGGGACCTAGAGATCCGTACTGACTCCCACACATTCAACTATGACTTTTATGATCGTGTGAACCTTATACGCATGTAACTCAATCCCTTTGTCTCGCGATATATTACATATCCAAGATTCGATCATCGGTATCTCCATACCTAGTTTGATCTCGTTACCGACATGTACACTTTTCTTGTTCCCGTGATATAACATTCTAGTGATCAAATCACTTGCCTCCAAGCTAACTAATATGATATCACCGAGAGGGACCAGAGTATATCTATCCGTTATCGGGATAGACAAACTTCACTCTTGATCCATGAACCTCAACATAACACCTTTGTAGCACTGAACCCATCTTTATAGTCATCATGTTACGGTGTGACGTTTAATGTTATCAAGATACTCTTCCGGTGTTAGTGATTGACATGATCTCATGGTCTAAGGACTAAGATTACTTCGTATGATGTTATATCAATATAAACACACTGACATTGATCGTAATGCTATACTTCGTATGAATGTTCATCACACCATTCCAATAATGTTGTGACCTTGTTATTAATAATATCCAATGTCCATGATCAGGAAACCTTTGATCATCTTGTTAATCAACGAGTTAGTTTATAAGAGAGGCATAACTAGGAACTTCCTTTTGTTTATTAAACACACATGTATTAATATTTTCATATTAATACAATTATAGCATACAAAATAAATATTTATCATAAATAAGGAATACGATAATAATCACTTTATTATTGCCTCTCGGGCATATTCCCTTCAGTATAGGATCACAAAGGCGAGTAGTTCAAGAGACATGCTCTCGTATTCACCAGTACATGTCGGCTCGGGATGGAATAGGGTATATGGTGATGACACAAGTAGAGAGGAGGTAAAACCCTAATGCTATATGTGTCAGTGGAAGCCACACATGCACTTATATAGAGCGACTCATTAAATATCACGATCCAGAAGTGACCCTAGTCGACTAACTTTTGACAAGTGTCAAAAAAATTGGAACAACAAAAATAAAATCGGTGCACTTCATGTCTGGGCGGGCGTCGAAGGATGGGCACACATGTATCACTTTTCTTCTCACTCATTTATCAAGTGATGAAACATTCCGCCTTATAAGGCGGTGCAACTCTTTTCCAACTTTTCACGTAGGACTAAACTTAGCTTCCACTCATTTTTTCCACAGACATATGAGATGCCATCAACATGAGCTGCCCAGATATGGGTTTTCACACACATGGGCTTTGAGATTTAGATAAAATCTAGAACCTTACATGGACCAAAGATTTGGCCAATTATTGAGGTAGACGACGATGAGATCAATATTTGCACTCATGTCCGAAAGTAGTACTTATGTCCCTTAGAAATATAGATTCACATGTGGCTTTCAAAACCAATTCAATACATGTATGTAAACTTCAGTTTTTGTTTGAAACACATGTATCTAGATATCTTTTAATGTGTAGGTTCACACATTTTTGTTCAAACTTACACACTAAAAGACATCTCGATAAATATCTTTCAGAAAAAGCTAAAACATCTTATATTTTAAAATAGAGAGAGTAGTACCGATAAGAAGGAATGGGTTAACACGGGGGCGGAGATAAGCCTGGTGCTACTGGTGCTTTAGCACCGGCCTAGTAGGTGCACTATAACATGCTAGAATTCAAGCCAAGCCGAGCCATGTCGGCTTGATTTGCTAAAACTCGTTCAACTAACGAGCTAGCTCGGCTTGGCTTGTTTACACAACGAGCTCAAATTTGAAACTCGGCTCGACTCAGTAATCTCGCGAATAGCTCGTTTTTCTCATTATAAGTTGTGACCCATGCGCATATATTAGGAAAACATGTAATTTTTCCTACTAATCAGAATAAGAACAAAGATATTACTTCCATACTTTCACAAAAGCAAGATCAATGAAAAATATAGTATCTCTACAACATTATAGTTGCAGGAATCATTAATAGTTTGACATTCATTTATGAAAATTTTAAATCGTGTATTTGAAAGATTTTAACGAGATATCTCGCAAGTAGCTTGTTTAGCTTGAATAAACAAACAATCTCAAATCTAAAACTCGGCTCAACTCGTTAGACATCGAGTTCGAGTCGAGTCGAGCTAAGTCACGAGCTACTCGTTTAGCTCGTGAGTTTCGAGTTATAATTCCAGTCCTAAGCATGCATTAGATTCAAGGCTACATACATGAAAGTCCTAATTATTAGCACCACTAAACCAATATTAGCATCATCCTTGAGCTATTTATGGCTCTGCCCCTGGTTCAACAGGGAGAAGATGGCCATGTTCGCGTCACAAGTGTCGAGGCTGGTTGCAAACCTGGTGGAAGCCATCCCAGTGAGCCTTGGGACAGCTACAAGCCATATTAACCAGGGATTCAAGATATCGATCGTGCCAAGACATCGGCGACACCGTCTGCTGCGCTCTGCACACGGACTACACTGGTGTCATGACGATGATAGATCCTCCATAGAACAAGGAGAGAGAGTGCCAGTAGTGTTTGGAGTGGGAGCCCGGCCCAGGTGGGATGCAATGCACCCATCGTGTCACAATCCAACATGGGAAGCCTAGAGGCCCATGATCCTCAGGCAGCTAAAGGGAGGCGAGTAGTGTCGTCTTGTACTATTGTAACCCTTTCACCGGACGATGTTGGGCACTATGGTGGTATCTCTAAGAACTCTTGGTCGTCAGCCATGCCTTGCAGAAGTCAATCACGACAACATGAACCATTATTCTCAAACACACACAAATGCTGCTTTCCCGATGCCTCCTATTCACATCCCGACGACACGGTTTGTGACCAGCCCACTCTATGTCCATTTGAAGGTTTACTCATGCCATTTGCATCTTTATCTATTTTGCTTATGGGTCGTGAAGGAGCCCTTCAATCAATTGAATAGAAGACTTCCAACCATGGTACATAGGAATATATGAGGATCGATATATGGTGCTTTGGTAGTATTAATTAGTTCTTTGCTTGGAATGGCTTCAAAGCTACAACCACCTGCGTTATATATTTGCATGATGAGTCAAGCAGGTCATCCATTGAGAAATAGTGATCCCCCATTATGTTAGGTTATCTAACTCCCTCTGATCCATAATATGTGTCATTGATTGAGTACAATGGTTCACCATAATAAACTAGCTCGATTTGGGTCAAACGCTTTGAATTGGTAATTAAGAGATATTCTAGGTACTAACCTCTAAGCGAGATTTCCTTCTATCAAGGAGTAGGATGATGGTCAACCCTCTATTAATTAAAATTCAAATAGTATTCAAAATATTATTTATTCTAAAAATTCTTAGATCTGTGTTCTACTATAGTGTGTTAACAAGAAACATTAAAAGGTGAGCACTAAACTCGGTAAATTGTACTAAAATTCGTCAAATCGTTCAGGAACTTTTTGTCAACATATGGCCCACCGGTGAGTAGACCTAGTGGTATTAATTTAAATGATCTAATGGTTATCTTTTGTTGATTAAAAGAGGATTCACTAAATTTATAGCTACATGTTTTATGTTTTTGTTGGATTTTCTAGCATGTTCCTTTTTTCTAGTTAACTAATCAAGTACTTTTAGAATAGAATAATAGATAGATATTAGCGGCCATATATTAGGTGAAAGGGTTCATGGCAAAGGATTGTTCTTCTTTTTATTTTTCGTCTAGTACCGATCTCTGTCTCTTCCTCTCTTTCCCTCCCGCGGGTAGTATTAATACTCTCTCTCTCTCTCATGCACATGCAGTATTCTCTCCCTCAATTCGGCCAGTATTCTCTCTCTCTGTTCATCCAAATCTTGTATACATGTGCAACACCCATTTCCTAAACTTAAACCATGAAAACTTGAAATCATTTGGACACAGTTCCACCAAAGTTGTTAATTCCATGTTTGTGATTTTGGATGAATACTGTACAATTAAGGATTCTCTTTTTACTTAGTGTCATGTTTACTGTACAATTAAGGACTTCTAAAATTGTATGCTTGTTGTCGATAGAGTAAAACATATTTAAATGTTGTTTTCTTATGTTCGTTATATGATCTTGATCCAATTTCAAGATCTTCATTTAAATGTGTTCATTTATGTTAAATTTTGAATAATATGCATGATCATGTTGTGGAATATATCTGAAATGGTCCATTGCCAGATATTGGTCTTACGTTTATTTTGCCTCGCCGGTTTAGACATATATTAGATATTGATAGGGACTAAAATCTTTTCTTGTTCGTCTTGTTGCGAACTATTGAGTTAATAGAAACTCTCTTTATTAGAAAATAGTGTATCTAAGAGATAAACTTACCGGTCTGGTCTGACGACGTACGTCTCCTGGGAGGCGGCGGCGCTAAACCCAACTCCTTCCCCAGATCTCAGCCGGCGATCGGACTGGTTCCCTCTCCCTCCGCTTGCCGCTCCGGCGGCTGGAGGGTGGGGGAACCTTGTTCCTTCGTCTAGTAGTTAGGGTTAGGGTATTTTTATCGTGGCGCGCCGTTGGGGTGGTGGGAGCGGCGCCCGGACGAATAAATCTGCCTCATCTCTACTCCCACACCGGCGCTGATCTTCTTGGTTGCGCCTCGGAGGTGATGGCAACGTTTGTTGTTTGGTCTTTCAGATCGGCAGCTTGGTCTTCTCGTCGTTCTTTAGATCTGGCGAGATCTGTTTCTCGTTGTGTCGCTGGCGCTCGTCGTTATCCGCGATGGCGCTGGCGGTCGGAACGAGGTGGTTTCTTTGGAGCAAGGATGTTGGTCCGGAGGTGGTGGTTCTGTCTTTCTCCTTCGACTTCGTCGACAGGAGGCGACGAATCTTGGTCCAAGACAGCACGGGGACATCCCCCGGTCGACGTGCCACATCGACATGTGCCTCACTGCGTGCAGCAGTCCTGTTCATCGACTCACAAAGCCTCGTTGACGATGGTGCTTTTTTGGATCTTGCAATGGTGGAGGCTCGACGTCTCTTTTGGCGTTCGTCTCGGCGGCGCTGGAGGTTGGCGGAGGCCGCTAGATTCGGTGGTTGCAGTAAAATCTAGGGGTTGTTTTGTATTTCTCGATCTCTTAATCTTTTATCTGCAGTATTTTTAGGATAATCATATCTCAGTCTGTCTTTTAGTGTCCACATGTATTGCTTCATGTAACTTGATTTTCAATTAATGAAATATGTGGTTGCTTTTAAAAAAAATAGTGTATCTGCCCGCTGACGGAGGAGGTCACTCTTCACCGCCAATACCTAGCTAGCTAGAAGAACTATATTCTTGATGTCTTTGATTGTTGCAGCTACTCTCAAACGTAAGGGCATATTCTGGTTCGAGATCATCCATATCAAGGGACGCAAGTCCTAGACTTACAACAGTGCTATAGAGTCCCAGACGTATGAGAGATGCACCAGACGGTAGCACAACCAGGCTTGGAGGATTCCACTTTCAAAGTGGCGCCATAGATCCATTGTCATGGGTCAACTGAATAGGATATTTACGGTGGGATCGTGTACGGCCGTTCTTGCTTCGCTGCTCCCCGTTGGACACTGCGGTGGCCTTATCGGATCCGTAAAAGCGGCTGGCCATGAGCCATTGCAAAGACTAGTCCATCAAGGTAAGACGAACAATAATTTGCAGGCACACACAACTGCTGTTTTCCCGGTACCTCCTATTCTTAGCTCCGACGGCAAGTTTGTGGTACGTATGAAGTAGGCAGAGATGTGAGCAGCCATGTGTGGTAGGAACGAAGAGATATGCTTCGATGTTAGACTGAATATAAATCAGTGCATTATGTTATGTTAGGAATCATTTTTTATATAGTACCGCGCTCCTTGTCCGGAATGGCATGACAGCTACCCCCACCTGCAGTATATAGTTGTGTCAATCAAGCGGCCCGTTAACATGATTTTCCTCCATTGTCGAGTTTGTAGGTGTTGTGTGGTGACTTCGGGTTTGGTGATGTATGCTTTTTATCGTTTCTTTGTTGATCGTTCAATAATAAAGAAATAAAGGCCATATGCATCTTTTTGATGCAGAGGCTGGGCCGCACCTCCATTTCTAAAAAAGTTGTGCCAATCAAGAAGGTTGTGCTCTTAGCATAGCAGTCTCTCATGTCAGGCATTCCCCCGAGATGTATTGGCTCTTAACAAGGCATCGCGTATTTATTAGACGACCACACTAATGCTTCATGTCTTGAAGGTTGCATCTAAGTGAGCTTTATTTTTACAGGGAGCATCTTAGTGAGCTTTCACATAATGATTTTGGGTTCATGCGTGTATAGAATTTGATGAGTAATGTTTAGCCATATGAGATTTCGTGCAATAGGCATCTATTAGTGAAGATAATCCATTATTCTCTTTCAAGTGACTATATGGTCACATCATCAACAGTTTGCCAATACAAACTAAGAAGAAACAACATGGGAGAAAGCCTTAGGTCAGGTGTGTTATTAGATGGGTCATCCATTAAAACAAGATGATCCAAAAGATTCATATTGACTCAGTAAGTAACTATTTGCCCAGAAGTAGAAGAAGCGCACCCCTCTACTATTCGAGATTGAAACAATGTCCTAGTTTATTTTTAAGATTAGACTATCAATGTTTCATAAGGAACACAATCAAGCTCGTCCAAGCAATTACTTGAACAATCCAATATATCTTGTAATCATTTGTTCTACACATCATTAACTGATTTCATCTTTCTTTGGTTTTATGGGTTTCCCTGTTTTCTATAATTTTGTATATACAACAAACATGACACGACAAATTTTTCTAGATAACGAAATTGTATTGGGTACCTATATAGAGACGTGAACCACATGCTCCGTGACAATGGCCTAAAGGCAGGTGGTGAATAATTCATTTAAATCCTGCATAACTGCATCCAAGTTTCCAAACAAGCTGAGCCATAAAACGTGTCAGGCATGGAACTAGGAGTGCTTTTCGTTCTTTGGGACATGTCGGTTTAGATATCTTGTAGAACTTTTAATAATGTCGAACTTGTCGTCTGTTTCAAAAACCCGAATGTTGTGAACTTGTCGGTGCTATGGTTGTTGGCTTGTGGATTTGAAGAACTTGTATTTCCCTGGCTTTGTTGAACTTGCAATAGTTTGGATTTGTTCAAATTGTACAACTATTGATTGCATTTTCTGGAATCTTGGTGATAAAATTAGTCCCACAGGTTGCTGTGCAAGTTTTGCAGATTTACAGAGTATAGCGTCTAAGAGAAATGTGCTAAGCTACATAACATACCGCCCAAAGCATAGGCCCTACACTTAGTGAAATTCCAGCTTGCGGAAACCACTACGAAATGCTCTATGTAAGCAGGTGTATAGTCTAACGAAAGGTGCTAAGCTATATAGTATATAGTCTTAGGAAAGGTTGCTAAGCTACTAGAGGTGGGCCCTAGCCTGGTCCCGCAACAACATGCTGGTAGGCTGTATAGCGCCTATCAGAGCGGCACTATGCCATGCAGCTTAGCTCCTAAGCGTTGAACGCTATCCTAAAGGGTTAGATTCATGAAATAGTTTCACTGAGACTGTACTCCGACCGCTGCACTCCGGTTTGTCACAAGCGCGCGTTGCTCCAGAGAGAGTCGCCACCATGAGCATGCCAAGCCGTCATGCCGCCATTGAGCAGTCGCGCAGTCACACCCAAACGCCCAGCGTCCCGCCTCACTGGTCGCCGCAGTACACTGCGTGAGGGGAGAAAAACACCTCACCACCGCCCGCGCCGCTAGGATTTGCCCGGTTGCACCCCCTAGGGGCGGCGAGGGAGGAGGGGGGAGTGGGCCGGCGACACCCGAGCTCGGTTTTTCATCCTGCCGCTGGAGGGAGCGGACAGGACAAAACTCCAGTAGTAGTATGAGTCAACTGCCCATAGTTAGCTCTTAATTTTTTATGTACCAAAAGAGCTTAATGCAAACTATTTGTGTTATCAATTGTTTATTTTGGTGGGGTGCGGTGTACCGATCGTGGCCATTCCGGCAGCCGGTGTCATGGATAGAGCAACATTTAAATGAGAATTGAAGAAATAAGGGTGTTTGGTTCCGCGTGGTGGATGGAATCTTTGTATCGCACGATTCTTAAAGCGCTCCTCAGACAGGCCCTAGAGGAACGCCGAAATCGGGCGTTTCCACGCAGCCAACTTTTTCTCGCACTCGTGGGGGAAGAAGCTACAACGCGCTCGTGCAAGGTCGGGATGGCGGGAGCTCGCGGAATCCGGCGGAAGAAATTGGGGTTACCGCACGCAGATTCGTCGTGCCTATTTACACCACCCCTCCGCCGGCTCCAAAATCCCCGCCTCCATTTCCCCTAATTTCGAGTTTTCCCTCCAAATCCTCTTCCTAACCGACGAGCAGGTAAGGGGCGCCTCCTACTCTGGTAGGTCTACGTCGTCTCCGGAAAGTCTTCGTCCTCGGCTATGTCGGACATGTCATCCTCGTCAGGCGATATCATGATTGTGGTAAGAAATATCTAACCCTAGCTCTCGCAGCTTAGATCTGTTGCCATGTACTACCTCATAGTTCTAAGTTGTGAGCTCGTGTTCTAGATCTGGACCTAAGAATATTGTTCTGTGAGGATTGCCATGTGATATAGGTAGGATTAGTGGTATAAGTAGAGTTTTTTCGGTAGAACTGAACACATTATTATCCGTGCTACCGTAGGAGAAGGTTGCGTCCCCTGATTTGTCCACAACCTCTGTGCTGCCTCTGCGTTATGTGTTGATGCCTGATGTGGTGGCCACGAGTAAGCAGGCCATGTCATGGCCAGCATCTCTGTCCACCTTTGTCCTGAATCGGGTGGTCCAGTTGATCGAGAAAGAGGGTTCAGTAGTGCGGGGATTCAGACAGGCGGACATGCGCTTGGTTGCAGAGGATGTCTTCAAGTTTTATGGCCGGACAGTCACTGCGAACCAGGTGTACAACCACATGAGGCATTGGAGAATGCGTTGAATTAGGGTGATGCTCAGAAGGCCTGAGAGCGTGCGTTGGGTGGAGGAGACCTCTGCCATCATGATGGACGATGAAGCTTACTATGAGCACATCAAGGTATGATATATTTGCACTTGCATCAGTTTTTGTAATGTTCACATATGAACTACATGTCATGAACTAATTGTGATTCTCATGTAGGCTTAGCCATCGAAGACCGAGATGATCAACAAGCCCATTGAGAACTATGCTTAGATGAAGATCATCTATGGTGCTCGCATTCCAGCTGCGCCCGTCTCTATGACCGCGATACACCGTGCTCTTGCCCACCTGATGGAGCACATCGGACATGCGAGCAGGTATCTTGCCATGACCCCTGAGCGCAGGTTGAACTGGTTCACGGCCTTCCTAAACAAGCACTACCACTGAGCAGTTGTTCGAGGATGTGCTGGTAGTATAGGTGTTAGTGATGATGGTTGTGATGTGTATTCTGGGAGTAGCTAGGCTGATGAACTATGGTTGCGGTGACCCCAGAACTTTGGTCTGTATATTTTGGGAGGTGGTATTCAGTTATAACCCCTCCGTATGTGATGAACTAGTGTTGCAGCACAGGCAGTTTCTCGTTAACTCATGCTGCAGCACACATGCCACGACTTATTATGTTGAACATGTGTTAATATAAGCTAGTAGTTCTATGAATTGCACTTCTCTGAACTTTGTTCTCTTGCTTGATGATATTGGGTAAGCTCACCTCACTAGCCAGGAGGTAAGACTAGCGGGGACAATGCATCTCTCCAAACAAACACCATTTTGCTAAAATCCATGAATGCATGAAACCAAACGACGACTGGGGCTTGGCTTCTCAACCCCTAGGGAAATGAGAATACAAGGAACCAAACGAGTGGCCTTTTTGGCACGCAAGGTTGCACTGCCGCGTGCAGCTTCCGTGGAGCCATGATCTCTAGGTGCGAGTAAAAGGAACGAGCAACCAAACACGCCCCTAGTGGTGGAGAAGTTATTTGAGTATGCAGGTACAGTCCACACGTGCATCTGACCACCGCTAAATCATAAATGTCCTAACCAAACAGTAAGGGAGAAGGTAGCCTATATTGCAGACTTATACTCCTTCCCAACCATTTGGCAAGTGCTGAACCTATGAAACATACAAAGGGCTACTTTTTACATATTGCAAATAAGGTTAGATAAATCATTTGGGTGTGAAACGAAGTTCAGGCGAAGGTTCCCTAGTGTCAATCGTGAGCATGAGAGGTTTCGGGAAATCAAATGTGTTTTCATGATTGGAGAAATGTTACCGGTCCGAACCGCATCAAGCTGGTAAGACAATTAGTCGTCCAGAAGTAATCTAACCGGTACCTCAGGAAAATGCTCTTGTGGAGGCGACGCTAAAACCCATCTAGGGATCAGCACTCCCGTCGGCGATGTTGCCGGTATGCTCTGCCTCTTGTGGTCTCATGGCCTCAGGGGTGTGGCAGACCATAGTCCCTTGCCGGCGGGAGGTTTCTTGTTTTTTGTTTAGATCTTTTTTAGTGTCTTTCTTAGGACGATGAGGCAGCGAGTATATCTTGCATTCAGAAATAAGGTCCTCCATGTCCTATCCTCACTCTAGCGGTGCATCTAGCGGCAACGGAGGACACGTGGAGTCGTCTGTCCGGCGGATCTCTTGGTATCTGGTCTGTTTTCATGTTCATCGCTGTGAGTTCAGATCAGTCTCCTTCGATTTATGGATGTTATCATTGGCGTTGGTTATTACTACTCTAGTGCGCTGGTCCTTTGGGTCTCAGCATAACGACTTTTCATCTATCTACTACAACAAGCTCTACTACGACAAGGTTTTCCCGGCTCGGGTGATGGAGAGTCCAGGAGGGCGGCGCATATTCGACTCGTGCTAGCGTTTGTAGTCGTCGCTAGGCGGTTCATGGACCTATTTGTAATTTTTATTACTTTTGGATCTCTTTGTATTTTTTTTATGATTACTAATAACTCTGTGTAATATCTTGAAGAAAAAAAGCTGGTAAGGACAATTGGGCATAACCACGAGGACCAAGGCTCGCAGTACAGTTGACAGCTGGTGTGAGTGAGATGTGTAGTTGGGCACGACAGTTTGCATGAATCAGCATGTGCCTGTCGTCTTGAGACAGCCGAGTCGACTCTCCTCCAATGTTCATTAGCTATGCAAAACAAAGCACATTGTTATTAGCCATGCGAGATAATTGTCCTAGCCCAGTGAGCCTAAGGCCTCGCTTGGATCGTTGTAGTTTAGTCATGCCATTTTTATTTTGTGAAGAGGTTAAGGAGGAGAGGTCCGTATAATACGGTGGTTTTGGATAAAAAACGACATTCCAAACGGGGCTTAAGACTATTCTAGCATGTAGCATGACATCCAAACTTTGTGTAAATGGCATCAGAAATATATGAAACTTCCCTCCTACTCATGCAATATCTTTCACCATTATATACAGTAAGATATTCTGTTTAGGCTCAGCCGGGTGAGTTGAAATTTGATTTGAGCGTATGTGTACCATTCTATCTATAATGAGCCACATCAAAGAAATTGTGACATCAGCGATTGAAATAGCACAAACTACCGAAATGAAGAACTGTAGCAGTCCTAACCACCTTTACCCAGGAGCAGGCGTTTTACTGGAGAAGCATTTGACTGCATGCACAAATGAATCATAATATGTTTTTGCATCAACATGGGAAGACAACATCCTAGTCCTAGCTTTGTATCCCGGTTCTTTGTTTGATATAAGAAGAGGATGAAAGCTCTAGCCCAAGGTGGAAGAAGACTCACACGCAAACACACACGGGAGAGCACTTGTGCTTTCTTTTCTGTATTCCACACTCCTCTACTAACTGAACTGGATTACATGAGTTTAAATAGTGAGCCAGAGCACAACTCACACGCACCCACTAAACACTACCTAGCATGCACACACGCTTGACACGCACTCTTTTGCATGCAACTGCTTGATCGGATTTCTACTCCATTAGCTAGCTATCACGTACAGCTTGAGTGGTAGCCAAGTTTGCAGAAACATTGGATTCTCTCTTTCAGGACCAAGTCACAACTAATGGCTCCTGACTCTGCTTCATCCATGCTGATCTGCCCACGCGACTCAGCTGCTCCATCTCCGTAGTGTACAGACGACATGCAGCTAGCTAACAAACCAACTAAATGCAGATAGACTAATCACTAATTATCAGCTTGCATATACACACAACATCACTTCTTTTTGTGTGTATATTGCCGCAGCCTAGAGTGCCTAGACGAAACTACATGTATGACTCGAAACAAAGAACATGATGAACTACTAACTACAAGGTTAACTCCAACAGAAGAGACACGGCTTCTCAGTTTTAAGTAACAGTTTGGAGGTAATTATAATTTGTTCTAGTTTACTATTAGTATCTATTATATACTAAAAGCAATATAAAAGTGTTTTTCGAGGCATCGAGTTGAGCCACATCACCTAAAATTATCTATTATATACTAAAAGCAATAAAAGAGTGTTTTTCGAGGCATCAGGTCAAGCCACATCACCTAAAATTATTTTGATAGTTAGATCTAAAATCTATGACTACGATTTTATTAGTTACGTAACCATGTAATATGGTACGGCACGTTAATCGCAACCAGAGAACGACTCGGGCTAGCACCAACCACGTGCTTTGTAGAATCGACCGAAGGTGTATGTAAAAGAACTTCTACCGAGGGGTCCCGTTGCATGCATCCACCTAGGTCCGGTGCACATAGGCTAGGCCATGCACGCGTTTTTCTTTGTAACCCTACCGAGTCAGACCAGGTCCACACATTTAGGTATTGTATTAAAAATTGAGGACCACATCCCTTTAAAGCATTGCACTTAGCATATACTCAATGACAAATAAAACTGTATACAATTAACATGTATTTGGTCAAGTTGAGATGGCAATGTGGACTGATCAAATCTAAACTTCTTGTAGCCTTAATCCAACATGTATTAGTATGACTAGAAGTCAAGTAATCTAATCTGACAATCTCTACATTTTTGTGTGTGACATCAAAATGAAAATTGGTTATTATTTTTTTATGTGGCATCAATGCATCCTCTTCACAATCAATGTCTTCTAGCACATTGCAGTTGGATTGAAAATTGGTGTCATGTATTTTTTGAGCATTGGAAATATTATCCTTTTAATACATTTTATACTCCAATACATGATTTACGGGGAAATCAAGGCTCATGGCGTTGATGTTCGACTCACAGTAACATGTCAAGATATATACCAGGACATACAAAGTGCTACTACCCTAGGACATGGTGGTATTTAGAAAACGGATATGGTTGCAAGAAACATATATTAGAGGCTCCAAAAATTAACTGATTCATACGTTTATAGGACTATCTACGTGCATCCACTTGACAAAAGGTCTTATAGACAATTATAGTTGGATTCAAAATTGGTTTCATGTATTTTTTGAGCATTAGAAATATTATCCTTTTAGTCTATCTTAGACTCCAATATATGATTGATGGGGAAATCAAGGCTCATGGATTTGACCGTTCGACTCACAGTAACGTGTCAAGATATATATCAGGATACATAAAATGGTACTACCCTAGGACATGATGGTATTTATAAAATAAATAAAAATTAGCACTGAAAGTTGAATTTATCTGGCAAGTTATCAAATATTATAGAAGTAGAATTTGAATAGTAGGATCCTAGGATCAACAAACACACATTTGCGAGTGATAGGCTGCTCACTAGACCTATGCCAAAGTTTTCAAATTTACCAAACTGACAAGGGAACCACTAGCTCCATTGATTATTGTGCGATAAGTGTGCCATACAAGAGCATCGGGATCTGGATAGATCCAATATACTGTCATTCTACATGGCACAATCTCCGCTACTAGGAGACTATCGCAAATAGCACACTAAGCTAACATACCTAAACTACACCCTAGAAATTCTTCCAAAACTTAGAACGCCCACATTAACGTAAGAAAAAATGTATTTACAAACTCTAATGATAATACAAACTCCTCAAAGTATATTTATCTTATATCAAGAAACTATCCATAGTACTACACAAGGTGATATTTTTATAGAAAGCTGGTAAAAATCTTACATAATCTATGATAATCTACAGATTTGTGCATTTATCAATTACTCACTAAAAAGAAAATATAATATCAAAGAAAGATGCTTACTATCTGGGATATATTAATCTTTACTTTATTCAGCAATATTATTTCCTATTCCATCGGAATGGTCCAAACATAATACATTCATTGCTCAGGTTATCTAAACATGAATTGATCATTGTTCAAGAAGCCCCTAATTATTTGAGAATCTGATTGCTGACCTTACCAACTAGCTAAAAAATCTATAAAGAAATTGTACATAGAAATATCATGTCGTGGAAAAATGACACGTCAACTCAATCTACTATCTTTGAAAATATCCTAATAATAGTTTACAAGAAAAATGATTAAATATGTTCTCTACATAGGTGATATATATATATATATATCAAAAATATTGGCTATAACTATATTATTATTTCCCATCAAATAATGTGAATGCGCACAAAATCAAAAAATCTATTTCCCGATTAATTTCGACACTAAGTAGGAATAATGCTCATCTTTTTAAGAAAAATAAGATGATGCCCTCGCATTTGCGAGGGCCACCATGCTAGTTTTGCTAGAAGGGATAATATCTAATTAAAAATTGCACGTGATAACTAACTTTAGAAGCAAGTAGAGCGTATATGTCTGAATGTTTTCAATCACAACCCCTTTTTTCTCTCTTTTGCTTCTCTTGTTCTTCAATTCTGTTCTCAGACACCTTTTTCCCTTCCATTTCTTCTATTTTTCAAAGAAATTTAATATAAATTGCATATTAACACACCATTAATTACAAGACTAGATACTTTTTTTGAAAGGTTTAAGAGTGTCAAGGAGTTAGAGAAACTTGATCATGATGGCATCGTATATTTCTTCTTGTTGACTCTAAGTTATTTATACTTTATACTAGCACTATACTAACTATTTATAGGATAAAGCAGGAATCTCACTCATATCCACGAGGTGAAATAGATGACTTGAAACTTTGCAGGCATATTGATGGTAATAAAAATATTCACATGCTTGTCATGAAAAAAAATCAAATGGTGTTGTTGGTAGGATAGTAAGTTGATCATGCTTTAATGAAATTCATTAAAGGGCATGCATATATTTCTCCAACCAAGACTATATCACATAACATGTCGCATGTGAACTTGGACTACCATCTTGAAGGTCTTGCCGTCTTGCCTAGATACCTAGGCTTGGCGCTAGAGGAAACAAAAGCCAATATATTTGTCACATTTATTGATCCTACAATGTAGAATTGGAATGCATCAGGATCAAAAGAAATACTCCCTCCGTCCTGAAATGGATGTTTTAGGTTTTTTAAAATTTGGATGAATCTATATCCTAAATAGTGTCTAGATTCATCCAAATTTAGACAAATTTAAGACATCTATTTGGAGACGGAGGGAGTAGTATATGTGTTGTTGATATGCTACTCGCAGGCATTCTACAGTTTCAAGAACGCCATGATATCTTCAAATCTACATCATTATGGTCTTTTAGTTGTTGTCGGGGCGACATCATCTTGAACCATATTGTGTTCTCCATCAGTCACATTTTGTTCTGTAGTGTGTAGTGCTCCTTTGGTACACTAAATGTTTTTATTAGGTTGCCACCTAGGTGGTTTCCGTGTAGATAAAGAGAGTATATTTTGTAGTCCGATGATCTGTCAAAATGAGAGGCATTTTTTTTAAACTCTGCAAGGCACCAACCATTGTCCAATTAAGTAAGTTAAGCTTCATAGAGAAGTAGAAAATACATAAATTAGAGACATTACTATTGAGCACTGTACGAGACTCCACAGCCACTTAAGATTTTATTTCGACCAATTTGCCGCGAAGTATCTGGAATCTGTAAGGGCAGCTACGCTACATGTATTGCCAAGTGCGATCTACGTAACTTGTTGCATTTTATAAGGAAAGGGGAAATTTAGAAGTTGTCACTCACCGATCACCCTATCAAACGACATTGTTTACCAAGTCCACCATGTTTACAACAATTAGTTTATACTAGCTGAATGCCCGTGCGTTGCCACGGGTCTTCCGGACATCCAAGTATAGTCTCATTTACGCATTGTAATTATAATTAATGCGGTTAAATATTCTATCATTTTAACCACAACACCATCCAGCTAATGTAAAGACTACATATCACACTTGACAATATACTTTATGATTTCTTTATAGTTTTATACACACGAAAATCTGAATTAGTTTGTCATTATGCTCTACAATTTTCCTCTATACACACAAACTTAATTAATTGTGTTTATGCTCCACAATTTCCTCCGAAACCACAATGGAAAAAAGGAAATTATCAAGCAAACCACACCGTGGCAGCTGTTCCATACACTAAGAATTGGTAAACCTTCTGAAACCCACAAAAGAACACCTGCCGCGAGCAAGAGGTAAATTGTTTATCTGGAGAGAGAAAACATCAAGCCACCATGCTCTGCACTACTACTGCTGATGGGTTTGACAATAGGCGGATGCCAGCTGTGTCAGCTCGGACGGAGGAAATAAAAAAAATTCAGAATTAAAGAACCATGAATCGAACGATCGATGGACTATAGTGCTTTTTATGAGGCCAACCTGGTCGCGTGGTCGAGCACAATCCGTGTCGGAACGACAGTTCGTGTTGGAGCAGAACGCGAGGGGAGTCGTCGTGGCAGAGCGTTACACTGACCTGCTGCTGCCGCCACGGTGTGCGCTCCGTCCGCGAGTCCGTCGGCAGCCGGCACCGCCCTCTGATCCCCTTCCACGAGACATCCCGCCACTCGCCCTCGAGCTTGTCAGCGTCCTCCGCCAAGGATCGAGCATCTCAACACAGGCTCCTCTCGAAAATGAGGGCATAAGAAGGCTCCTCTCGAGTCTGTCCTCCGCGTGTCCCCATCTTCCTTCGCCGGCCGCGGGTGCTATAAGACGGCAAGGGGAAGGGGTCACCGGGGAGAGGAAGAAGAGGTAGCTGCGCGTTTCTTGCTAACATGGTTATACCCCACGGGTACATGATCTCAGCATATCCGGTCCAGCCCAAGTAAGGCCCACGACAATTATACGTCGGCCCATGAAGATTTTTGGGTGACCAAGGCCCATGACGCTTTCGGATCCTTGGAGAGCAAGACTAGAGTAGATAGGAAATTCAAAGGGGTAAAACCCTAAAACCTATAACTTACTAGGTCTGTGCCCGAGACCTGCCTGAGTCTATATAAAGGCTAGGAGGGCACAACCTAGATCTCTTCCTCATACTTTCGTATACACACCTCCACGCCAGATTGCATCTGCGCACCCCTGTAACTTTTGGTTCCGCCGTAATCAAGAGCAGACAAGCAGGAGTAGGGTTTTCCCTCCGGGGGCCTGAACCTGGGTAAACCTTGTGTCCCCATGTTGCTTGTTTGCTAACCGTTCCGCGATCTCCAGCATCCCCATCTTCTCCAAAACCCAAGTCCATAACAATGGGCATTGATGAGATCAAACCTCGTCAATTGGCACCGTCTATGGGAACCGGGGACGCTGATTGTGCGATCGTGACGGTCCCAACCCGATCGATCTACAACTCTGCGGCGACGGATAGTCACCTCCTCTTCGGCGCTTTCGACTTCACCGCCCACTCATCGGCCACCAAGAAGGACTTCGAACCCGTAGGCGACGGACTCGAGATTCTGTTCGGGAGCTTCTGCTTCCAGGTGGGGCAAACTGGCACCCTCCGCCTCCCTGAGCGGGTGCCCCTACCATAAATCAGGCCCGCTTCATGGACCCCACACCATGTGCTACGCACACCATCATCAACAGATGATTCCTACGACAGCAGCAGCTGCAACTCCGCCATCGGATGAAGGGACCTACGGTTCCAGATCTGAAAGCTGCGGTAGAAGCGGACCAATCTACGAGCGCTACCAATGCGCCGTAGTCATATAGGGTGATGTGGATCAGCAAACACCCAACCCGCCGCCCAACCCGACACCTAACCCGCCAGATCGAAACGGCGGGAACAGAAGAAGCCAGTCCCCCCCACCCGAAGGGGACAACAACGGCCATGTCATCCGCCTTAGCAAAGAAGGATGGGCCCAGGCACGCAACGCCGTGGCGGGCATAGTCCTGCCTGCAGACTCCTCCCGAGATCTGCTGATGGCCTACCATCTACTCCTGATCGAGGAGCACAAGAAGCAGGTCAAGATGCAGGAGGTGCTTGACAAACGCAAGCAAGCAGCCTCAGAGTCCAGCGCGCGACGAGCCGCGCTCTCCGCCATGGGCATCGGCTCCAGCTCGAACGGCAACCAAGGCAACAAGCACCGCTCTCGGATGGAGAACATGGATCCCAAGGAGCGCCGTGGGGTGACTCAAACCCTCCACGCATCATTCATGGAGATGGACGCCGACGGCAACGTCATCCCGAAAACGCCGCAGGCTGCGATCATGGCAGCCACTGCGTACCTCGCGGCCCACCCACCTCCGGAGGGGGACCCGAAAAGAGCCATGCACAAGTCCGCACTTACCGGACTCGGACTCGTCGGAGCCGCGCTCCACCAGGAAGCTCCCACGGAGCCGAAGAAAGCTCCGTTCAGGTTCAACCGTAGCCCCACCCCTTCATCCGAAGAAGAGGAACATGACCTTCCTCGAAGGAAGAAGAGTTCGCGCCATCACAACCGCGACTACGACGCCAGAGACGCGCTCACATAGCACAAAATCGACAAAGCGCGAGCCAAGCGTGCATGCTCGTCTGAATCCGAGATGGACGAAGATGAAGGAGAACTCTGCGGGGCCCGATGCTTTAGCAGATCTGTTCGACGAACAAAGATGCCGAGAAATTTCAAACTTCCTTCGGATACTCCGAAGTTTGACGGCACACAAGACCCAAAGGTATGGCTCAGCGACCACTCGTCATCCGTCAAACTGAAACAAAGAGACCGCCATGCAATGCCTTCAGCTGCAGCTGACAGGCGCAACCCGAATCTGGCTGAGCAGCCTATCTTCAGGGTTCATCCGAAGCTGGGAGGAACTAGCTTACAGCTTCATCCAAAACTTCAAGGGCACCAGCAAGAGGCCCGCCTTAATCGAAGAGTTACGGGCCTGCACTCAACGAATGGGCGAATCCATTCGCTCGTACATACTACGCTGGTCCAACACCAAGAACTCCGCAGCGCACATATCTGAAGAGAGATCCATCGACGCCTTCAGGGACGGCGTCAAGCGCCAAGACTTCAAGGAGGAACTCGGGCGCGTCAAGACCAAAACACTCGACCACCTCATGGACATCGCCAACAGGTGGGCTGACGGCAAAGATTCCATCCACCGAGCACAATCGGAAGAAGAGGATGACTACGGCCGATGATGAGAGCGCCGTAGCAAGAGAAGATCACGCGTCTACGACGATCGCGATGGACCCGACATGGTCGCAGCCGGCTACGCCGATCGCCGCAACGACGCCAACCGCAACAACGGAGGATACCACGGAGGAAACTTCCGCGATGAAGGACGCCCAGCACAGTCGTGGCAGCGTCGCGACCGCGATAACGGACCCTCAGCATACAAAAAAATTTCGGGTCCATGCACCATCCACTTCTACATCGACAAGCAGGATGGCAAGAAAAAGGCAAGCTAGATGCTCAAGGACTGCCGCGAGTTCTAGAAACTCAGCGAAAGCATGGTCCAGATGAGGCAGCAAGCTTCACTTCCTGGATTCGGGAACGCACCCACACCAGGAGAGATAGCGCATGGAGCTCCTCCACCGCCACCTGTAGGAGGCCCGAACCAACTAGTCGCATCAGCACAGAACAACGCTGGGAACGGGTATCCCCCGCCGAAAGGAGCACTGATGATCCAGAAGGGGCGCCCCACGAACAGGGTGCAGAAGAAAATCACCCGTTAGATCAACCTGGTCGTGGCAACTCCACCCGCCATCCCTGAGTACCTCAGCGGATCGGAGTCCTGCATCACGTTCAGTCGTTTGGATCACCCTTGCTAGATCCCTCGCCCAGGTCATGTTGCCCTAGTACTGGAGGCGCAGCTCATAGGTTTCGAGATCAGCCGCGTCTTCATGGACGGTGGCAGCGGCATCAACCTGATGTTCGCAAGTACTCTAGCAGCAATGCGGATCCCGCAGTGCAGCCTGGAACAATCAGACACAATGTTCCACGGCATTGTCCCAGGAAAGGGCATATTCCCCCTGGGCAAAATATGGCTCGACGTCATCTTCGGCAAGCCGGACAATTTCCGACTCGAACGGCTCGAATTCGAAGTGGTGGACTGGCCATCACAATACCACGCCATCCTCGGGCATGTAGCATTTGCAAGGTTCTTGGCTGTCCCACACTATGCCTACCTGCTACTCAAGATGCCAGGACCGAAGGGCGTCATCACAATCCACGGGAGCTTCACCTGATCGGACCAATGCGACAGGGATTTCAACAGAATCTCCCAATCATTCGGCATGCAGGAGGAGCTCGTAAGGCTCCGCGAGGCGACGGACAATGGGGCACCCCCAGTCGCACGACAAAATGCACCTGACATGTCCTTCGACTCCACCGTCAATACAAAGAAGGTGCATGTCACGCCAAAGGAGCGCGAGCCTTTGCTGCTGTACATAGCAGCCACACATCAGGTGGTCAGCACCGTGCTAGTGGTCGAACGACCCGAAGAAGGCAAGACCCATGGGGTCCAACGCCCAATCTACTACCTCATCGAGGTACTGACGCAAACAAATCAGAGGTACCCTCACTACCAGAAACTCGCCTATGGCGTGTTTATGACGGCTCGACGGCTGAGACATTACTTCTAGGAGCACCAGGTGATGGTCGTCAATGAGGCACCCCTGAACAGCATCCTGAATAACCCATAGGCCATAGGACGCGTGGCAATATGGGGCATCGAGCTGTCACCCCTATACATCGTCTACGAGAAGCGACTCACAATCAAGTCTCAAGTCCTCTCGGACTTCCTTGTACACTGGATGGAGCTGCAGTTGTCAGACACCCCAGACATGTCGCAGTCATGGACGATGCACTTCGACGGCTCCAAGCGTGAAGCTGGAGCAGGAGCCGGGGTCATACTTACCTCCCCGCAAGGCGACCAGATGAAGTACGTCCTCCGGATGAAATTTCGAGCTTCCAACAACGAGGCCGGATACGAAGCCCTCATCCACGGCATGAGGATGGCAAAGATCTGCGGCGCAATACGCCTGGTCATCTACGATGACTCCAACCTCATCGTCCAGCAGACGATGAACGAGTGCGACGCACACGCCGAAAACATGATCGCGTACCGCGCACTCTACAACGCACTCGAAGGAGAATTCGACGGCTGCGAGCTTCGACACGTTGGAAGAGAAAGCGACGAGGAAGCCGACAGACTCGCCAACATCGGCTCCACCTGCGCAAAGGTGCCACCGGGTGTGTTCCTCGAACAGATCTGCGTGCCATCCATCAAGCGGAAATTCCCCAAGGGATCACCCGAAGAAGCAGAACACTCGGGGGCTACGCTACCCGAAGGACATGAAGGACCCGAGAAACTGGACACAGAGGTCGCTATGGTCAACCTGATGCAGGTCATGGTAGTGGAAGAAACTTGGACGCGACCGTACCTCCAGTTCTTGATAAACGGAGAACAGCCTGACAGCCCGACGGATGCCCGGCACATATCTCGTCGGTCAAAAGCTTTCACCATCATCAATGTTTAGCTATACAAGCGCAGTATTACGGGTGTACTACAAAGGTGCGTCACCATCGGTGACGGGAAAACCATCCTCCAAGACATCCACAAGGGCATCTGCGGCCATCACGCAGGCAGCCGCTCCCTTGTCGCCAAAGCTCTACGAGCTGGATTCTACTGGACAATGGCCATGAGCGATGCAAAGGACATCGTCCGAAGATGCAACGGGTGCCAAAGGTTCGCCGACAAACCACACGCACTCGGGTCAGAGCTCAGACCCATACCTATAGCCTGGCCCTTTGCTCAATGGGGCCTCGACATGATCGGCAAACTGCCAAAATCCTCAAAAGGGGGGCATGTCTACCTCCTGGTCGCAGTCGACAAATTCACCAAGTGGGTCGAAGCCATGCCGGTCACCAACCAAAAGGGCAAGACCGCCGTCAAGTTCTTTGAATCCATTGTCTACAGGTTCGGCGTACCACACATCATCATCACCAACAATGGATCGAACTTCATCTCCAAAGAATTCCAAGACTTCTGCGAAGGCCTCGGGATCAACATCACATACGCCTCAGTGGCTCACCCGCAAACGAATGGGCAGGTCGAAAAGGCCAACGGCCTAATCGGCGCTGGAATCAAGAAGCGCCTCATGAGCCCAATCGAACAAAAGGCCGGAGCCTGGACGGAAGAGCTACCATCCATCCTATGGAGTTTGCGCACCACGCCAAACAGCTCCACCGGCTACACGCCGTTCTTCATGGTGCATGGATCTGAAGCCGTGCTACCAGCCGAAGTACGCCACCAGGCCCCTCGGGTCGTCGCTTACAGCGAAGCCGAATCCACGGTTGCACTTGAAGACGCCGTCGACACACTCGACGAGGCATGAGACGTAGCAGCAGCTCGATCAGCGGTGTACCAGCAGAGTCTCCACAACTACCACAGTCGTTGGCTGCGCCCAAGGTCCTTCGTCGAAGGAGACCTCGTCTAGTGACTCAAGCAAGAGCGACCGAAGAAATTCGAGTCACCATGGGAAGGACCCTACATCATCACCGAAGTCATCCCAGGTGGCGCCTACCGCCTCAAGCACGTGGAGTCTGGAGTCGCATACTCCAACCCATGGAACATCGCACACTTGCGACGATTCTACCCCTAGCTACCTACCCCTTTACTTTCAATAAGGCTTCTCAGCCAAGGCTATTTAGCCAGAAAATGTACTTCCTCCATTACGATATAAATAAAGCTTAGTGTCTCGCCCCAAAATTTCGTTCGCTATTTGCAACTTTACTTCATGCTACAAACGCACTTGGGGTCTCCCCCCCACCTCACGATTTCATCGACTGAGGATAACACGTGTACACCTGATTAGCTGACAACGTCAGGATAACAAAAAGGACACGTACTCAAACAAAGCACTGCGTGCTCAAACAACAACCAAACCTTTATAACAAAGGGCACAACATACCCAGTCGAAATATACAAATTTTACATCTATCTCTTTTACAGGTACTACCTATTCTGAAGAATAACTTGAGCATGCTGCTCAAACAAATCTACGACCTGCTCGGCATACTGCCTTATAGCCGCATAATGCGGACGCATATCCCACTCGCCACCATCTGGCGGAAGAGGTGGTCCAGCCGCTACAACAGGCAGATCTACATCAGGACGATGCAGCCTAACAAGGGACAACGCAACCTTCACCCCTGCGACGAGCTGCTGCCTCACCAATTCCTGGACACGATTCACGCTCCGAAATCTAGACAGAGGACCGGACAGAGTTGTCAGCACAGCATCCAGGGGAAACATTACATGCAGAACCGACGAGAGTGAAGTCTGCACTTGACGAAGCACCCGCGATACTTGGTGAACGCGATCTTGCACCATTGCCAGAGCCATGGCACGGTCGCGATCCATCCAGAAGAACCCGCCAGCTTCCATGTCCTGTTGAGTCAAACAATTGACTCGAACAGCAACACGCTCTTTCTCCTCCCTTGGAGCAAGGTTAGCACCTGCGACACTCGCACAAAAGTAAGATGCAAGGCCACCATACGCATCCGAGGAAATGAGCAGCAGCTCGAAAAAACTTACACTGAAGCTGCTCAGACAGTCGAAGCAATTCCACCATCAAGTACTTCTCTCTGGCCGAACCGCGATCCGCCTTGGACTTCCAAACGTCGGCATGGCCACGTACCCCAAGCAACTCCTTCTCGAGACTACGAACACGGTCTCGAAGGAAAGCAAGCTGCGACGAATCATCCAAGGATGGCCGCAGCCGCGCGGCAAGCGAGGCGTCAACGAGATCAGCACCCGAAGGACCCTAGAGCAGCAGAAAGGAAAAAGACATGAACACTCAGACGGAGAAGAACACATCTCAACAAATTCATTAAGTGCATCAAAGGCCACTACGTGGCACAAGGATTTGATCATCAATATAATTACAACAAAAGAAAACTACAGCTATCCTACAGCTACAACACCTAAGATGCGACACCCTGAGTAGCCTCGGAGCCAGACTGCCTCGCCTTGGCTGCCCCCTGCTGCCGTAGTGCGTACTCGGCCAGCAGATAAATCAGCTTTGGCCCATATCGCTTACAGCGAGCAGAATAGGTAGCGAAGGCTACCTCGGATCCATCCGCATTCGTCGGCATCCGGGAGGTGATCTGGGGAAGGTCTAGCTCCGCTCCAGCCGCCAAAGCCATCGCCATCCCGACAGATGCGCTGATGCCCTTCTGCTTGCGCTTGTATGCCGCAGGCGCTTCGGCTGACAATGCCTCCGCCAGGGCGTCAACATCATCAAGGGTCGCCCCCTTGGGGACAAGCTCCCTGTAGAAGCGGCCAAGGACCTCCTTGTCCTTGGCAAGTGAGATGATGACGGTGCTGCAGCGATCTTCGACCGCTGCAGTAGCATCATCTAGAGCACTCCCGTGCTCCAGAGCACCGCGGTCAAACTCGATGCCCGCGGCATCTGAGACAATAAATAGAAGCAATGAACAAAAGACCGCAGAAGAAAGACAAGAAAACGCAAGTGAAGACACTCACCCGAAACAGCCTTGGCAGCCGTCGTGAGCTTGCCAGCCACCTCTCTTTCACGCGCAGTCGCAGCAGTGGCAAGCTGCTCCTCGCGGTCCGTGGCCTCCCGCTGCAGGCGCTCCTTAGCCTCGGCCGCAGTAGCAAGCTCCATCTCGAGGCGCTCCTTCGCACCAATGGCGACCTCGGCCTTCTTCTCCGCTTGACCAAGGCTCTTTTTGAGAGCATCGATCTCACAAAGGGAGGTGTTATGCTCCTCTGCATCCAAAAAATACAAGTGTCAGATAACAGGACAAGAATACACGAAGAAGCAAACATCAAAGGCATAACAGTACCTTGAAGCTGTTTTAGGCTAGCCTCCAGCACCAGGTGCTCCTGCACCATCCGCTTGACATCCTGCACAAAAGGCTGCAGGAAGAAGACCTACTAGTCAGAAAAAGGACTTGGGGGCTACGCCCAATAGAAAAGAACAGAAGCAAAATACACACACGAAAACGCTCGGGGGCTCCCCCCGAGACTCGAAGGAAGAACAAAACAAGAAAACTCTTTTACCAACGCTCGGGGGCTCCCCCCGTGGCAGGAGACTTACATGATCCAATGGCGACGTCGAAGGTCCGCTAGCAAAATTCTGAGGCGCAACCACCTGAACCTCCCGCAGGGGAGGGTTCGGAGCAGCGCCCTCAGAAGTTGCCACCGTCTGAGGAGGAGGAGACGCGACTTTCGACTCCCCCATCATCTCCCGAGCACCATCGCTAGAGGAGTCGTTGGAAGAGTGCATGCACACAAAGAAATTGGTACAAGAACAAAGTAAACAACAAAGAAAACGCAGTGCAAAGGAAACTTACGAGTCAAGCTCGCTCAGGTTGAAGACAGGAGGGGTCCTTCGGACCCTCTTCTCCTCTTTCTTCTCTTCCTTCTTCTCTTCCTTCTTTTCATCCTTCTTCCGCTTCGCTGGCGGATGTGGCGCTACAGCTCGCACGGGAAGAGCAGGAATAGGAGAGGAAGAGCCTCCATGCCCATCACTATGACGCTCAAGACATAGAGGGTTCCTAGGAGTCGGAGGAGTTGAAGCATCCGAAGACTCGTTGGAGCTCCCGCGATCGTTTGCGAGTGTGGTCCTCGCTCGACTCGTTGGCATCGCCGTAGATCGCGCCGATGGCAGTTCGGACATGGAATCCACCACATCATTATCCGTAGCATCCGGATATACTTCGGGTAACGGAGGTGACATACCCGGCACTTTGAAGCTCTGCACAAGAGAAGAACAATTTGTTAGCAAACAAACACAAATACAATGCAGTCGAAAAATAGCGCTACGTGTACGGATCTACACCTATGGAACAGGAAGCGAAGAAGAAAACGGAGGAGTCAACGACTTCCCCGGGATATTCTCTCCAGCCTTGAACTTCAGCAGCAAATGAAGGGCCCTGTCGAGATCTCCCTGGGAGAACTTCTCAGCCGATACTCTCGTCGTATCACACCGGCTGGCATAAAGGAACATCGCCTCCGCCAGTACTGGACAGATTCGGACATGGAAAAAGAAAAGAAAAGCAGATTGGGCTTGAGGGAGATGATGCAACCCCCAATGGGATAAACACCATCCGAACCAGACTGCCTCTTCACGGAATAAAGTTTTCGAAAGAGGCCAAAGTGCGGCTCAATACCGAGCCAGCACTCGCAGAAAGTGATAAAACAAGCAATGTGAAGAAGAGAATTGGGGGAAAGATGGTGCAATTGGACACTGTACAGAAAAAGCAGTCCACGAAGGAAGTCGTGGACTGGGAAGGAAATTCCGCGAATGACAAAGGCAAGGAACATAACCCGATACCTAACGGGGGGACGAGGGATTACCTCATTGCCTGGGAGTTTAACGGCCTCCCTGTCCTGCGGGATCGGGCCCCGCTCGTGAAGCTTGCGGAGATCACTCTCCCGCGTCTCGGATCGCCACCAGCCACCGTCGGTGACACGGGTAACGGCGGCACTTTTCTTCCCTCCAGCGGCGCTGGTACCAACCGCAGACGATGACTTCTTTGGCTTCCCCATCGTGGTATGGCGGCGCCGGCGGCGAGAGCGTAGGATGGAAGAAGGAAATGTGAAAGAATATTCCAGCGCGCAGCAAGAGCTCTCAGAACACAAGGAAGCAGTGAAAGCAAGAATAGATGCGGTGAAAACAAACTGAAGTTTTCCCCAATGATTATAAAGACGAAGACGATGCACGACAGCCGTCCATCGAGAAGACCTAACGCCAACGGCAGGATCTAGCCATACACGTGTCAGCATCACAACGAACCGTCGCTAACACGCCGTCCACTACGCGTGGAAATCGAGGAAACGCCGTAATTATATCCATGCCGCGCATGACCGGTCAATTCAAGGTCAGACAGTGGGACCCATGTTCGTCCAGTCAAGTCATCTCTGGCGCAGCAGACGCTTGAGGTCATCGATTGTCAGCACTGACGTCATCAAAAGCTACACTAGCAACAGCTACAATTTCTTCGGCTTCAAAGCTAAGAGTACTCACTCGAATCTACGATTCGACCAATTACTCGGGGGCTACTCCTATCAGGAGCGCTGTCCGCGCACCCGAAAGATGAATAGAAGCGAACCATTACTTCGAGTCCTCCGTCGAGACGACGACTCCACTACTGACTCGGGTGCTAATCCCATAGGGAGGACAGATTTAATCATCCGAAATTTTTTGTGTCCTACGGACTTAAAACTGAACAACGTCTGAATTACAGTCTCCTCTCGAGTCTACGACTCGAACAGACACTCGGGGGCTACTCTCATAGGGAGCGCTGGTCGCGCATCCTATGAATTCTTCGACCGCGATCCTTCGGATCAGCATGCAAAAACTTTTCGGCAACTCTGCCCCAACTAAACGTTAAGTGAGCACCGTTCTCCTTGATCACCCGAAACACCTCCGCGGTGATAAACATTCGGATACTGTGTCTGCGACACAAAGATAAGACCTACAGATATCATCTGATGGCCTAGCAACGCACACGACTGCGCTCTGCTAGTAAAAACCCGTGCTAACAGGTGCGATGAAAAATTCCGACGGACGCGTTGGGTACATCAATTAAATTCACTGGGATTCCACTCCTGTAAGTCCTCAGCGGCCTGAGTCAAATTACGCTATCATATGTTCCGGGTTCGAGTTGAGGGACTCGAACCTGAAGAAGTTCGTGTTGTTTCGTCCCAAGACAGTTAACTGACCCTGATCCGTCGGGTGAGTCAGGCACACGCATCAACAATCCCTACACATGAACTATTGAAATACATAGTTGCACCCGAAAGAATGTAGAGTCCTCAGCCGAATCTATGATTCGACTGAAGATTTTCGGGTGACCAAGGCCCATGACGCTTTCGGATCCTTGGAGAGCAAGATTAGAGTAGATAGGAAATTCAAAGGGGTAAAACCCTAGAACCTGTAACCGACTAGGTCTGTGCCCGAGACCTGTCTGAGTCTATATAAAGGCTAGGAGGGCACAACCTAGATCTCTTCCTCATACTTTCGTATACACACCTCCACGCCAGATTGCATCTGCGCACCCCTGTAACTTTCGGTTCCGCCGTAATCAAGAGCAGACAAGCAGGAGTAGGGTTTTCCCTCTGGGGGCCTGAACCTAGGTAAACCTTGTGTCCCCGTGTTTCTTGTTTGCTAACCGTTCCGCGATCTCCAGCATCCCCATCTTCTCCAAAACCCAAGTCCATAACAATGGGAATTGATGAGATCAAACCTCGTCACTTGCCGGTGGATCAAAAACCAGTCCATCCTCCATGGGTCCCGTCGCCATTCCTTCATCGGCCGCCCGCCATCATCCATGGCGCTATCTACGGTTCGTCCATGGAGGCGCGATTGAAGCACAGGAGGGCTTCGTAGGTGGGGGAATCCACATGGAGACCGTGCTTGGATCTATCAAATCACAAACGCGAATATCTTTCTCCATCTCATCAGGTGTACACACTCTCCTAGTCTGTCCTCGAGGTATCCACGGATCTTGAAAAACATCAATTTCCTCGCCATTTCCCACAAGCCAGACAATTCCTTCTTTAAGAAGTTCTAATCCACTTAGTATGCTGTGCCAAGTGTAAGATATCCCTGACTTTGCCTCCACTTGTGAAATGGAAGTGTTAGGGAAATACATTGCCTTAAGGACAACACAACACAAAGAATCCGGATTTTTCAATAGCCTCCAACTCTGCCTAGCCAACATGGCTATGTTAAAGACATGTAAATCTCGAAACCCCATGCCACCATATTGTTTGGACTTTGTCATTTTATCCCATCCAATCCAATGTTTGCTTGTCATCCTGTTGGCTCCACCAATACCGACAAATCATTTCACTAATCTCATCACATAGAGTTTTAGTTAGATCAAAACACGACATCGCCTAAGTAGGAATGGCTTGTGTTATGGCTTTGATCATTATCTCTTTACCGGCTTTAGACAACAGTCTCTCTTTTCACCCTTGTATTTTTTTCCAGATTCTTTCCTTGAGATATTTAAACTCCTTACTCTTTGAAGCTCCCAAATGAATAGGCAGCCCAAGATAACGTTGGTTAAAAGATTCCCGAGAAATACCCATGACTCCTAGCACCTCCTGTTTTGCCCTTCGACTCGTGCCCTTACTGAACAAAGCTAATGATTTATCCTTGTTAATCATCTGGCCGGACTGTATCTCATACAACGCAAGGATCTGTTGTAGCTTAGTCGCATCACTAGCATTACCTTCATCACTATCAATTAATCATCCGCAAAGAACAAATGGTTAATCTTTGGGGCTCCTGGACACAGTTGTATACCTTGCAACGACTCATCTTCCTCCGCTGCTCGAAGCAACGCCGATAAACCTTTCGCACAGAGAATAAAAAGATATGGTGACAGCGGGTCTCCCTGCCTAAGACCTCGCTCCGGCAAGAAAGGCTCCTGAAGATGTTTATTTACCTTCACTCGGTAGGACACTGAACGTACACAAAGCATGACCACCTTAATCCAGGCTTCCACAAAACCCACTTTTTGCATAATTGTCTCCAAAAAGCTCCACTCTACCCTGTCATATGCTTTACTCATGTCAAGCTTCACCGCAACCAAACCATCTCCCCCCCTTTCCTCTTGTGCATCATATGTGTGATCTCATAAGCAAGAAGGACATTGTTTGTGATCAGCCGACCAGGAACAAATGCCGATTGTGTCTGGGATATGATGTGCGGCAATACCACTTTCAGCCGATTCGCCAAAACCTTTGAGATGAGTTTGTACAAGACATTGCATAGGCTTATTGGACGAAATTGTGCAATAGTTTCAGGGCTCGTGACTTTAGGAATGAGGACGATGGTAGTCTCATTCTACCCAATAGGCATACTTCCCCCATTCAGCACCAAGAGCACCTCCTCTTGAACTTTGGGTCCCACCATATACCAAAACTTTTTATAGAAAATAGCAGGCATACCATCAGGTCCCGATGCTTTAAGATCACTAATGGAATCCAAAGCTTCTTGTACCTCTGCGCCGGTGAACTCCCTTGTGAGAATCACGTTCATTGCACTTGTAACTGAGTTGTGAACATGTTTTAATAAATCATCATTTGGAGAACATTCAGAAGACTTGAACAAACTTTTGTAATGGTTAGTAACAAAAGGTCCTATATCCTCTTCTCCCTCAACTACTCCCCGCCCTCCCTCTTCGGCTTCTTAATCACATTCATCTTCCTCCTCTCCGAAGCAAAAGCATGGAAATAAGAAGTATTGCGGTCACCATATTTCAACCAATTGGCGTGAGCTCTCTGTTTCCAAAAGGTATTATGTTGATCTTCCAGACGACTCAGCTTGTATCTCAAGACATGCTCCCGTGAAACTCCATCTTGTGATATAGGCCCCCTTCTACATTTCTCCAAATCCTTCTTTGCAACTTTTATACGTTTTTTAAGTTGACCCAACACTTCTTTATCCCATAGCCATAGTATTATTTTGATATAGTTTCTCTAACTGTCGTGATGGTATTGCCCTCTAAATGAAGTAATTAAATGCTACCGCTCTCATATAATTGACGATGACATGTAATATGTGACAACATCCCCTAGGGAAACATGTATCTGATCCATGAGACACGGAAACCATCCTAATGCGTCCGTGTGTTGTCCCGACCTCGGCATAAAACGGCTGCCTGTTTTCCGGAATACGTGGATAGAATGGTTGCTTGAAATTTTAGCACAAGTTATATAGTCAAATTACATCATTGGTAAAATCTTAGGACCTCATGAGTCATATTACATTTTCCAAATGGTTAGGCTCGAACAAACTTACTCTGAAAAGGAGTAGGCTGTACTATAAAATTACCAATACTTCTAACACTATAAATCAAAAAATATTTATAAGAAAATTCTAAAAAATAGATAAAATACATTCTTTTAAAACTTATTAGATGAAATGACAACAAAACGGTTGGTTTGATCACACAGTTTGGTCTTAAAAAAATTGGTTGATCTAATGTACATGAAATTGGATCTGCATAAAGGTTCAGATCATTTGTTGGATGCTAAATCCTCTAAGATAACTGTAGTTTGGTATATGTGATATCGACAGATTACATAGGACACACATGCATAGTGAGACACCCGATCGATCACTGTGTAGTATTGTAAGGGTTTGCCAAATATACAAGTGTTAGCAATAAATTTCTAGAGCATATCCTGTTAGAACAATTTTGTACTCCCTTCGTCCTAAAATAGATGTGTTAGATTTGTCAAAATTTGAATAAATCTAGACACTATTTAGTATATAGGTTCATCTAAATTTTGATAAATCCAAGACATCTATTTTCATATGGAGGGAGTACTACATTAGGTATTATATAATTATGAAAGTATCAATTTTAATACTCCCTCCGACCCATATTAGTTGACTCAAAGTTGTCTAGATTTGGATGAATCTAGAAACTATTTAGTATACAGGTTCATCCAAATTTTAACAAATCCAAGTCAACTAATATGGGTCGGAGGGAGTATCTCTAATGTTGGAGTCTATTATATACTAAAAGCAATATAAGGGTGTGTTTCGAGGCACCAAGTTGATCCACGTCACCTAAATTATTTTAATGGTTAGATCTAATTTTTTTGTCAAAGGTTTTAAATCACAACCGTTGAATTTATGTAACAAATATGACATATGCATGTGTACTAACTAATACAACACGTTGGGTCTGGCTGGGTCCGATTGAGTCCAACAGGTAATGCACGTACCAGGCACATACGTTGGGTCCAGCCCGCACACGCCAGGATTACTAATTCATGTTTAGATATTCAGATCCACGTTCGATGGTTGAGATTTAATGACATGAACAACAGCAATGGAGGCATGCAGCATGATCACGCTAGGATATGATGGTCCGTGTTAGTACTCAATCGGCCGTTCAAAAAGAAAGCCCGGCTGTTATTTTTCCCTTACCGGACTAATATTTTCTTTTCCTTAGTATTGTGAAGGGTCGACATAGAATAGTAAGACACCGATGCACACTTAGCGTGTGGCATATAAAAAAAATAAAAAATAATCGTATAATATAAAGACTTTATCGCCTTGCCAAAGAAAAAGTCTTTTTTATTTCTTCCACACATGTACAGCAACGTTATCGATTAGTGGTGCCTACTCGCTGAGCCAGCACTAGCGAGCCTCCGTAAGATGTGTGATGGACAATTTGTAGTAGGCTATAGAGCTGAATACATATTGAGCGCAAAATTCAATTTTGAGTCTTTGATGGCAAATTTGGTTGTGGGTAGTACCTGACCATGGTCCTTAACACGAGCATTCATGGTGACTACATAATGACATGTGCGACGTCGAGCATGTCACACATACATGATATTTTTTAAAATTTGTGAGAAAATAGTACCCTTCAGTATGAGAAAGTTGTAGTTGATAAAAAAAGACGAAAGTAGTGTCTTAGATAGTTATCAGGATATCTGTAGACACAAACAAAATTAATACTACTTTATAACTATTTAAACACATTTGGTATCACCTATATTCTTCTATAGTATTGTCCAATAATTATATATTCATATGATCTTCGAGGTTGGCAGGGTGCAAACCACTATCTAAGGATTAGTTCCTAATTACATTATCATTTAGCATTTTTTGGGTAATTATTGAGATATTCATTAACTATGAGGTGTCGATATGTACTACCTCCCAATTCCTGAGTACTACTTGATCATATTCAGTATTATCTTTATATTTGTAATACCATGGTCCTATATGTTTATTTTTGTAATTCCTAAGTAAGAAGTTTGTTGACAACACATGCCACAATCATGTTTAGTGTTTACCTCTAATTGTCGTGCACCTCAAGAGCTCATACTGATATCTCAAATTATTGACGCATGTTGGAGATGTATAGTTTGATGTGCTATGTTCTATGTACATGCTATATGATCCTACTTTATAAGGAAATAGTACTGGGACAATAGATGTAGCGCATTTTTACACAATTACGTAAGAATACAGACTTTGTAGGCGCTCCCTATGCACCAAGATTACATGAACACCGATGGATTTCCCAATTGGATGTGAGCTCAATGACATGTTAGTAACCTACTGACATAGTTGGTGTCAACCGAAAAAAGAGAGTTCTAGCACACTATATGCATAGAGGAGTCGCTCATCGACCAATCATTACATAGAACAATGTCGTTATTATAGAAGAAGCAATTCAAATATAGTGGACTCTCAAAAGAAGAATCCGTAAATGAATGGTTCCACCTTCGGTACCAACACGAAAGACTAGAGGGATTTTAGTTATTACAACATCCGTCCCAAGGTTTAAGGCTTATATTATTTTTGAAAAGTCAAACTATACAAAGTTTGTAAAAAAAATATATTAATATTTATAATATGAAATACATATCCTTTGATACATCGTGAAACATATATTCACATGATATATATATATAATATCATAGTTTTTGATAGTTTTTCTAAAAACTCCGTCAAAATTTTCATAGCTTGACTTTTCAAAAAAAAAACATATAGGCCTTAAGTCTTGGGACAGAGATAGTATAATAATTTCAAAATGATTTGTGGCCACAATAAATTTGGAAGGATAACTTTGTGTGGTCTGATATTTTTCCTAAATATCTATGCTAATGAATTAGCATCTCAATATTTCCCATGTTGTAATTAGAGTTACTTTTATGTAGGCTACGGCTTCAAAATTTGAAGATTGAAGTGTATGGCACAACAAGCTTAGTTTTCATTGTTTTGTGATCATGGGACTTAAGTATTTGATCCAAAGGATTGGGTAGTAGGACGATGTTAACAATGAGTGTTAATAACCACCTATAAATAATTTTGGGGTGAAATTGGACAATTATTGGTGAGAGGCATGCAATAAATTGGTGACCAAGTCATTTTTAGGGTAGACTTATCTCATGAAACTATGTTGCATCCAAGTAGATGTACTTATGGTTATATGACACAACAAACATAAGTCCGCTGGAGAGTACAACATCAGATCAGAACATAAGGAATATGAGAAATAGTGCAAAAATATATATCTAAGTAGCACTACCTACATAATTTCATGGTATATTTTCAAATGACATAATACCTACTCTCCCCCACATCAATATGTTTCGAAATTTCGCCCATAAGTGGTATTTTAGGTAAAAATAATTGTTGGTGTTGGTATATAATATTTTGATATGTAAATTTATGATATCATGTTTCCAATATCAATGACATCATAATTTTTTATGAATAAATTTAATATGCTAAAGACGATGCCCGCGCATTTGCGAGGGCCACCTTGCTAGTTTCTTTAAAAGTAAGATATGCAACTACCTATCTAATTGTTTGATAAAAGACAAAGCAGCAGCTATTGTTGAACTGATGTAAAACAACAAATTCGCGCAGCCAGATGATATAACATGATAAATCCCGATGATTAGCTGCAACAACAGGTATCAATCAACTCACTCATGAACTCAAAGCACGCCCTAGGCTGCTGTGATGGATCACTGTGTCCGGCTCATGTAGGGCACTCATCTTGGGTAATCTGATCACCGAACATGAGCACTCATCTTGGGTGATCTGCTCACGGAACAGGAGCACCACTGTGCGTGTGGACAGGGTGCTTCAGTTCTCGATCTGTTCCAAGATCTGATCGGGATGGATCAGGGAGTGATTCAAGTTCTTCATGGCGCGAGCTCGTCTGTCTTCGTCGGCCGGCGGGCGCCAGCTGTGGGGCGGACGACCTTGCCCGAGCAAGGGCAAGACCAGACGATATCTTGAACTCCTGAACTGAAGTCAGGTCCGTAACGTTACCTATGAACCATGTCAGACGGCGTGATTATATGTCTTATGTGGTACTGGAACATCTCCAATAATGATCGTGCCAAATCTGACTATACGGTTACGTAACTATTAATCTTTTGTTAAATCCTAGCCCTAAATATTAGATCCAACTGTCAGAATAATTTGGATGATGTGGTTTAACGTGGTGGCTCGAAAAACAACCTTATATTGCTTTTAGTATATAACTAGCAGTGTGGCCCTCGCAAATGCGAGGGCATCAACGTTAGTGTATCAAAGGTGGTTCAATGCAGCTCCATAGTACGTTAACCCTATATGTGTTAACTTTTTAAATCTATTAGTATGTGTTTTAATTCGTTAATATTTTTATTAATAATTTGCAAATGTGTTGAGCATATCAAGATTTGATCCGGAGTCCAAATCTATGTGAAAGAAGCAATACGAATGCTCACTTTTACTAAGGTTGAAATTGTGAAGATCTTAACTTTCTCACTTCAGTTTTGGAACATTCAAAACCTTTTGCTCGTACAAGATGTACACCAGCTCCACCATCTCCGCCAGCTCTTCTCTACCTTATAATCCGCTAAGGTGTTGGGAGACAATGTAACCATGGATCAACCTCACGCTTGTATTTTAGATATATTTTTTATCAAGACCATGCATTGGTGATAGTTGAGATGGTGTCGTATGAATGGAGTTCCATCGGTAAGGTAGTGGCGTGACCTTGGCTCTTTGCTACATGGAGCCCATGTCATATGGCATTGTGTCTTTCCAATCTCGATTTTCTCCTCGGCGATTAAGGTACATAGTAACAATTTGGCGCTTTCTTTTGGAGGAGTGTGTCCCTAAAAAATTGTGATTAAGTATCTTAGTTCGGGTGAAATACTTCGTATCAACCCGTGATTCGCAAGGGGTCATATTTGCGCCAAATCAGAATTTCATCATATCATTGTATTGACATGTTACATATACACATTTAATTTGGTCCATTTCATCTATATACCTGACATTTGCAAATGTGCTTTCTTAGGAAGTAAGAAAATTGTTATACATATATCATCCAATGATTTTTCTCCCTATCAAGGTAATATATTGGCATTTACAATACATGGTTCTAGACGCATAAAAATGCTTCAAATAAACCACCACACTCTGTGGAACATGCTACCATATTCTCAAGTGGTTAGTTTTGGAGTTCACACTTCACCATATGCATTGTGCTCGATGATTTTTACTCTCTCTCTCTCTCTCTCTCTCTCTCTCTCTCTCTCTCTCTCTCGCTCTCCACACACACACACATACACTTCATCGATGCTCTGCCAGTCGTGGAGCATTCAAATTATTTAGATCATCAATGTAAGACATACGACATGTGAATATTCTAATGTTTCAATTTTCCCAGTCTTCTCTTACTTTCGTCATTTGCTGAAGCGACATGAGGTCGAGTGACCATGGATCAACCCCTCGTGTTCAGTTTAGGTATCTTCCTTATTAGGACCGTGCATTCTAAGTTACAGAGTCATACATGTTGAGATGATGTTCTGCCAATAAGGTCTACTCCATCGCTATATCCGAGTAACCATGGAGTTTTTCTCCATGGAGGCAGAGTCTTCCTATGATGTATGCTCGTCTTATTTTCATGGGAGAAAAATTGAACATTAATGCAGTAATATAATCTCTTTTCCTTCATGGAAGTAAAGATTTGCCAAAACATATACTCTCTCTTACCCATATTAATTGACTTGGATTTGTCTAGATTCGGATGTATCTAGTACTAAAACATGTCTAAATACATCCAAATTTAGACAAATCCAAGTCAATTAATATGAGTCGGAGGGAGTATCTCTTTTCCATATGGACCAGATTTTTAATCTGAAGAAACAATTGAGCATTTATAATTACATTGTGAAAACATTGGGATCTATAGAGACTATAATTATCTTGTTGCATTAATGTGAAAAGTTCAATCTTCTTTTATCCCATGAGGATAAGTTGTGAAGATATGGGAGGAAGGTTTTGGCAAAAAAAATTACATATTAGTAGCATCCAATTATATCTGGCAGACCATAATTTTGTATTATTTTAGGACCGAACTCAAGTGTTGGATGTGCTATAGACACCATAAGTGTTACTTTTGATCACACATGTGAGGCTAATAAAAGCACACTGATCCACAACCGCACTTATGAAACACAAATAAACCCATTAAGCCATTACCATAATCTTCTTTGTGGTGTGCACTAATGTTTCACCTTTTTGTGAGACTTTTAAACATACCTCACATTTTCATAAGGACCAAATGTTTAACCTAAATAAACAATTGATCTTTTATGATTATTTTCTAATAAAAATAGAAGTTATGATGTTTTGTCGCACTAACATGCAAATTCATGTTTTTTCTCCCTTGATGATAAGTTGTGCCGTCATGAGAGGAATTTTTTGTCGGCAAATCAAACTACATAATCAATCTGTGTACTTACATGATACCCTTGTCTATTAACTTAGGATCCTAAAATGTTAATTAATTCTAACTCTAACCATCCGAATAATTGGACTTTGAAAACAACTATGTATATTTCTTTTAGTATATAATAGCTATTTTTCAGAAGCTAATTATGAGTAAGAGATTATAAATCGAAGTACTAATTTTTTATTGCAAAACTAAATGCTTTATTGTACTCTAATCATCAAAATTATTTTAGTATATTTTTTGAGGCACATCTGTAGAACTAATGGATCAATTTATGTTTCTCTAATTTTTATTGCTAAAGAACACTCAGAATGAAAAGTGAAAAGCAAATATGTAGGACATTCTTTCGTTGCACTCCCCACCAAGTTGTGTCATCTTCCGTTACTGCTGCACGACCTTGTACATGTCGACTCATACTTTTTATCCGCACAATCTACAAAGAAATTTAACATTGATATAAATTATAGACTCCTGGAGCAACATTAAGGTTCCAAACGGATTATAGACTCTTCTTTATTTCAAATAGATTTAGATGCACTTATACCACACACACTATGATTATCTTCCATTTTATTTATTGAAAAAGCAATAGACTTGATACTCCATACCTTATTGGGGAAAGTAATGAAGGATTAGTAATCGGGAAGAACAAAATTCTTCTTCTTTTGCAAGGCGGGGAGATAAAAATATATAACTAATTTGCAGAGAAATTTGTCTGGATGATGGCAATAAATGACATAGTGAATCTCGTGTCTGTCTCTGATGGAAACAAATCATACCCACATCCTTAATAACAACAACGGTCAAATAATATAATATCATAGATCCCTGTAAATATCCTCACGGATAAAATACTCTATCTCCTATTTAGTTATTTTTTTGTGGGCGGTAAAACAAAATATTTACATATTTGGGAAAAATTCAATGGATGCCCTCAAATAAGCCAAATATATATACAGTTCCTGATCTCAACCAACAAAACCAATAGGATACTTTGAGTAAGCCAATAGGATACCCCAAATGGTCAACAATATTCTTCTTTTTTCCGATGAACAATAATCCATCTTATTATTCTATGCAGTCCATTGCTTTTAGTATACTTTGCTTTTCCGTGGTGGAGAATTTAGTTCTGAGAAACGTATACAAACATATTTGAACATATGTGCATAGATAGGTTTTGTATACGTTTTCATATGGAGTACAATAGGCATCCACGGTGGGATTATATTAAATCAAGGTCATGTTGGACCGAATCTATCATATAGCTGTTGTTTTTTCGGTGTGTATAGAGGCAGAGCTGATGTGCTGCACGGTTATGCATGGGGTGGACTCTTTTTCCAGGTCAATCTGTTGGACCGAATCTGTCATAGCTGTTGTTTTTTCGGTGGGTATAGAGGCAGAGCTGATGCGCTGCACGGTTATGGGGTGGCTTCCTTTCCTTACTTTTCACGTGTCATACCAAATTGCAAAATGGAATAGGTAACGTGTTGGAGTTTTTTTTATTTGAGGGACGTGTTGGAGTTGTGTGCACGAATTATCGTTCTGTTGTTGAAAATTGTGTACGTGACTACTATGACCGATCCCTCTCATTAAATCGCAACCACAAATTTTAGATCTGCCCCTTCAAAATAATTCAGATGATGTGGATCAACGTAGAGCTTCGAAAAACATCCTTATATTGCTTTTAGTATATAATAGATAGAATAGATGGTTATCTTTTTTTTATTACAAGAGGATTCACTAAATTGATAGCTACATGTTTTATATTTTTGTTGAATTTTCTAGCATGTTCCTCTTTATCCTAGTTAACTACTCAATTACTTTAGAACTTCTTAGGTTCAGGGTTAGCAAAAACCTGGCACACATTATAGACTTGTTTATAGACAGATTGTAGTTTGTTTTGTTGGGCTTCCCTAAGCTCTGTTTGGTGCTAAATGCATCATCCCTTTGTAAATATTATTGATTAATATAATACCACGGTAGGAGCCTCTCCTACTGTTTTCGCTCAAAGAAAAACTACTCAATTACTTTTAGAATAGAATAATAGATAGATATTAGCGGCCATATATTAGGTGAAAGGGTTCATGGCAAAGGATTGTTCTTCTTTTTATTTTTCCTCTAGTACCGATCTTTGTCTCTTCCTCTCTTTTCCCTCCCGTTAGTAGTATTAATACTTCTCTCTCTCATGCACATGCAGTATTTTCTCACTCAATTCGGCCAGTATTCTCTCTGTGTTCATCCAAATCTAGTATACATGTGCAACACACGTTTCCTATACTTAAACCATGAAAATTTGAAATTATTTTCCCGAGCACAGTTCCACCAAAGTTGTTAATTCCATGTTTGTGATTTTGGATGAATATTGTACAATTAAGGATTCTCTTTTTACTTTGTGTCATGTTTGTGATTTTGGACGAATACTGTACAATTAAGGACTTCTAAAATTGTATGCTTATTGTCGATAGAGTAAAACATATTTAAATGTTGTTTTATTATGTTAGTTATATGCTCTTGATCCAATTTCAAGATCTCCATCTAAATGTGTTCATTTGTGTTAAATTTTGAATAATATGCATGATCATGTTGTGGAATATACCTGAAATGGTCCATTGCCAGATATTGGTCTGATGTTTATTTTGCCTCGCCATTTTAGTTCATTCTAGTACTTATCTCCCTCTCCCTCCCTCCTCCTCTCTCTTTCTCTGGTACAACTTATTCTTTCACAGTCCCAACATAGAAAATCAGAAGCCCACTACTAGAAAAACAGCTACCATGGATCGGACACCCAGTTGCGCACCAGCAAAGTGATGCGCAACAGATAAGTACACGTGGCGCACCAAAGTCCAATGCTCCACTGATCTGTGGCACACCACCAAAAGGGTGTGCCACGGTTAAAGTTGGACTGGGGAGGGAGGGGTACCCCCCCCCCCTTTAGTTCACTTTTTTTTCCAAATGGAACTTTTGCTAGAAACATTCAATAAAGAGTGATACTTCTGCTGAGTATTTATGGTATTTTCCGACGGCCAATATTTTTCCGACGGCTATGTTGAGAAAAGCGTCGTCATGAAAGTATATTTGGTGATGACTGCCGTTTGCTGACAGTTTTCCTAGGGACGTTGGCATCTGGCCTTATATGACGACAACCCTGATAAAATGTCGTCGGCATATACAAAGGGCGTCGGGCAACATGCGACTTTCCTGTAGTAGGTGTGCCAAGTAAATGAAGGGGTTATTAATTGGATCTCGTTCCGCGACACCGCTACCAACTTGTCTGTCAAGCACCAACTGTTCTTGTTGGATACTAGAACAATAGATCGGAATATAGCGCACATAATGATGGATTGTAGATAAAGTAGTCGTTCATGCAATGGTGAGAGATATATTGTCGATGGCAATATTGATGAAGACCGGTCGAAGAAGACGATGATGGAGATAGCGATACACAACACCATTGGACTTGGATGGTACACGACCCATGATGAAGACACGAGCAGTCGAGCAAAGCGCTTCCTAAAAACCTTACTCATGTTATCTCGTATAGATCAGAAAGGCAGGTGGTTCTGGCGACCTACTTTCCCGTTTGCTGGTACACGCCAACTCAGGATTGACTTGGATACAATGGCAGCCTAGGCAGAGAGGTGGCAAGACACACATGCACTTATATAGAGCCGTCCAGGAAAAAATCAGATCGTAATGTGGACTGAATCCATGTCACACATGTTTCGATCTATTATAATATCTCACGATCAGGTAGCGATCCGAATCGGCTAATTGTTGATCCGTTTGACAAAAATTCCTAAACAAAAAAAATAATTAACCTTGACGCACTTCATGACGGACAGACATCAGGAGGCGCGTATATCACTTCTCTTATCCCTCATTTATCAAGGGATAAAAGACTCCATCTCATAAGGGCATTTACAATGCGCACGCTAAGCCATAGACGCTAGGGGAAAATCCCAGCCATTCCGACGGTTCCCACGAAGATCTTGGCAAATGGCAAATTTTATGCCATCGATAGTATATATAAGAGTCGGACGCTTAAGAAACATGCGCTAAGTAGCCCTTTCCTAGCCCCAAACGGTCCGCATGGTCGGGGTTTGACTTTCTAAAAGCATGTGCAAGTGCTTCCAGTTGTACATGCCTTGAAGATGGTGTAACTCTTCTACAACTTTTTAGGTTGGACTAAAATTAGCTCCTATTCTTGCCACCCACATGTGAGAGGGCCACCAACATGAGCCGACTCGTCACATATATGGGCTTCTACACATAGATTTTGAGATTTAGAAAAAAAAATATGAAACCTCACGTGGACAAAAGAATTTAGCCCACTATTTAAGGTGGACGACGGCGAGATGTGTCAAGATTTGCAGGCATGTCATTATGAAGCAGTAGCTCCGTCCCATTGAAACCTGGATTCATAAGTGGCCTTCAAAACCAAATCAATACAGATAGGTAAACTTCGGTTCTTGTTTGGAATTCTATCTTACTATAGTACCGGTGAGAAGGAAAGAAAAAGATGGCCATATGTTTGCGGCCTAATTGTGGGGCATTTCCTATTTACCGACCAATGAGGGCGATACTATAGGCGCCGTCCTCGCGACTACTGGATGTGGCCGGACCTAAGCGGACAGTGTTTGGGATTTTGCATTTTTCAGTTAGTTTCTTGAGGTCCTCCTTTTTCATGCTTTCTTATTTTTCCCGCCAGGTATTTTTGGAGGGTCTGATATTTTTTTTGAACTTCTCCAAATTCGACCTTTTTCGAGTTTGAACACTTTTCGTTATAATGGGCCGGCCCAATCATGATCGAGCGTGCGGGTGTGCGCCAATGTTACACACATTGGATGATGAATAAAAGCGCCCAAAAGTGTGGAGGCCGGTTTCAGAGCTGGTGGAAGCAGTGATGGAGATTGGAGAGCCTCGGGCTCGGCCGCCGGCAAGCTCACAAGCCAGATGGGCCAGGGATTCAAGATGATCCACCGTGCCAAGACACCGGCGGCGTAGTCGTCTGCGATCCGCACACGGACTTCACTCGTCTCACAATCCAGCGTGGGCAGCCAGAGGACCGTGATCGTGAGGCAACTGAAGGGAGAGGAGCAGTGTTGGGCACTATGGTGGTATCTCTAAGAAGAGGTGTGCTTATGTGATGCCAGGCACTAGTCAATCACCAAACACACTCAAATGCTGCTTTGCCGATGCATCCTATTCTCATCAGCCGCGCGCGACGAACACGGTTTGTGACTAGCCCACTCTATGTCCATTCAGAAGTTTACTCACGCCATGTGCATCTTTATTTTGCTCACTAGGACATGAAGGTGCTATATATATATATAGAAGACTTCCAGGCATGGTATGTACGAATGTAGTAGCCATCAATATGGTTCATTGGTAGTATTAATTAGTTCTCTGTCTCGAATTGCTTCACGGCCGCAACCACCTGCGATATTTATTTGCATGAATCAAGCAGGCTGTGTATTGGAAAGCAGCAATCCCCCATTATGTTGGGTTATCTAAATTTGTTAGATGGTCCATCTAATAAGCTAGATATGGGTCAAGCAATTTGAATTGGTAATTAAGAGATACCGTAAGTAACTTTTTAGGGTGTTTTCCTTCTATCCAGAAGTTGGAAGAAGCTCAACCCTCTATTATTCGAAATTCAAACAGTTTTCATAATATTATTTGTTCTAAAGATTCTTAGAACCATGTCCTAGTTGAGCGTGTTAAGAAGAAAAAATAATTAAAAGTTGAGCAAATCAATATTGTCATTCGGCCCAGGATGAGCACCAAACTCGGTAAAGTGTACTAAAATCTGTCAGAACATTCATAGAAAATACAAGTACATATTATTGTATCTTCTGTGTTTTTCTGGATTCTAGGAAATTTTCATCAACAATATTTCTTTTTTGCTCTTGGCCAAAAAGCACAATGCTGGAAAAAACAAATTTTCAAATGATATTTTTGCTACAAGATGCAAAGGTCATCGTTTTTCCATTAATTTTTTTAAAAAAATACTATAACATATATGTGGGTTATTTTATTAGAAATTCTCTAATCTAAAGAAGATATCCAGTTAGTTCAGATTAAAAGGGTAAGACGATAAGTTCCGGAACCAATTAAACAAGTGTCATATCCTATATCCATTGTTTTGTCACATACATAATATGGTCCAGCAATAAGTAGACCTAGTGGTATTAATTAAAACGATCTAATGGTTATGTTTTGTTAATTAAAGAGGGTGCACCAAATTCATAGCTAGATGTTTTAGTTTTATTTTTGGATTTTCTAGCATGTTTCTCTTTTTTCTCGTTAGCGCCTCATGTATATTTTTGGCACGGAATAATAGATAAATATGAGTAGCCATATTATGCGAAAGGGTTGATGGCAAGAGATTGTTCTTGCTTTTATTATTTCTCTCTCTCTCTTTCTCTCTCTCTCATACACAATATTCTCTCCCTCAATTGTCCAGTATTGTCTCATTGTTTGACATCCAAATCTGGTATACTTCCTAAACTTGAACCATGAAAACTTGAAATCATTTTCCGCGTGATATTTGAATTTTTTGTGGTTTTTTATGTTAGTAATATACTCGTCATCCAGTTTCAGGGTCATCATTTAAATGTGTTCATTTATGTTGAATTTTGAATAATATGCATGGTCATGTTGTGGAATATATCCCAAAGGGTCCATGGCCATATGTTGTTCTTCTGTTTATTCTGCCTCGTCAGTTTTAGTTCATTCTAGTACTTCTCACCCTCGCCCCCTCGCTCCCTCCCTCTTTCTCTCATTACAAATCATTTTTTCACAACCCAACATAGAAAATAAGAAGCTGCTTGATCTACAATAGTATAGGGGTAGTAATAATTATGCATCTATACATGTTTTCAGACTAGTCTCATCGAATAAAAAAGATTTTTTAAGCCGCATCTTAGTTTTACAACGTCCTACGCCTGAAATATTGTCGAATCAGACATATATTAAATATCAGTTTTCTTGTTCGTCTTGATGCGAGCTATTGAGTTAATTAATAGAAACTCTCTTTAACGAAAAATAGTGTATATGCTAGCTCATCACGGAATATCTCACTCTTCACCGGAAGTACCTAGAAGAACTATAGTCTTGATGTCTTTGATCATGGCAACTACTCGCAAACGTAAGAACATCCGTAGCACAAGAAAAATCATGGCATGCTGATGGTTCCAGATCGTCCAAAGCAATTAAGGGACACACCAAGTCTTCCTAGATTTACAGTAGCGTTGCGGAGTCAGAGACATGTGAGAGATACACCAGACGGGCATGTTGGAGTTAACCTTGTTGCAAAGTAGTAGTTTATCTTGTTTCAGTTAGTCTGTTTTTGTTCAGTCTAAGTCTAGTGCAGTTCGATGCATGACATCATGGCAAAGTGGTCAGTCGACAAAGATGAGTGGATCGACGGTCAAGTGAAGCCAGGAGATGTGAGTCCATGTATGTATTCTGTCAGTCTGGAGTCGGAAGTCATCATGTACATGCAGCAAAAGCTAAGATGAATCTCCACAATTGGTAGCCGAGAGACTAGCTCTATGAGAGCTGAGTTAGTTGAGGCATATACGTGAGGTTGAGCTGGTCCATTAGAGTATTGCATGTGCATCTAAATTAGTGGTCTAGTTAGTTACGTTCTTGCTTCTTCATCATCCTCTGTTGGACACTACGGTGGCCTTATAGCATAGTTGCTGGCCATGATCAATTTCAAAGACTAGTCCATCAAGGTAAGACAGACAATAATTTGCAGGCACACACAACTGCTGCTTTCCCGATCCCTCCTATTCTCATCTCCGATGGCAAGTTTTTGGTACGTATGAAGGTATCTAGCCCTTTCTAGTTTCCAAGACCCTTTAACTTGTTATATGCTTATATGGGCCAAGAAAGAGTTATAAATAGAGGCAGACAGGCAAGCACCCATGTATGACTGAATATAAATCAGTGCTTTATGTTGGCACGAGGAATCAATTTTTGTATAGTACTGGTGCTTGTCCGGAATGGCATGATCCCCCACCTGCGGTATATAGTTGTGCCAATCAAGCAGGTTCTGCATTATTCTGAAATAGCAATCTCATGTTAGGCATTCTCCGATGTGTATAGGCTAGCTCTTAGCACGCCATCGTGTATTTTATTACATGACCACACTGATGCTTCATTTCGATCTGAAATTTGCATCTAAGTGAGCTTGCACGTAATGATTTTGTGCTGATGAGTGTATATAATTTGGTGAGAGTAATGTTTTGCCATATGAGATTTCGTCCGGGAGGCGTCTGTTAGTTAAGATGCTCCTTTATTCTCTTTTCTAAGTAACCATGTGGTCACATCAACAGTTTGCCTACGATAATTTTTTGTTAAGAAAAAAAAAGCATGGGAGAAAGCCTGGGTCACCTGTGTGTTGTTAGATGGGTCATCTACTAAACAAGCTGAGCCAAACGAATCTTATTGATTAGAGATTCGGTAAGTAACTTTTTGGGGCTTCGAGTTTTTTTTTTTCACCCAAAAGTAGAAGAAGCTCAACCCTCTACTAATCGAGATTCAAACAATGTCCCGGTTTACTTTTAAGATTAGATCCATGCTGCATAAGAAACATTGTGCAACGTTGCTGGTATCCATATTCTAGTTCTGTGTGTAACAAGAAACATAGAGCAAGTCAATATTGTCGGTCCTCCCCAATGAACACTAAAAATATGTAAAATATACTTATGGCTGTCGAAACATTCCAAAAATATTACATGTACAAATGTTTGTATCTTTTATGTTATAATGTATTCTAGTAAATTTTCGTCAACAAATTTTACTTTTGTGCCAAAAAAATCTCTTAAAATAAAAATATTAAGAATAATTGTTTTTTCCAAAACGCACAAAACCATGATTTACGTGAAGTTTAAAAGGACATAAAAGACTCAAAAATATATTAGAATAAATAAGACGAGTCAAATGTTTTGGCTCATTTGGCTATCCACGTCTCCTTCGCCATACTATACATATATTTCTCATCCAATGTGTATATATTTTCAGCAATTTGTTAACTGGTTTCAATTTTCCATCCGTCCTGTCAGAATAGGTAGGCCCGAATATTTATCATCCAACGCCATTTAACCAACTGAAATAATAGATGCCATGGCCTACCCATCATCGTCCGAGCATTTTTTCTAGCATGGTATGACATTTACCTGGGCTTAAAAGTTACCCCACACATTTCTCATAATATCGGAGAACCAAATTCATTATATTTGCTTGCTCACCATTATCATTAAAAAGAGGATAATATCTATCTATTATATACTAAAAGCAATATAAGGATGTTTTTCGAGGCATCTGGTTGATCCACATCACTTAAAATATTTTTGATAGTTAGATCTAAAATATATTGCTAAGATTTAATAAGATATCAAAAGTTACGTAACAGTGTAATTGGGTTTGACACGATACAAGTTAGAGACACTTATAAAATTAAAAAGAGTTATCTTACCGGGTTAAACGTGCAAGACAAACCGTGTCAATGCATGTAGCACGTAAAAAAACACATGTCTCATAGGACTCTTATGTGTAGAGGTTGGAAAAAAAATATGTACAATACCTAGGTAGACCGTAGAGGCAAATCCGGTCTCGAGAAAACTCATCCGATCCGTGATGGGAAAAAACTGATCGATACGTCTAGGGGAAGCAAACTCCATAGCTGATGAAAAATAAACTGATCCGTACGTCCATGAAGAAAACTCCAAAACTGATTGGCCACAAAAGCTGTTCGGGACCAAATAAACCCAAAACTGATTAATTGATGTGTATACATGTGAAGCAAACTCTAAAACTGATCGGTCGAGGGGAAAACTCAAAACCAGATCAACACGATCTGATTTTGGCTTACACACCTGCACGTCATAGATATATATGTAGGCATTACATATATTATGACATGGTAATATATATAATTTTTCTACCATATTACCACCATGTCCTAATATATATGTAAGCATTACTATATTAGGACATGGTGGTAATATGGTGGAAAAATTAAGACATGCTCTAAAATTAGATTTTTCCAGAGGAAATATTAGATTGATAAGAACACATACCAATATCATAACATATACACAATTTTTAAAATAGTTGGTTTAAGTAAAAATTATATCATGTTGACTTCAGATAGTAGGACCTAGGTTGTCTGATTCACAGTAGTGCTAGAGACAATTCCTCACAAGACAAACTGTCCAACGGCCACTTTATCACCAGATCGCCAAACTACATAGAAAAGAGAAACCTATAACCATCAAAATCAAAATTCCATGGACTATTGCATGATAGACATTGATCCATAAAGAAAATACAAAAATTAGATGCTACCAAATTCATTTATTACGAACGACACCATATCGGAGATGAAAAACACAAGTCCTAAGCAAATCAATATGAGGTGTGATTTTAGCTTTGTTCTGTGAATGTAATGAAATTGGAGTACGACAATAGGACATGGTGATAGCCTCGCATGAAAAATACATGACATGCTCTGAAATTAAACATATTTGTAAATATGTAAAACATAATAGAAACTCTAAGACTATAATTTATAAAACTCAAATTAACCTCCTGTGTTTCAAAAATTATGTATCAAACGTTGATTCCGAAAACTAGGACTAAGTTGTGAGATACATGGTTGTGTAGAGACGCATTCCTCACAAGGCAGACTATCCAACCACTATTCTATTGCAACTCATCAAATTGCAGAGAAAGAGAAAGAACAAGCCATGAGAGCCATTGATTACATGGACTATTGCACGATAGATGTTGATCCATACAAAAAATACCAAAGATTAGATGGAGACAATATGCAGTTATCTTGTATGAAACTATCTCAAACACCAAGAAAATGTCGTGTAAAACAGATTAAGATTACATATGCAAACTACGCTCTAATATAAATATTCATTAGTGCATCCATCACCTCCCGAAGGCTTTATCAGCTGTTAAAATATCAACTTATGTGAGAGAAGATTGAAAAAAGTTGTTTTTATTGAAAACCAAATGGGTGGATAGGAGTTTCGACACATCTCTATTCAGTACAACTCCATCTCAACCACCAAGACATTATCACCAAAAACAAAATAAGCGTAACATACCTAAACTACATTCTAGAGACTGATTAGAGCCATCATCACCTCCGAGAACCTTTGCTGAAGTTCAAGTGACAAGGGAAGAGATCAAACATGCCATTTTCACTGAAAATGAGAAGGGTGGATAGGATGTTCAACTTGGAGGAGAATTTTGTAGGCAAAGAAGTGGCTAGGGTCCTTCATGGATGATTCATGTTTCCGTACATCATAACTATGTGTAAGCTAGATCAAACCAATTATTGTATTTCTTTATAAAATCACAATCAATAAATTTTCATAGTTTTACTTAAGCAAATGAAATTTAATAGATCGTCATACATGAACATATCACCTTTCTAGATCGTAACAAGGTTAACCATCAATAATACATCCTCCTAAAGTGTATCATGTTTTTAGAAAAAAATATTAAGACTTGAACTTATTCCAACTAAAAGATTTCATGAGTTTACTTAAATGTCATATATCAATTTTCCAATGAAATTACGGTTTGAAGGATTAAAGATGAAAAACAATTGGTTAGCTCAATTGATATGGAATCCTTATGAAAAAACAACAGTTTATGGCACACTAAAGATGATATCTCTCTCTAAAAAAATTAAATGTGATGCCCTCGCATTTGCGAGGGCCAGCATCCTAGTTATCAGTAAAGAAAATATGTGAAATACCCTGGCTTCTGCAAATTTTCAGCTATCGGACCCTTTTTGCAATAATCTGGTGCTGGAGTACACCAGAAAGCCCCTCCACCACGAAGAGGAAAAGGTGTGGTGAAATCAGATCACCCTGACAAGGCCCTCTGGTGGGTATAATTTTTCCCAATAACTTTACATTGAATCTGAGAGATAACTACACCATTTTCACACAGGTCCTAATCCATTTCGTCCGTTGTTCCGCAATACCAAAACTCTCTCATGGCCTCCTTGAGAAATTTCAAATCAAATCTATCATATGTTTCCATGATATATCAAGTTTATAGGCAATTTAGCAGCATTTTATAGACCATGGATACATTCAAGGGTGATAATTACATTCACTACAGCACGCGACGGCTACGCCGACGGCAAAAAGCCCTCGGCGTAGCAAGATTTGTCGTCGGCATACACTACGCCGAGGGCTGCCGTCGGCGTAGCCCCCTCGGTGAAGGTCTCCCTCGGCGGAGCAAAAACGGCCGTCGGCGTAGCAGAAAACCGTCGGCGTAGCTATACGCCGACGGCCGAGGCGGGCCCGTCGGCGTAACGACCGTCGGCGAACGGCGGCGCTGCCGTTAGACGGCCGCTAACGGCGCACCGTATACGCCGACGGCCCTACCCTCGGCGTATGGTGGCCACGTGGCACCCGCTGGGCCTCCCCAGGAAGGTGCTACGCCGACGGCCTCGCCCTCGGCGTATGTGGACGCGTGTCCACCGCCTGGCCCTCCCAGGCTGGCGCTAGGCCGACGGCCGACCCTCGGCGTAGGGGCAGGTGCTACGCCGACGGCAGTGCCCTCGGCGTAGCCCTGACCATTTGGCACATGGCAGAGGGCTACGCCGAGGGCATTGCTGTCGGCGTATCACATACACAGTTTTTTTTTAAAAATTTTCTCAGCAACACTCACAGCAGCCATACATCATCCATGCATACATCCATACAGCCATACATGCATCACTCACATCAGTCATACAAGATCACATATGGTCATATTAAACATTGTTCATATCACACATGCTCATATTAAACATTGTTTATACATCATCCATACATTGTTTATGCATCATCCATACATTGTTCATCCATCATCACACATGCCTACAACTCTGGAGGAGAGGGGGTGTACCCGAGATCTCCCCTGGTGAAAAGTGGCGATCTCTGCCGAGGGTTGCGTCCAGTAGAAGCAGCAGAAGAGCCACCTGGCGAGGGAGTAGAAGTGTGTAGCTCGGGAGAACCACCTGCGGAATGGCCAGGAGATGGACCATCGTCATGAAGCGGTGTGATCTGACGCCCATCCGGCGAGGCGTGGCCAAAGTGCTGGTTCCCAGAAGCTCCCGTTCCCTACATGTTGCCTACATGTTAGCAACTTGCGAGGCAAAGTAAAGCGATAACCAGTGGGTTAGCAAAGAACTTACCGGTGTCGATGCGTAGTAGGTCCTAGCGAAGCTTTCCTTCGATTACCAAAATGGCATCGGACCTGGCATGGGAGGCACGGGCCCTAAATCTCTATTCTGGCCAGTTTGAATATTCACCATCATGGCCTGCAAGATAGTTTAGAAGTCAGGCCGTAGTACAACAAACGGGGGGAAGTGGGACTTGTATCTTTTGCAAAAAATAAAGGTTCGGACTTACATTTACGTATTGCATGTAGATCGCATTCGCCTCCTGATGCTGCCGAAAGGCCGCCTGATATTCCTCATAAGCGGCTTCGTAGGCCGCGTCTAACTCATGCTACAATTTCAAATACAAGGAATCTCGTCAGCGGTTAGCCATGCAGGAACAAAAGTCATAAAGATGATGAAAACGAGAAAAACTTACATCCTCGGCGGAGCGACGAGGCTGGCCACGAGGCGGGATAGGGGGGCCGTCGGCGGGGTAGGTAGCCTTGAGACGGCTGAAGCTCGTGCTGAGGGTAGGCTTGACCTTCTTATTCAGAATCTTGAGGCGTCCATGCTGCAATCCGTGCCCCGACAGGACCAACGACTCCTCGTCGATCTCCGCGTGAATGGGGTCATCCACATGGGGGTGACGAGCCTTCACCATCGTGCTGTAGTTCCTCAAGTCGTTCTGGGCAGTGCCGAAGTACACGGGCAACGAGGGTTGAGGCTCCGAGTAATTGGGCTTCTTTCGCCGCATCATCTCATAGACGGCGACGTCATGAATCACCTCCCCGGGTTGTGCCTCGGCCACCTGTATCACGAAAAGAAAATATTATGCATATGAAGTACAAACATAAGCAGAAATGCACGCAGGTCGTTCCATGTATATACGTACCACCTTCCCCTTGAAGCGGTCAAAGTTGCGGTTTCCCGCGCAGTGTGTTCCACCATCGCCTCGGTTATCCGCGTTCCGCCTCGACAAGGCTGCAAACTCCTCGTCTTCTCTGAGCCACCTCGTCCTAACCAGCTCCTCCCATGCGAGTCGATGCGGCTCGGCCCAATCGGGGATAACCTGAAAATGCAATACTTAACTCCAGAAAATGCAATGGCAACTTAGAAGCAATGTAGAATCTCATTGACATTTTACTCACCGACATGTACTCTTCTAGCGTCATCGAGTACTCAGGATTAGGGTTCCTACCGACAATGTATTCCTTCCTGACCCTCACGCCCCTGTCAGCCCAGAAGTGGCTAGCGGCTGTGACCTTCTGGTTGTACCACACCTGGGGGGTCAACTTCACACAAGCCCCAAGCAAAGTCCTCTGCGCCTTCTCCTGGTCCTCCTCGGCCACACGGTAAAAGCACTTCAATCATGCATAAGAGTCATGAGTTAGCACGGTGGGGGTCATCAAGTATGAACATAACTCGAGAAATATGCCTTACCCAAAACTTGGTGATGACAGCATCAGCAGCTGTCGGAAAGCCCGGGACACGGGTAGTCTGGTAGTCCGCCCAAGTGGTAGCTAGCTTCATGTCACCCTCGTAGGTAATGTGATAGCCCGGCCAGAACTTCCTAATCAGAGCTCCAACAAGGCTGTTAGGAAGGCGAGGCTTCGTCCCCGGAGGAAATGTCCAATTGCTGCACAATAATAAACGTTAGTACACAATAATTATTTATGACCAACATGAAATAAAATGTTTTAAATTGCCAAATTAGTACACTTACTCAAGGCCATCTGGAATAATAAGGGCTTTCGCCTCCTGAGTCCTAGGCTCAAACTTCTCGTCAGGGACTCCCGATTCCCCACGATTCCGCAATTTCTTCGGCCCCACCAACTCGCGGCTAGTGTCCGCCTCTGTATCGGTCCCCGCCTCCCTCTCGGTCCTCGCCTCCCTCTCAGACTCTGCCTCCCTCTCGGACTCTGCCTCCCTCTCGGCCCTGAAAGGCTGCTCTGTCAGGAACAACTCAGGAGCCACGTCGCCAGAAGCAGAGGGTGGTGGGTCAAAGTCCACGCCTCCTCCCGTGGCACCTCGTCCTCGTCCTCCTCGACCTCGGCCTCGACCCCGTCCTCCGCCAGCAGGAGCAAGATCGGGGTAACGCGGATTGGGATTTGGCTGTCTCCCACTCCGTGTAGCACTTTTCTTGCGCTGCTTCAGCGCATTAAGCAAGGACGAACTGTTTGCCTTGCCGCTGCTCATATTGTTCAATCACCTGCATTAAGTAAGAGAAAACAGTTAAGCACAAAGACATAATAAAATGTATACACAAAGAATAAAGGCATAATGCAATTAAGAAAACAGTTAAGCACAAAGACAAAATAAAATGCATTAAAAAATAAATACTCACTATCATTTTCATTCTCATTCTCATTCACATTCTCATTCTCATTCTCACTATCACAATCTTTTGTAGAAATCTGGATTCTCATCGAAGGGTGTAGGCTCATCATTGTTGTCATTCTCGGTATGGAGCTTCTCGAGCATACTTATGTCATGTAGATTCACCACTGACTCACCCCGAGTTTCTACATCATTCCCAAGATCCTCAAGATCAACCGGTTCTAAATCAAAGTGTCCGAAGTCCTCTTGCTCTTGATAGAAAATTTCCTCGTACGTTAAAGGGTTAATGTTGTTGTAATCGTCCTCGGAGGGAATCGGTAGGTTACCATGTGGCGATACCTGGAACACGACTTCCCAGCCCTGGAGTTCCGCTTTCTGGCATGGGTAGGGCAAATAATAAACTTGGTTGGCTTGGTGAGCAACAACAAAGACGTCGGCTCCGCTATAGGTGGTTGAAGGCCTAACTTCAACTAACCCAATGGAAGGGGTACTTCTCAGTCCACCCCTTGGGTCAAACCAGTGGCACTTGAACACAACAAGATTGAGTTCGACATTCGTATGATTGAAGGTCAGCTCGTATACATTCTCTAACCTTCCGTAGTAATCAAGGGAATCGGCTCCTTTGGTGAACACCCCAGTATTTACCGTTTTTGCATTCGGTCGCCCTTTCTGGTGCGTCTCTGTATGGAAGCGAAACCCATTCACATCATACTTCTCATACTTCATGACGACACTGTTACAACCTTGGGAAACACATTTCAGCTCATCTGACATCTCAACGTTGGGATCAGCTCCCTACAGGTACAAGAGGAATTTGTTGCGTTCAGTAGTTACGTGGAATAAGAGCGACAAGTCACATATTGCAAGGTAAGAGGGACAGGTTAGAAATTAATTTTTCCATAAACCAGGACACAAAGTTTTTTTAATTTCCGGGAGCACCCTCTTTCAGTAGAGTGTCCAACTCCATGGGAGAGGGATCAGTCGGTCCCGGCCACTGTTCATCCGTGAAATCGCTAAGAAGGAGAAAATAAGCATTAGACGGATGATTTCTCTGAACGAATGATTTCTTTTGAGGTACTGTCGATTCATGTCAAACGCAACATATTTGTGACCCGACTTTAGCCAAAGGAACTCAAGTCGGTGCCTGCACACTGGGCATGGCCACTTACCAGCTGTACACCATCCGCACGTTAGGGCGTACCCGGGCATGTCATGCATAGTATATTGTAACCAAACTTTCATCAAAAAGTTTCTCTTTGATGCTCGGTCGTATGTCAACGTCCCGTGTATCCAAGAGTGGTTCAAATCATCCACAATCGGCTGCATGTAGACACTCAAGTTCTTCCCCGGATACTCAGGTCCTGGAATTATCAGCGACAAAAACATGGTCTTCCGTTGCATTAATACTCCGGGAGGGAGATTGAGCGGAATAACATACACCGGCCAGCAGCTGTACGAGGCCGTCGACATACCATATGGGTTGAAGCCATCTGTTGCTATCGCAATTCTAACATTCCGAGCCTCTTCTGCCCATCGGGGGTATTTGTCATCGAAGTTCTTCCATGCCTTACCATCAGATGGATGTCCCATCTTCTTCCGTCCGTGCCCGTCCTCGTATCTTTTCCCCTTCTTGTGCCACGTCATCTGTTTGGCAGTCTCCTCGCTCAAGTAAAGCCGCTGGATTCTTTTTATGAATGGGAGATACCGAAGTATCTTCTTAGCGACCTTCGACTGCCTCACCTGACCATCCTTCCCCTTTATCTCTTCATATCTAGAGGCCTTACAAATGGAGCAGTACTTATCACCCTCAAACTGTTTCCAAAACAAAAGGCAGCCTTTTGGACAACAATCTATCTTTTCATAATCCATGTTGAGCTCCTTCATGAGTTTCTTCGTTTCGTGAAAGGTTTTGGGCAGACAATGCCCTTCGGGCAACATGTTACCACATGTTCTCAGATTAGCTTCAAAGTGAGAACGGGTGGCGGAGTACTGGCACTTGTCGGCTAGACACTGAGAGATGGCATCGAGCTGAGAAATCTTTGCACCCTCGTACAGAGGCCTCTTAGCCGCGGCCATCATATCAAGGAAGGCCTTCGCGGTTGGCTCCGGTTCCTCCGGTTCTAGCGGTTCCTCCGGTTCTGGTGATTCCTCCCGTGGAGGTGGCGAATTCGGCTGGTCGGCATCGATAAGATCATCTAGCATGTTTCTAATCCCATCGTGCTCATTGCCATTGAGCCGCTGACGCATCACCTCACCTCTATCACGTTCGTACCGAGCAAAGTCGACTTGCGTGACATAGTTAGACATGTACCCATATTGCAGAAGGTGTTTGTACATGTCATCCTTTCCCTGACGATGACGCTTAGTGCAATGAGCGCAGGGACAAAGTGCCCGAACAATTGCCTTCGAACCACGCGCTAACTCATTCACTAACAAATGAGTGTTCCGTATCCAATCGTCTATTTTATTAGTCGCACTAATACGGCCACTGTACATCCACCCATTATCAGCCATCCTCTTCTGCTTTGTTGGGAGACAAACAACAAATATAACATTTTATATCAAACAGGAGATTAAATGCTTCATATTTTTACGCATTCATCAACCTACATATCCAATAGGAAAAGAGGGTCCTAACCAGCCGCCGGATCCGTAGATTGGGTACGTTCTCCCTGGTTCTACCCCGGTCCAAGCAGAATTTCGGCAGCACCTCCCCGCTGCTCTCCCGATACACGTCTCGACAAAAAGCCAAGAGGATGTGCATCCGGAGAACAACGAGGAGGCGCCACCGAAATCCTGTCTCGAATCGAGGTAGAGCCAGGGAGAACCATACCCAACTACGAATCCGCCGACTGCCCGATAAAAGCCGTAAGCGTTACGGTCCAAAATATGCGAGACCACTAATGCATATTAAGTCGTGTAACGCTTACGGTCGGGATGACGCCTAGGTGACGCGACAGACTTGGTGATCTAGACACGAAAATAAACCTAGGTACAAGAGAGGCGAACGGATTCTCACCCTCAACGGTAGAGGAAGTAGTCGAACAACCGAGTGTCGAGGTCATCGACGGAACTCGAAGACGGGATCGATGTGTCGACTACATTAACATAAAGAGAACACCTTAGTTACAACATGTATAATTAGGCTCATTCAGAAAATATTCTACTTCTCACATACCGTTTCTAGTCCTATTTATACCAATTCTTTTTCTAAACAATTTTATTTCTATTTGTACCAATACATTTTAAAAACCTAAATCCACCAGTACATACTTCTCACATGTTCATTTTATTTCTCACATGCTCATTTCACTTTATTTCTATTTCTACCGATTTTATTTCTATTTCTATTTCTACCAATTCTAAACAATTTTATTTCTATTTGCTAGGTCACTATGAGAGGATGAGAGGAAGAGGGGAGTGGAAGAGGTATCTGCGGGGCAAAGGCGAGCTCGGGGCGGCAAAGCCGAGCTTGGGGAGGCGGGGCTGGGCACGGTAGGCAGGCGCCGTCGCTCATCGAGGCAGGTGGCGGCGGGGGAGGGATCTGGAGGCGGCAGGGGAGGGATCTGGCGGTGGGGTCGGGTTCGGCTGAGGGAGGCGCGATGCTAGGAGGAGGCTGCTGGCGACGCTTGGGAGGGGAGGGGAGGCGGTGGTGCTCGGGGAGGAGGGAGGCTCGGCAGGGAGGAGGAGGGAGGCCGAGGCGGGGAGGAGGCGGGGTTGGGCTCGGGGATGGGGGAGGGGGAGGGGATGGGGAGGAGGAGGTGGGGTCGGGGTCGAAGATGGGGGAGGGGGAGGAGGAGGCAGGCACGGCGAGCGACGGCTGGGGCGGCGGGGTCGGGGGCAGGCTCGGGGAGAAGGAGGCAGGGTCGGGCTCGGGGATGGGGGAGGAGGAGGGGATGGGGGAGGAGGAGGCGGGGCCGAGCGTCGGGGATGGGGGAGGGGGAGGAGGAGGCGGGGCCGAGCGTCGGGGATGGGGGAGGGGGAGGAGGAGGGGGCACGGTGAGCGGTGGCCGGTGGCGGCTGGTGCGGCGGGGTCGGGGCGGGCTCGGGAAGGAGGAGGCGGGGTCGGCTGCTAGCTAGGCGAAGGGTGGGATGAATGGCCCGGGGTGGATCAGGCTATGCCGACGGCCAGGCATACGCCGAGGGCAGCCGTCGGCGTAGCTAGGTTTTTTATTTATTTATTAATAATAAATTACAAGATACTTTATTTGGTGTCTACTAATATAAAAAATTATAATATATTATTTGGTGTCTACTATTATAGAAGAAACTATAATATATTATTATTATATACTTTTTTATTTCATCTTGTGCTCGTTTTTCAAGCAAACCCTAGACGTGCGCCCCACGAATCTACCGACCATAAACTTATAGGTTAGAGCGCATGCATGCGAGGGGGGACACATGCAAGCACCTATACCAACCTCTCACCACACCCACACACATATGCTAGGGGCACATGCAAGTTTTCATCTCATTCCGATGTTCTCGTGGTCTTCCTCCGGCGAAACCCTGATCTCTGTGCACACTCGGATCGTCGACCCCCCTAGACGTTCCTCTGACAGGGGTAGCCCGGCGTAGCTCTCTCTTGTTTTGTGTTTTTTTTAGGTCAGAGGGTGATGTCAAACCATGTTGGTTCACAAGTTGGGGCACTATCCTACCCGGTTTCACCTCGACGGGGAGATTCCACCCTTATACGGGCCCGGAACCTTCGCCTCTAGGTTAGAGCGCATGCATGCGAGGAGGGACACATGCAAGCACCTATATATACCAACCTCTAACCACACCCACACACACATATGCTAGGGTCACATGCAAGTTTTCATCTCATTCCGATGTTCTCGTGGTCTTCCTCCGGCGAAACCCTGATCTCTGTGCACACTCGGATCGTCTACCCCCCTAGACGTTCCTCTGACAGGGGTAGCCCGGCGTAGCTCTCTCTTGTTTTGTGTTTGTTTAGGTCATAGGGTGATGTCAAACCATGTTGGTTCACAAGTTGGGGCACTATCCTACCCGGTTTCACCTCGACGGGGAGATTCCACCCTCATACGGGCCCGGAACCTTCGCCTCTAGGTTAGAGCGCATGCATGCGAGGGGGACACATGCAAGCACCTATATATACCAACCTCTAACCACACCCACACACACATATGCTAGGGTCACATGCAAGTTTTCATCTCATTCCGATGTTCTCGTGGTCTTCCTCCGGCGAAACCCTGATCTCTGTGCACACTCGGATCGTCTACCCCCTAGACGTTCCTCTGACAGGGGTAGCCCGGCGTAGCTCTCTCTTGTTTTGTGTTTCTTTAGGTCATAGGGTGATTTCAAACCATGTTGGCTCACAAGTTGGGGCACTATCCTACCCGGTTTCACCTCGACGGGGAGATTCCACCCTTATACGGGCCCGGAACCTTCGCCTCTAGGTTAGAGCGCATGCATGCGAGGGGGACACATGCAAGCACCTATATATACCAACCTCTAACCACACCCACACACACATATGCTAGGGGCACATGCAAGTTTTCATCTCATTCCGATGTTCTCGTGGTCTTCCTCCGGCGAAACCCTGATCTCTGTGCACACTCGGATCGTCTACCCCCTAGACGTTCCTCTGACAGGGGTAGCCCGGCGTAGCTCTCTCTTGTTTTGTGTTTGTTTAGGTCATAGGGTGATGTCAAACCATGTTGGCTCACAAGTTGGGGCACTATCCTACCCGGTTTCACCTCGACGGGGAGATTCCACCCTTATACGGGCCCGGAACCTTCGCCTCTAGGTTAGAGCGCATGCATGCGAGGGGGGACACATGCAAGCACCTATATATACCAACCTCTAACCACACCCACACACACATATGCTAGGGGCACATGCAAGTTTTCATCTCATTCCGATGTTCTCGTGGTCTTCCTCCGGCGAAACCCTGATCTCTGTGCACACTCGGATCGTCTACCCCCCTAGACGTTCCTCTGACAGGGGTAGCCCGGCGTAGCTCTCTCTTGTTTTGTGTTTGTTTAGGTCATAGGGTGATGTCAAACCATGTTGGTTCACAAGTTGGGGCACTATCCTACCCGGTTTCACCTCGACGGGGAGATTCCACCCTTATACGGGCCCGGAACCTTCGCCTCTAGGTTAGAGCGCATGCATGCGAGGGGGGACACATGCAAGCACCTATATATACCAACCTCTAACCACACCCACACACACATATGCTAGGGGCACATGCAAGTTTTCATCTCATTCCGATGTTCTCGTGGTCTTCCTCCGGCGAAACCCTGATCTCTGTGCACACTCGGATCGTCTACCCCCCTAGACGTTCCTCTGACAGGGGTAGCCCGGCGTAGCTCTCTCTTGTTTTGTGTTTTTTTTAGGTCAGAGGGTGATGTCAAACCATGTTGGTTCACAAGTTGGGGCACTATCCTACCCGGTTTCACCTCGACGGGGAGATTCCACCCTTATACGGGCCCGGAACCTTCGCCTCTAGGTTAGAGCGCATGCATGCGAGGGGGGACACATGCAAGCACCTATATATACCAACCTCTAACCACACCCACACACACATATGCTAGGGGCACATGCAAGTTTTCATCTCATTCCGATGTTCTCGTGGTCTTCCTCCGGCGAAACCCTGATCTCTGTGCACACTCGGATCGTCTACCCCCTAGACGTTCCTCTGACAGGGGTAGCCCGGCGTAGCTCTCTCTTGTTTTGTGTTTGTTTAGGTCATAGGGTGATTTCAAACCATGTTGGCTCACAAGTTGGGGCACTATCCTACCCGGTTTCACCTCGACGGGGAGATTCCACCCTTATACGGGCCCAGAACCTTCGCCTCTAGGTTAGAGCGCATGCATGCGAGGGGGGACATATGCAAGCACCTATATATACCAACCTCTAACAACACCCACACACACATATGCTAGGGGCACATGCAAGTTTTCATCTCATTCCGATGTTCTCGTGGTCTTCCTCCGGCGAAACCCTGATCTCTGTGCACACTCGGATCGTCTACCCCCCTAGACGTTCCTCTGACAGGGGTAGCCCGGCGTAGCTCTCACTTGTTTTGTGTTTGTTTAGGTCATAGGGTGATGTCAAACCATGTT